>PYXC01000767.1:1592500-1780000 GCA_015244755.2 Tenualosa ilisha
AAAAGGCAAAGATGGTGTCTCTGTGTGTGTGTGTGTGTGTGTGTGTGTGTGTGTGTGTGTGTGTGCATGTGTGTGTGTGTGTGTGTGTGTGTGTGTGCATGTGTGTGTGTGTGTGTCCATGTTTGTGTGTTTATGTGTGTGTGTGGGCAAGGAAGAGGATGTATGTAAAGGATGGGCGGACGAGATGGGGGAAGATCTGGGCTCGCTGTTCCGTCTCATCATTCAGTGGGATCTTATCCAGCACCCTGACAGTCTATTGTACCCTTGGAACTCATGAGTATAATTCTTATGCATGTGAACCACTCATCCTCGTCTGCTGTAAAGATTCTTTTTTCTTCTCTTACTTCTTTTTTGTTCTTTTTTGTTCTCTTTTGTCCGGGATGGATGGACCAGCTGTCATTATGTGGGCCGTGGCTCAGGCAGAAGTTTTCAGGCAGTTGTTGGAGCTCATGAAATCCTTTCAAGTAACAGCCTTGGAGAGAGTGAAAGAGAGCGAGAGAGAGAGAGAGAGAGAGAGAGAGAAAGAAAGTGAGAGCAAGACAGAGAGAGAGAGAGTGGGGGATAACTAGAGATAGAAAGAAAGATGAAGGAGGGATGGAGGGAAGAAAGAATGGAAGCAAATAGATACAGCTGTGCCTGTTACAACAGGCTCACAGGCTCCGCTGTTTCACTCAGCTGCACTCAGTGCACATCTTAACACACACACACACACACACACTCCCACACATACAGTATATCACCAAAGTGAGTACACCCCTCACATTTTTGTAAATATTCTGCCATAAGTTTTCATGGGATAACACCAGCTAGATATGAAACTTTGGTACAACTTATACTGACTGGCCACCACCATGCTTGAGTTTAAGCAAGGGAAAGTTGTCTTGATGCTCCTCACCAGGGTGCCACCACACACCTGAGCAAGTTGATCTTTGTCTCATCAGACCACAGGACATGGTTCCAGTAATCTAATCTTGAGCTGCTTGTCTTCAGCACATGAGACCAAGATGAGCTTGTTTGGCTCAGATGGTGTCCAGTGTGTGTGGCACCCTGGTAAGGAGCTCCAAGACAACTGTCCCTTGCCTAAAGTCAAGCATGGTGGTGGTAGCATCATGGTCTAGGGCTGCATGAGTGCTTCTGGCACTGGGGAGCTGTAGTTCATAGAGGGAAACATGAATTCGCAACATCCACCTGCTCTGTGATGCCATCATGAAGGAGTGGGAGAAGATTCCAGCTGAAACCTGTGCAGCTTTGGTGAATTTCAAGCCCATAGGGATTAATGCAGTGCATAATAATGGTGCTTACACAAAATATTGACAGTCTTGGCACAATTTGGACATGTTTGCTGTGAGGTGTATTCACTTTTGTTGCCAGCTGTTTAAATGTTAATGGCTGTATGTTGAGTTATTTTTAGAGGATAGTAAATCTATACTGCTAAACCAGCTGTACATTGACTCCTTTAAATTGTATCAGTGTTTCATTTCTATAGTGTTATCCCATTAAAAAAAGATATGACAGAATATTTGCAAAAATATGAGAGGTGCATTCACTTTTGTGATATACTGTATATGCACACACACATGCACAAACACAACACCACCTCCATCCCAATCCCATTACACGTGTCAGCGTCTCAGCGTCTCCGCCGACCGGAGGGAATGGGCTGCCTCAGCCGGGCCTCGTGCAGGAGACAGCTGGCACTGCTGACAGCAGAGATAAGTCCCACACCGGAACCAGGCTGCTGCTCGCACACATCAACCTGCACACACACACACACACATAGGCTGCACATACACACACACACACACACACACACACACACACACACACACACACACACACACACACGCACACACACTCTCACACTCATACACTCACTTGCTCATATCAACCTACACCACCCACCTCCACCCCCCACCCTCCACATCAGCAGAAGCATCGGCAGACACCAGACGTGAATTCCCATGGGTGCTGTTGTCACGCATCATGCCAGCCAACATCCAGGAACGCTGTGAAGAATGCAGCAGGCTTGTCTTGTGTAGATAATATGAGGCTTTTGTAGAGATGCCGCGGTTATGATTTGATGAACATGCCTGGTGGGGTGTGGTGGGCGTGGGAGTGGAGTTGGGGTTGGGAGGCGCTTCCACCGAATTGTGCAAGTCACTCATAAAATGTGAGTGTTGCTACTTTTGTTACACTCAATTTCACATCCAGTTAATCAACTATGTGTTCAAAGTCGTCTGAGAACGTGTGCTTTGTACAGTCCCTGTGGCAACTGATGGACAGCTCCAGAGACCACAGAGACCCAGTCAACATGAGGCTTGAGGAAGATGCCCTTGCAGCAGATTTGACAGCCAGGCAATTGCTGTGGCACAGCGGTTCTTATACCTTCTGACATAGGAGAATTGTCGGGAGTTTATCAGTAGTGAAAGAGAGGTCAAACCTGACTTTTAGGAGTTAGTTTTTGAGTTTGTGAGTGTGTGTGAGTGTGTGGGTGTTGGCAATACATCTTTGAAAGTGCGTGTATACTTATGAGGGAAGTAATTGACCCTTGTTCAGGGCCCCTGCTGAAGGCGTGCTGGCCTTCTGTTTGACACATGGCCTCTATCTGGGGTCAGCCCTCTTGCCCTGATTGCACAGTGAAAGGAGGACACTGGTTCTTTTATACACACACAGACACACACACACACACACATGCACACACACATACGCACATGCACACACACACACACACCACAGCACGTCAAGGCAAAGGACTGCTTAATCTCCTCTGTGACCCATGTGTAACCCTTGGCTCCTGCACTGGGTCAGTCTGGGGAGTTTTTATTTTCTGCTGCCTTATCTGAGCTCAGAGGCAGATGAATGACTCAGAGAGTGTTACTCCAAAATTGAAACCCTCAACCAACAGTGTATGTGTGACAAAAAGTGAGGCCGCCTCTCAGAATGCATCAGCGTTTATTTCGTTATCTAGCCTCTAGTGGTCTCATTTGTCTGCAGTCATGCTCTCGCTAACTCCCACACACCCCTTACCCCGGTCCCCCAACCCCAGCTCCTTTTTTGGATGACTGAGAGCAGTGGAGATTCCAGAAATTCCCCCGAAATTCCTGTGCCTCGCTGGAAAAGTCGGAGTAATGCAGTAGGATTTCCAACACAGTTGAGTAAGAGTCCTTTCAAGGAGTCTGCCATTCTCAAATGGCTCCTGGCCAGAAGGCTTGCTTTCTCTTTTACTCCCTGCAAGATTTTCACAATTTCCTTTCACTCTTTCTTTTGCTTTTCTCACTCTGAAGCTAAATAAAATCTAGATGATATATATTTCACTGAACAACTCCTTCTTACTATAATATATGGTAATTCAGCCATTCGAATCAGAATTCTTGATCACCCACATCACTAACTAAATCTTAATCATTTCATACATAAAGGGTAAAGTTGATTTTCCATCTACATTTTTATCATAAAGACAGAATTACTTTAATGAACAGACTTGAAATGAGTTTTTGCTTTTCTTAAAACCCAGCACATTTTCATTCTTCAGGTGAAGTAAAAACACTTAATAACCTCCTGTTTTGCTCTTACATACCAGTTCAAGTGTTCTTTTCAGTGTCCCATTTAAAGTCAAAACAGGCTTTTGTAATCCTATATTGTGTGTATTTCCATTCCCTAACCACTACCACCACAAGAAGGCCTCAGATATTCATTGCTCCACATTTAGTTTGATAACACCTCTTTATACACAGGAAATCCTGAGAAAAACAAAGGCAGATTAAAGCAAGGGAGGGGTGTGAGTGTGTGTGTGTTGGGAGTGTGTGTGTTGGGGATGGGGTGGGAGGGGGGTTGAGGCGTCAGCGGGTTCTAATGAGAAGGGGTGAGAGCAGAGCTGAGCTGAGCCCCCAGTGCTCCCAGGCACAGACTGTTTCCCTCTGCGGCAGGTGGGGTGCTGATTTCAGGCATGTGGTCGCGGTATGAGCTGGGGCTCTGGGCCTGGAAACTAGAAAATGGAAAAAAAAACTAATTTAACAAACAGCCAAAGAGAGAAAGACAGGGAGAGAGAGGAGAGAGAGAGAGAGAGAGAGAGAGAGAGAAAGAAAGAGAGAAAGAAATGAGGGGAGAGAAGAGAAGGCTTTGGAGAAAGGGAAAACAGCTTGCTTGGGCTAATGGCAGACACATGCAGGCACTGACTCTGCCCGGGTTCCCCACTCATCTTCTTTCCACCTCTCTTTTGACCTGAACTTTCTAAGGGCAGAAAACTTAAAAAAAAAAATAAACTTCTCTGAGAGTAAGCATACAAAGAGCCTAAAGGGATGCTTCCTTATCGTGGTTGGGTCTATTTTACCTTGTGGAATCTCCCACTGAGACTATGACCTGAGGGTTCACTGATAGACAGATGTGACATTCCTCAGGCCCTCAGCGAGTGTTTGAAAAGGCAGCCGAGGGCAAGCCCAAGCTCTCTGTTTTCCCTGGTTACCAGAAACATGGCCAGAAACTGCCAAGACCTCACTCTCCACCGCTACACCAGTCATCAGTTTGAATCAACCTCTGGTCGTTGTGTGTGTGTGTGTGTGTGTGTGTGTGTGTGTGTGTTGTGTGTGTGTGTGTGTGTGTGTAGGGGGTAGCAGGGTTTACATCTCTGACCTCTGCACCCTCAGCTCATTTCCCACAGCTGGATAAACTAGTGTTCAACAACCATTTGTTGCAAACATGACTCTTTATTGCAATACAAAACAGTACCGGAGAGCATGAAACTTGACCATTAGTGTTAGACTCAGCAATAAACATGTTACAGTTCAGTGGTAGGTCTAACACTATTTTAACATTTATTTATTTTAACACTTAATTTTAAATGGAAGATTTAACACACACACACACATATATAGAGATGTCCTAGCAATGCTTCAGAAAGCTGATGTGATTGGATCGGCCATATGATTTGGCAATGATGGCAGGTGCACGGGTGCAGGTCTTGTCAAGTGTACTAGTTGAGTATGTCTCCTTAATGAGTATGTGTCCTTAATGAGAATGTGTCCTTGATGAGTATGTGTCCTTGATGAGTATGTGTTCTTGATGAGTATGTGTCCTTAATGAGTATGTGTCCTTAATGAGAATGTGTCCTTGATGAGTACATGTCCTTAATGAGTATGTGTCCTTGATGAGTATGTGTCCTTAATGAGTATGTGTTCTTGCTATTGTTGTTGTTGTAGTTGTCAGACCTGGACAAGCTGGAGGACAGGGGGCGCATGGAAGGCCCCAAAGGGTGCTGCCGTAGCCCTACGCCCATGAAGTTCCGCAGCAGGTCACAAGGTCAGAGAAGCACCCCGGTATCACCTCTGCATTGACTAAATATACAGTCATTCATCACCACATGTGTTAGGCTGAGTTCTTCATGGAAACATGAGCATCTGATGGTTTTTATCTATTTATGAGTGTGACATAGAAATGGAATTTATTTAGTGTGATCTAAACCTGTCTCTCTCTCACACACATACACACGCATGCACACACGCACACACACACACACACACACAAAACACAATCATCAGGAGGAGGCAGCCGTCTGGAGTCGGTTGGGGAGGATGACGAGCTGATTGTGGAGAATGGAGACGCAGGGAGTGATGTGGCAGACAAGCCAGCGAGAGGAGGACGCAAGCACTCCCTGCCTCAGCAGCTTGATACTGCAGGCGTCAGACAGGTATCTCACACACACACACACACACACACACACACACACACACACACACACACACATTCTCTTTAACACACTCATACATACATACATACACACACACACATACATACAGGATACATTCTCACCAGGGATGCCTATATCCACACACACTACAGCAGGAATTCCTAGGACAGCTCAATGTGTACTCTCACTGATGGTCTAATGCAGTGACCTAAACCTCACTGTTGACTGGACACTCAGTCTCATAAAGTATTGGCCGCGATGTCCTTTTTTTAGAACCTGTGACAACACTGAACTTGTACTTCCCAGGAGTTAAAGATGATGAGTTTCAGTTACTCTTGTGTGCATGGGAAATATCTTATAGACCTGCAGGGCTCCATGAGTAAAGACAGCTGACACCTACCAGCTCAAATATTTCACTTACAGTAAGAGTGGAAGTGTAGTCAAGACCAGGGTGTGTTTCTCTTTCATACTTTTTTTCCTGCCAAATAAAAATGGCTGATCTTGTGATCACCCAAAAAGTTCACCCCAAAAGGAACTCCAAATTATTACCATCCACTATTCTATATTTTCTATTCTATATTTCTATCTTTCTATTTTGAAACTGTGGTAAAGACTGAATGACCGAAGACTAAATCACTGAATGGTGGAGCAGCTATGAGCACACAGTTAGCATAGCCATGTAATCCATTCTATAAATACCTCACAAATCCCACCACCACCACCACCACCATAAGCATCTTCTGTGGTAGCCCACTCTCCTGATTGAGAGCCGGTGGCCTCTGTGGTGCTGTGATCTCCCGGGAGTAGCCAACCAGCGTCAGGTGGCTCAGGGGGTTGTTTATGAGATAATAACCCAAGTGGTGGCACATCAAACCTGAGGCAACGGCAGATCGGTCCTCTCTTTCCCCCTCATCTCTCCACACTTTCTTTCCTCTCCTTCTGCTCTTGTCTTAATGGTCTCAGTGGGCGCTCGCTAACCGCTAAGCTAATCAAGGGCCTGGTAGGAGACAGAGGGACTTGTGACGCAAAGAGAAGAGAGAGATGTGCACAGAGAGGCTAAAAGTGCTAAAAGTGTTTCAAAAGTGTGTCATTCATCCACCACTACAAAAGAATACTGTATATTTTAAATTAATACTAATAGGTGCTAAAACTATATGGCAAGTTGTTCTGTTTTTCTCAGTTTCAGTTTTTTTTTCTAGTGTGTGTGCGTGTGTGTGTGTACACCTCAGAATGTCAGTGTGAACAATGGGGTGTATTCAGTTGGCCACTGACGCCACCTCTTGTCTTTTTCTTGTGCAGGAATATCAAATAGTGAAGAAATCAGCACGATCCCTGAGCACCGTTCAAGTGGAGTCACCATGGCGACTGGCCCAGCCATCTATTATCTCCAACATAGTCCTGATGAAAGGACAGGGGAAGGTGAGTGAGTCTCCTTTGCAGATACACATAATCACACACACACACATACACACACATACATACACACTGAATGGGGGGGGGGTATATGAAAAAGTCCATTGACGATATAGAAATTATTTGTCTCCTTTTGTGTGGTGATTTCCTCTGGTACTCAGACAAAGCACTTCACTTCATGAAAGGGTTGGGAGTTGGTGCAAGTGCTTTTTTGCCAATTAAAGTTAAACAGTCAGGTAGCTATGATAAAAAAAATATTTGTTTGTGTGTGTGTGTGTGTGTGTGTTTAAGAATCCTACAATAATCTGTCTGTCTGATAAGATTCAATATTTCTGTATCCTACTGCTAGTTTAGGCTTATTTTCAATTTTGTGCCTTAGATTCCTTGTAGTGATGCATTGTCAGTTCTTAATGGATTTTTTTAAATGATTGTAACACAGTGCAGACCTGAGCAGAACAAATTTTCTCTTATTTTCCTACGTTAACTCAGTAACTCAGTTAACTCAGTAGTCTCAGGCCTCTTCTCTGCAGCCTCTCTCAGGCCTGGTAGTTTCTCTTGTGTGCCAGGTGTATCATCTGTGGACTAAACCTCTCTCTCTCTGTGTTTGTTTGTTTTTGTGTGTGTGTGTGTGTGTCTGTGTGTGTGCGTGCGTGCGTACAGGGCCTGGGCTTCAGCATCGTAGGCGGCCAGGATTCAGCCCGGGGCAGGATGGGCATCTTCGTGAAGACCATCTTCCCGAGCGGAGCTGCTGCAGCAGATGGACGCCTCAAAGAGGGTGAGTGCTGTCTCAAGTAGAGGAACAGAACATAGATCTGCCAAAGGCAGTGCTTAGGACAATTTGAGAAGGAAGAAGACTCTAATCAGCGTCAACAGACTTTGTCTTAAAACTCAGATATTTAGAAAATGATTTACATTTAAAAAAAAAAATAAAATAAGATCTCTGGGGGTTCTAGGGATCTTTTGGGATTCCTTGTGAAATCACTTTGTTGTTTAGCCACATAATATCAATTTTGCACATCTGTCTTTTTTCAGTGTCTGTGTTTTCTTACTCTTTCTTTTTTCTTCCTCTCGTGGTGTCTTCCTCCCCCATACTTTCTCTCTTTGCTGTTATCTATCCCTCTATCTGTGCCCCCATCCCCACAGGTGATGAGATACTGGAGGTGAATGGGGAGTCTCTCCAAGGCCTTACTCATCAGCAAGCCATTCAGACGTTTAAGGTACTAAGTCATGCACAGCCCGCAGGGTCAGACACACACACAAACACACACACACACACACACACACACACACACACACACACTCATGCAGGGAGAGAGATTCGCAGACCAACCAGAGTGGCCTTGGCCGCAATGTGCTCTGAGCGTCTGCTCCTCACATCTCAGGGCCTCTGCTCTGCTGTGTTGTGTCTGCCTGTCTGTTCGCTCGCTCGCTTGCCTGACTGACTGAGACCTGGAAAGCTGTCAGGAAACTGTCGTTAGTGCTTTCCCAACAAAGAGAAATTATGGTTTTGGTGCTGAATTCAGTTTCTAAGAATATGTAAAGCTAGATATTCTCACAGTAAGGTGAAGATATTGTCACTGTAGATATTTCATGTCAGTTCTGTTTCAAGGATATTCTCTTGTCTTGGATATTCTCTGTGTCAAAAAAGTAAGCAATATTGTAAATGTTAGCTTATTAAAAGCTTTCTGTATAGTATCAGCTCCTTAATGTACTGTTCATAAAAAATTGACAACTCGTGGTAATTAAATCATTGAAAAATTATAATATAAACTTTGATGTTTATAATAATAGATGTTTATCAGATTTACTGTCTTCCCCATGTTGAAATGAAGTGACTGCCTGTGTGTGCTGTCCCCCCTGTAGCAGCTCAAGAAGGGTGTGGTGACGCTGACGGTGCGCACACGCCTGAGGAGCCCCAGTCTGACGCCGTGCCCCACGCCCACCCTGCTCAGCCGCTCCAGCTCGCCCAACTCCAACACCAGTGGCGGCACTCCAGTCCCACCTGGCTTTGACGAGACTGACAGCCGGCGGGGGCCGGCCCCAAGGACCGCATCATCATGGAGGTCACGCTCAACAAAGGTAGGTGGGACGAGACAGACCTAGTGCTTTAGCTGCGGAAAAGTCTGAAGAATTTCAGTCCATAGCCCTGTTCTTCAAGGTCACCGAGTGCTGTCCGTAGGAGAATGGAACAATGACATTTGATCCATTGTCGACCAAATAGCAAAACTGACAGCTAAAGTTAACTGAAAGGAACACAGAAGCTCATCTGCAGTTTAATTCTTCTGCGCCTCATTTAGTTAGCGATAGGTAGCAGGAGACAGACCTGGAACTTTAGATGAGACTGTGGACACTTTATGGGGCTGGGAACAGCTGAGGGCTGCTGGGCTGTTGTGGACTATGTGAGAGATGAGAGATAGGGCTGCATGCTTTTCCCATCAAGTTGTTTTTGTGTTTTTTTGCACAAAGCAGGATGAAGGATAGGATATTGTAAAGCACATTCCTGGCAGAGAGGCTCATTACAAGTCTATTAAAGATACCACAATCAAAGACTGTCTGCAGCATGTATTTGCTTTTATATGTACTCATTTGAATAAGGATCAGTGGTGTTTAAGTAAAGACAGTGTACAAGTACTAGTTTGTCCCAGATTATACTGGGACATTTGCAATCACAAAGCATAATTTCTACCTATTTTTGCACTCTCTCACAGCTATGTGCATTGTATATGAGTTAGCACAATATTTTGCAGATATTTTGTTTGCATCAGTAAACCTTTCATGCCGAGGAACATACAGTATTAAGACAACTGGCTCGCGGCTAAATAAGTGTGTTGTTGGGTCATGGGTTCACTGCTGAGGTGATTGAGTTCCCGTGCTCAGGCACTGTCAGTGCCAAACACTGGAGTCTCTGAAGACTTAGCTGAGAGGCTGCCTGCGTTGAGAAGAAGCTTGCTAAATGCCGCAACCCTCAGATCTATTTTTCAACATCGCATCTATTTTTAATGAGTCCCCTCCTTTGAAACATGGCACAGGCCAGAATGTTTAATGTCTGAAAGCTGCTGTTTGTGTTTATCAAATCCAAATATTAAATGGTTTTCAGTGAGAAAGCTTTTCACTGCTACAGTGTCTACACGTATGAGTTTGTATGTCAGATCTTAGTGTATGTGTGTCTATGTCTTTGTGTGTGGTTGCATTTTCTTTCTTTTGTGTGTTCTATTGTGTGTGTGTGTGTGTTGTGTTGTGTTGGTGTGTTTGTGTGCGCTTACATTCACCATTTTGGGTGTTTCTGTGTTTTTAGAGCCAGGTGTGGGGCTTGGCATCGGTGCCTGCTGCCTCACCTTGGAAAACGGCAGCCCTGGGATCTACATCCACAGCCTGGCCCCAGGCTCTGTAGCTAAGATGGACGGCAGACTCAGGTACCTTGGCCTCCCCTCTCTCTTTGGCTTTCTCTCTCTCTCTCTCTCTCTCTTTCTCCCTTCAGCTCAATAGTCTCAATGCCTTAAGTCCCCTACTTACACACACACACACTCTCTCTCTCTCTTCAAAGCCAGCACCAAATCTCAGTGCAGGTGTTTGGAGAAGGTTTATCTCAAACGTTTGGCTGGGACGTGCCGCTCAGATGTTTTGCTGGTGCATTCCTCTCAGATGTTTTTCATCGCTGCCTCTGCACTCATGCTATCCATTACAGAGCAAGAGAAGTCAGTCAGTAGCATCTATTTAAGGGACAAAAAGTATACGTGTGAGTGTGTGTGTGTGTGTGTGTGTGTGTGTGTGTTTACTGTTTTAGTTATGTTTGGGTTCTTTTTCATTCCTTTTTACTTTTACAGGGATTGAGAGCATTTCAAGGCCAGACAACAATGGCTGCAAAATCACGAAACCCTTACGACAGTTCTTCCCAAAAGTATAACAATTACTGTATAAAATGCAATTATACTTAACATTGGATAAAAAAGGTCAGCAGTCATGCAGCCATATTTAATTGTAGTAAAATAACTTTTCACAATTTCTTCATGTGAAACAATCTACTGTTCCCTCTACATTTTTTGTGTCATTGCCACCCCCTTGATGTCACCCTGGTGCATGTCTTATTAAAAAGTCTGCTTGCGGGCTAAATACTTAGATGAGCTGTTCCACCAGACGTAATAAGGAGGTCCCTGTGCACTAGTTCTCATTTAGCACTAATAAGTTCCTGAGAGGTTCGCAGTGTGAGCTCAGAGGCCCTGTCAAGAGCGTGTGTCCCAGGCCGGGGGTGGTCTCTACACACACACACACACACACGCACACACATACACACATACATACAGAGAAATGCATACACTATCTCTTACACACTCACACATGCATGCACAAAGATGCACACGCACACACAAACACAGATGCAGATGCATGTGTTCTTGAACACACAGACACTGTAAGTGTTTGAAGTGTTGACTTGTCTGAATCAGATGTATCATTAAGGAAGGGTGTGGCAGGAATTAGCAGGCCCAAGGGAAAACAAACCAGTTCTGTAAATCAGTCGGTTCCCCCTAGGCTGCCTGAGAGCTGAAGATGTGTATGTGTGTAAGATGAGTATGTATGCGTGTGCCTGCATGCCTGCTTGGGTGGTGATTTTTTCTGTTTTTTTTTTTTTTTCTTTTCTTTTTTTTTCAGTTTTCGTGTGAGTGTGCACATGTCTGATATGTGTGTGTGTTTGTGTGTTAAAGACTTCATATGATAACTGTTTATTTGTGTAGTTCTCTGTCTTTCTTTTATCTGTCTCTCTCTCTCTCTGTTTAAGACTATTTATTTTGTGTATTCAACTGTGTGTGCAGTGCGTGTGTGTGTGTGTGTGTGTGTGTGTATGTATATACGTGTGTAGTGCTTGTGTTTGTGTGTGTGTTTGTTTGTTTGTGTGTGTGTGCGCATCTATGTGCATGCATGTGTGAGTGTGAGTGTATGTGTGTTTGCAAAGGATGAAACATTTCGCTGCCAGAGCCCCTGCCCGTTTTTTTTTTTTTTTTTTTTTTTTTTTTTTGGACAGCACCAAAAATGCACCATTCGTGCCAGCAACACATGAATGAGCTCTTTATGTCAGCAGACAGATTATAGGTACTAAATGCTGGATCTCGCTGTGAAAGTACTTCCAGCTGGACGCTGAGGGAGATAAGGTTGCAAAGCACACACTCGCCTCTATTGTTGTTCCCCCCCAAAGTGCCGCAGCCTTCCGTAACTTGAACATCTCAGGGCACTGATGGCTGGATTCTTCCCTAGGTAGATTATCGCCGGTGTTATTGTTGTGCAGGTTTTTATCGGATTCATCTGTAACATTTGGTGTGTGTGTGTGTGTGTGTGTGTGTGTGTGTGTGTGTGTGTGTGTGTGTGTGTTTGTGTGTTTACAGCCGAGGAGACCAGGTGTTGGAGGTGGACTCTGTGAGTCTGCGGCACGCGGCCCTCAGTGAAGCGTATGCCATCTTGAGCGAGTGTGGTCCTGGCCCTGTCAGCCTCATCATCAGCAGACATCCCAATGCTAAAGTAAGACACGCACACACACACATACACACACACACACACGCACATATATATACACACATATATATACACACACAATTTGACACAAACTGTCATAGTTCCAGACAATCATTTAAATAAAACACACACAAGCATTCAAGAATTTATAGCTGCCTTGTGCACATACTCAGAATGAAGTTCTAAAACATTTTTAGACCACAGAGATATCCTAATATGCACTCAGTCAGATTCACAGTCAAGCTCTCAAACAAATTGTCCCTCTCTGACTTTAATCAAGGTCTCATGGTGTCATTCTTTCGGGGCTTGTGTGCCTGTCACCTTTTTGGCTTGGCTCTCGTTCATTCAGACACCCTCCACCAGATGGATGGAGCCCCCATCAAACCAACCCTCCACCTGCTAACCTGCTAATTCGCCCCTAGCATGAATCATTAAGGCCCACTAGTGAAAAAATTAACACACTCTGCTTCAGCTTGTGTGCAGGCCCTGGCTGGCCTCTCCTCAGTCTAAGTAATCACGGGCCAGGCACGGAGTGTGCTTTTTGGGGGAAGGCTGGTGGTGTGTGTGTGTGTGTGTGGTGTGTGTGTGTGTGTGTGTGTTTATGCGGGGGGAATGTGCTGACTCCTCTGGCTTGAGATGAATGCTCTTGTCATGTTAGTATTACATAAAGAGAAGGTGGTCTGTGGCTATGGGCAGTCCAGCATCAGCACCTGGGCCGCCTAGTGAGCGTGCCAGCAGAGGGAACAAGGGGGAGTCACAAAGCTATCATTTGAGGGTTTTGCCTGCCAGCTCTTGTCAGGAAGTGGGAAAGGGTGGAGAGAGAGAGAGCGAGCTGTACATTTTTAGCCTTGTGTGCTAATAGCTTTGAATTATCGACTCCATAAATTGACATCAGTCTCAGTATGGTGGTTTCCCTTAAGCTGGAACTTGTGTGTTTCAGTTTGAGTGGGTGTCTTGGAATGTTGTTTTCCTTTGAGATGCCTGGCCTTTGGCGATTCCTAGACAGGAAGTAAAGCATTAATTTTTTTTGTTTCACATATAATATGCATGAAAAAAAAAACTCCCTGAAGGCAGACAGAGAGGCCCTTTGAGTCGCTCTAAATTAAACACAGCACCTGATCCCTCACCTCGTTACCCCTCAGAGCAAATTAGTCATGTACCTGCCTGTAAATCTCCCCCAGCGGTGAATTACTGTACCCGCTCTGCCGGATTCGATCACCTCTCCAGCATCCCCTCTCTAACCGGCTCATTCTGGAAAGTTCTGTGCTTGTGTTCTGGGGAGTTGGGCCCTGGCCTGCAGACTCATTAGCACAGTTAGACAGTTTAGCACAGTGGCACACATCTTAAGACAAAACACCAAATGCCTAAACAAACACTCATACTTGGGTGATGCAACTCAGGGGATGGTGGTTATAACAGACTAATAAACAAACATCAGCGAAGCCTTGATTTATTTGAGTAATCTACATACTTAGGGCTTACCCCTGGTCTCCACAGGGTACAACAAACTTACACTAGTGCATCATGGGTGGAATCTTTTACATAAACAGTGTGAGAAAGCAATGAAAACAGGAAATTTCAGAATGTGAATTTGTAACATCTCTCTTCAACATAACAAATATGACAGCATTGTTTCATACTGAGTTGCAAATAAAACAGCCCTCAGTATTTTACTGAATATTCACTCTAAGCAGCTCTTGGAAAAATGGAATACCACCTTAGCTGGGATTGCGCAAAGATCCAACTTTGTGTCTTGAATAAAAGCCTCCAGGTAATATTTGTCCAAAGCAAGCTGAATGGCACAGCACAGACTCTAGTGAGGGATCCACATGTGCGCTAGAGAGCGGGCCACAGGGTGTGTTGTTACCTTGGCCACTTAATGCCACCTGGTGGCCATGTTCTTACAGAACCAGCAAAAGGCCTGGAGGTCAAATCTGATGTGGAATCTCGGTCTCCTGCAAGGATATCGAGTTGCTCAAGTCAGATGGTAAATGTAAAGCATTGCTTTTGTGCTACTCTGAGAAGGGCCGCTGGACTCCCAGAGCCTCATGCTTGTGTTGTTATTTCCAGGTATCCGAGCAGGAGATGGATGATGTCATTGCCCGCTCCACACACAGAGACAGCCTGAGCAAGGACAGCCATTCATCACACACACTTGGTAGGTACAGGGTCTCTAGGCCATTTCCACAACATGGCTTTGCTCAGTCGGGACTTCACATAAAGAAATACAACTAGAATATAGAAATACAACTAGAATATATTAATATGATAGTACATTCGTCACTGTTTGATATGTTGCTATTTTTCTTACATTATTATTGGTGTTAGGGCATGGATTTGCAGGCCTCATAAACCCTAGTTAGTATGTGTGTGTATAGAGTGTGATTTGTGTGTTCGCTTTGGCATTGATTCTGTGTGTGTGCCTGTGTGCTTGTGTGCATATGTGTGTGTGTGTGTGTGTGTGTGTGTGCACTCAGGTCTCCCATCAAAGAGCCCCTCACCAACTGTCAAGACCAGGCAGGCAGAGGGCAATGCTGCCCTCAGCTGGACTATGAAGAGATTCCTGGAGCCAGCTAGCAGGGTAAATACATACACACACACATACAGTACACAGACACACACATACACACACACACACACACACACACATACATACAGTATACATGCACACATACACACACACACACCACACATACAGTACATACAGACACACACACATGCACACATATTACACAAACAGTACGCACATGCATACACACATACACTTGTATGCACACATTCACATTTTCTCTGTATTACTTTATTCACACACATATACACAAAAATACACACATTCACTTGCTATCTCTTTTGCTATCAATCTCTATTGAGGAGATGCTCCACTTTCACACACACTTACACAAACACACACATAAACACTTATGACCCTCAACACACCTCCTTTTGTCTTTATTGGAGAGGCGCTCGACCAGAGTGCTTAATTAATACAAACTACCTCTGAGTCCATGCCCACACTCCCATGCCGGTAATTGATTGAGGGTCAGTGGAAGGTTGAGGCAGCCGCTGTGACTGAGCTCAAACACTTCCTCTTCCCACCAGTCAAATAGCTCCCCCGTGCTCTGCCCTTATTGGCTCACCTTGCTGGCAGCCATTTTGTCACAAACTCCCCCCTCGAGGCTCTGCACCGTGCGTTTGATAATATTTCTCTTGTTTGTTTACGCTACGCCTCATGCAGCAAGGGTCTTTGAGTTCGGAGGCCGAGCTGTCGCAGTACTTCTCTCACGACATTCCCAGCCAGTCCTCGCTCTCCGAAACCATGGCGATGGGCTCTAGCGACGACGACATGCTCCACCACCACCACCGCAGCTGTAGCACCTCATTGGAAGAGTCAGGGGTGCAGCCCCTCGGTAAGGAACAAACAAGCAAACAAACAAATAAATACAAAAAAACAAATAAATGTGAAATGAAAATATTTATGTACATCTTTCCATCTTTCCAAATCATGGCCCTTACACAAGAGTATATTCTAATTTAGTTTGGTTGTCTCATGAGTCAACCAACCAGTCATAAACCTTCTGCCATCCCAATTATACCCAATTAACCCAATTATTATTCAGGATAACCTGAAATGTCAGCATTAGTTTCTTCCCAATGAATTATGACAAAAACTCATGTTAAACACATTTAAAACAAGCATTAATGGTAGTACAACATTGTCCCCTGTGTAGGAAACACATGAAATCATAGCCTGTGATTTGAATGCTGGCACAAAGTAAATCATGTCTTGGTTGTCTAGACTACCCCTGTGATTATGAATCATAAATGTGAGGACTTTTTTGACTTTTCATATATTGTTATATTTTATGTATTGTTATAAGTCATGAAAATGATTAAAGTCAAATACAGATGAATAACCTCACTGTGTGTTTCTCCCTTCTTGCTCTCCTGTAGGGTATAAGACCGGCATTTGTGCAGGAGTGGAGGGCATGTATGCCGAGACTACTGGTAAAGTGTGTGGCCCAGTGGCGAGGCAGGCAAGCGTGGGCAGCAGCCCCAGCTCCGTCCGCAGCCCCCTGCTTCGCCAGCGGCGCGTCATCTGCTACGAGGACGAGGCCAGCGACGACGAGCATGACTCCGAGGACACCGCGACGCCAACGGGACTCCCCCTCTGCCGGAGGCCGGCGCACAGGGAGGTGCCAGCGGCAATGGGGTCGGTGGCATCTGGGAGCAGCGCGGACTTCCAGGGCCGGCTTCAGGAAGACGACTCGGGCATCGTGGTAGCAACATCCTCGGTGGAGGTGGACGAGGAGAGCCAGTATGGAGGAACTGGCGCCGTGGGAAACAGCTCCCTGGAGTCAGAGGATGGAGGTGCCCTCCCGCCCGGAGCTGAGTCACCGTTCATGCCCATTCGCTGTTTTGACCACGACAGAGGAGGAGGTGGAGGAGGAGGAGCAGGAGGAGGGGGAGCCAGCAACCTCGGTGTGAAAAAGGAGTCTTTCCGTGACGGACCCCCTGAACCCAAGCGCTCGCCCAAGCTGGAGCACAAAGCCGTCACACGCGTCAAGAGCATGATGAGCATCGAGTGCCCCAACCCACTGCACCGCACCAAGGGCGATGAGCCAGCTGCCCCTGCCCCCGCATCAGCAGCGCCCAGTCATACACCTACGGGCACCCTGACCCGCTCTGCGTGCCGCGGTCCCCACCACTGCCGGCGGGGTGAGCCCAGTGAGCTTGCGGGCATTTGCACCATTGAGACAGTGGTCCTGAGGAGGAGCGAGAGCGAGTCGTTCGGCCTCGACCTGGAGATCAAGTCATCCCCTCTCAAAGTCATCATCACTGGCCTGAGGCCGGGTGGCGCTGCAGAGAGGGTGCGCATGCTTATACGTCTTTCTGTCCTTCTGACCGCCTGTCCGTCTGTCTGTCTTTTCGTTTTGTTTTCTGTCAGTGTTTACTTGTTGGTCTGTCCTGTCACTTCATTTCTACATTTAACCGAGACCATTAGTGATTTCTTTACAATGGGTTCCAAATGCAGCTTGAGTAATCTTCTCCAATGCATTTTATCTCTTGCATTGGAGAAGATTACTCTCCCCTCATTCTTAAACTCAAAAACCTTGTGTCCAGCACTGAAACACACACACTCAAACACACACAAACACAACACAGATAAAGAGTTACACATACTTTATTTTTCTGGACAAACACACACAAGGTCTCCAACGCTAACTACCACTGACTCACTCTGACGGGTGCAAAATACATTAACCTAAGAATAGTAAATCCCACTGTGTCCTCTATAATGTTGCTTCTGTGCACTTGGAAGGATTTGGATGTCCACAAATTGAGAAACCTTTGCACACCAGTAAAAAGCAATAACAACATATCAGATTTACAACTACCCAGTCTTATAAAGGAAGCAACATTAAATTGCATACAGTGTGTGTGTGTGTGTGTGTGTGTCTGTGTCAAAGACATTGCTTCACCCTCAGTGGTTTTTCCAGGCAGTCTTGTTTTCATTCCCCTGATCTCTCTCTTGTCTGTGTTCTGCCAGGAGTCCATGGGGAAGCTAAGTGTGGGCGATGAGATTGTGGCAATCGGGGACACGCTGGTCTGCGCCTCATCCTATCAGGAGATCTGCGATCTGATGCACAACCTTCCCGTAACACTGACTTTAGAGATTCAGAAACCCGTTTCAGGTGAGTCTTTCCCACAGCTCTGATAAGGACCGCTGTGGCTTTGATGATGATGTGATGATGTGTCCTTTGGCAGTTATAGATATAGATCATACGGATGGATTTTCCCCTTACTTTGTGTCATCCTGTTGACGCTGTTGGGTGGAAATGTAACAAGCATGTCTTAGGACACACGCCATTTGTATCAGAGGTCCAGTTAGCTTTGCTAATGTCCAGAATCTGGACCATAAAAGTTCACCTGTGAAATCTCCATCTTTAGAGACCAGCTTCTAGAGGCTTCCATGCAGAAAGACCTCCCACCTCACTTCCCACCCAACAGATTGCATTGCTTCTTCAGTCTCCCTTACAAGTAGCCCCTTGCCCCAATTACGTGTCACAAATACCCCCTCTAAAACAATCATCCCTAACCTAACATTCTAGCCCCACTCCCAAACTTGGTGGTCTTTTTTTAGTTTGTTTGTTTGGTTGGTTATTTATGTCCTTCTCACCACTGTGTACTGTGACCAAACACCCCGGACTGCAATTAAGAGACCAGTCTGTCTTTCCTCACGCTGCCTTAAGATGTAGGAGCACAACAACCTCTCTCTTACTGGCAGTACCCTTCTCCACCACAAAGGGAACTGCAAACAGCGGGCTTTGTATCCATGGTGACTATTGATTCACTTATTACCTTAGACAGTAGATTTGTAGGAGTAGGTCGACAGTTCCCACTGCGCATTTGCTTCTCTTTTTTTCTCCTCATTTTTATTTTTTTTTCCAGCCCAGCTTGACTCTTTGTTGCTGTGAGTAGGATCTTAGCACTGACCACTGGCCACTGTCCATGGATAAGCAGTCAGGCAGGAATAACAGTCGTTGTGAATTTTGAAGTTCTTCACCTGAGTATTTTGGCATTCATGTCACTTGAACGACTATTTTAGATAAATATTATTAGGCTATTACAGTAATACTGAATAATTCTATCAATCGCTGACTCTATTAATCACTCAAGACTGTACATCCAGTTATTGTTGATGGTTGTGTCCCAAAAGACCTTCTTTGGCTGAGACATAAAATTCAAACTGGATTCCATGCTATGTGTAATTTGCAGTGGTGGTTAATATTATGCTCTCTTTTGCATGGATGAATGAGAAAGTTGACACAGGAATTATTGCAAGACAGTGATTGATATGAGGAGAGAGTTACTACCACTTCCACCACAAGCTTGCTGCCATTAGTCATGTCATGTCTGGTGCAATTACTAAAAGAACTACTTACAGCAATAATGCCAGTAGATTTAAGCCTAGAAAGAAGCCTGGTAGTGCTGCATTTACCTGTTTGTCCCTGCATGTTTGTCTGTCTGAAGCGTTTTCACCGAAATATGTATGCATTTTATGCCAGAATGCATACATTGTCCATTATGTCTTAACACACACACATATGATACTTCAATATGTGTGGGACTCAATAGTCAGTGTGCCTACTAACACTATGGAACTTAATATCTCTATTCATAATCCAAAGACCCTCTATGCAATAATATTTCACACCGTGGATAACAGGCTGAGAATATGTTTGAACTGGAAATAGTATATTTCACATTGACGTTAAGCTGATCTCTTCAAGAGCACATGGCATTTAAGGAAATCTTCAGCAATTTTCCCAGTCATCTGATATTCACATTGGAGATGGATTACACTAAACACAGTTTAATGGTCTAAGCAGGACTCTGTATTGTATGGGACAGTTGTATTGTTAGTATTTGTTATTGAGACAATAATAAACCCAGATCTGTTTGGATAAAAAGGGGTATTGTGAAAGGAAGGTGTCATGTGCAAAAGGGGTCCATTTAGAAGGTGGATTGAAGATTGATGTTAATGTTTTGAAACGGAAGTCTGGTTTTAACTTTTACCTTCTCTGACTGTAGTCCTGCGTTAAAGTAACAGCTTGTATTACTGGACATTCATAAACTGTGTTATACTACTTCTCAGCCTGCTGTTTTATTGCACTGCAAGACACTTGAGAAATGTTAACAAATTTCCTGTGTATTCAGATTTTCATGCAAGTCTCCATTTCAACAGCTGTAGATCGGCTTTCCTGCCTGATGATGTCATCAAGCTGTGATGGACCTTCCAGATCTGATTCCTGGAGAAATAGTTTCGAAGAGAATGGCTGCCTAGAAGACAAGAGCATCCCAACTGCAGAGCACACCTCCTCCAACCCAAATTCCGAGGAGCCCCTAACCAACCACAGCAGTGAGGTGCCCATCACGAACATCGACGACTTCATCACGGAGCTCTCCAAGCAGGAGCAGCATGCCGACTCTACAGAAGCCCATCAGGCAGGAAGTGCGGAAACCACAAACAACCCCACAGACAGCGCCACCTGTCAGCAGGAAGAGCGTGAGGAGAGAGGCTCTGAGAGTCCGGCTCAGGCCCCAGCCCGGCCCAGCCTCCTGGAGTTCTCCACACTTGACTCAGGAACCAACGGTGGCCTACTGCCGGCAGGGAAGACATTTTTGCAGAGTTACTCACGGAATTTCAGCAACCTGACTGAGAAAGAGGCAACTTTGCCGGAGACTAACGGGAAACAGCTTGAGTCTGGGGCCGAGCTGCAACCCAAGCGCATGTATGGCTCTGTGGAGGACAGCGACTCAGAGAGCGACTCGACCACTGACAGGACTGTTCAGGAAAACAGGACGAGCACAAACCTCAGCACAGGTGGTGGTGGTGGTGGTGTCTCCTTTCAGGACACTGATGAGGAGGAAGAAGAGGTGGAGCTCTGTTACAATGCTCCCACAAGAGTTGAGCAGAAGCAGTCAAATGACAACGGGCGCCTTTCTCCTCCACAATACACTCCTCCACCCCCTCCTCAGGAGGACTCCTTAGATAATGTGGAGCTCACACAGGCCACTGACTTGCTCCCGAAAGCTGAGCATGAACAGGTTGCTCCTAGCCATTCTGCATCCACGAATACCCAGCCCACCCAAACCTCAGGCACTGTAGAAGGTAATGGCAAAAGCCAGGACATTTTGGCCAGAGCAGACCCTGTATGCGCCTCTGCTGGGACAACTGTGCCCACGTCTGTTGGCGATGCTGTCAACGGTACAACAGAGGCTAATAAAAAGGTTTTGGCACCTGTCAAAATGGACCCATCGTGCCCACCAGCCATCACAAGCAGCCCTGTCACTCAGAACCACATCACGCCACGGAGTCAGCAGAGGACAGCGAGGTTGATGGCAAACTCACCGCAGAGTTCAGAGCGAGTCCGTGGCACCTCAATGGCGCCTGCTCCCACCGCAGCCGGGTCAAAGATTCCCACCCCCAGTGATGCCAAATCAGGTGGAAAAATATCAACACTGACAGCAAAAGACAAGGAAAGAGAGAGAGAGAAAGGTCAGGCAAGTCAGAATGAGTCAAAAACAACTCTTATACAGAACAACTCCTCTGCTCACTCACCAAGAAGTTCTAGTCTAAAGGAACATCCTCAGTCCAACTGTAAGTTAAAGTCTCAAGATAGTAAAAGTCTAAAGTCACAAAGCAGCAGCAACCCCCCCAAACTGAAAGGCCTGATCATAAAGAGTAAAAGCAGAACCCAAAACAATGAGCAGCCCCTCACCAAACCTGCACGTGCTGAAAGTCCAGTGCAGAGAAAGAGCACTGTTTCCCCAATCCAGTCCCCCAAAGTCCAGGCCAAAAGGGTCGTATCTGTCGGAAGCCCAAGAATAACCAGGACGTCGGAGAAAAGTAGCGCTTCTTCCTCGGGTAGACTGTGTGAAAGAACTCAGGAGAAGAGTGTGTGTAACACAACGGGAACCACTGTGTTGACACAGGCAAACGTAGCAAGTAGTGCGAAAGAAACTCGTTCTGTCCAACAGGTGGCACAGTTATCTCAGGAACCGTTGAAGCAGAATGACAAAGACAAGTCAGAACTGACGACCACTCAAAGGACTTTTATCGAGGTGCGGCTCTCGTCATCCTCCCCCACAGCTTCCTCCACACCCCTCCTCCCACGGAAACAAACTGTGAACCCATCCAGCTCCAGTCCAGTCCCAGAAAACAAATCAACTAGTGGGGCCGCAGACTTAAGTCAGTTAAAATGCGAGACTCAGCTGAATTGGTCGAGCACACCAAGCACTAAATGTAACTCATCACAGACATATACAGCTGTTAGCTGTATTACAGAAACTGTTGACAAAAGCCCTAGCACCTTCAGCAATGGTTCAGTGGATCACAGCCTCAGAATGTCCAGTATTCTGGATGCTGGCGACCATCTGAGGTCAAGTCGGTCCAAACTGTACCTGAAAGCAATGGAGCGCAGGAGCTACTCCACTGACATCAGAGGCTTAACTGACCCTAACCCCTTTTCTGTGCGCCAGAGGATCAAGTCCTTTGAGAACCTAGTTGGTTTTGACAAGGCTGTAGTCCGCTGCATCGACGTCCCATACTACGCCGCTAAGCCCCAACTCAACCGAACTCTGTCAGGTTGTGTGGACTCATGCAATGGCAATAGTACAACAGACGGCTCCCGCTCGCTGAGACGAAGTCTCAGTTCATATGGAGACGATCCCGTCTCGCCGCCCCCTTCACCTCAATTTCGCAAGGTCACAACCTTAGATTCCCGGGCCTCTGGCTGCGGTGTGGACCCGGTTCTGGAGGAACCCAAACTGGACCGCTGCTCTTTAGCGCCCCCAGTGCTCAGGCAGCGTAACTCTCGGGGCCCAGCCGGTCTGACCCGCTCTAGATTGAGGGAGCTGCGTGCCCTGAGCATGCCTGAGCTCGACAAGCTTTGCACTGAGGATTTCTCCACTTCCCCCTCCTCTTCATCATCCTCATCCAGCGAGGCAGCCAGTAATGTCACCTTTAAGACCGAGCTCAAAGTGCGGCCACGCAAGTCCGCGGACTCGTCTTCCGAGGGCCCGCAGAGCACGTTGGTGACCACCAAAGTGAGCAGGAGTGAAGGCGGCCTGCAGGGGGCAGCACTGGACGAGAACCACTATCAAGTGCCCAGAGCTAATGGGCAGATTTCTCCCAGCTCAGCCTCTCCCAGCTGCTCTGTCAGGTAGGAGACTGCATGATAAAAGCCTTCTCTGTGTAACTGAACATGAGAAGAGAAAATGAGATAGAACACTTTGAAAAAAAAAGCGGTGAGCAGTGGGGTGTTTCCCTCTTAAGTGGATCCGTCCATTCCATACCCAGCGTGAAAATGCTGGTATTGTGTGTGTGTGTCAGCTGGAAACATGCTCTCTGGTATAATGTCTCTCTTTGTAATGTGCAGATGGGGGTAGATTGTATCGGAAGGAATAGCAGGGCTTGTTATTTCTGATGGAGCTATGCGATGCTGTGGCCAAAAGCAATGATGCGTGTCTCTTTGACAGCCTTGGCGAGCTGTCGGTGGCCCCCCTGGAGCAGAGCAGGCTGCAGGACGTACTCACCTCCCTGCGAGCGAAAGTGGACACGGTGACCCTCATCGCCGACACCAAAGCCCAGGCAGAGGTACTGAACTAAACTGGAGTCAGTCCTACATTTTTCCCCCAGACATATTTCCTTTTCTCATAGGGATGCCTGCAGCCATAACTGAACATATGGGTTTTATTTATTTTATCTTTTATTCCCTACTTCCATGTGTCTTTTCATCTTGAATTATGCTTTTATCACTGTCAGGGTGATCAAAAAGCCTATATACAGTATCTAGTTCTTTGAAGTCTCAAGTGCCTTCTTGTATGTTCCTTTCAGCTGTTGGTGTGTGAGTGTGTGCGTGTGCGTGTGTGTGTGTGTGTGTGTGTGTGAGTGTGGTAGAAACAGCTAGTGTCAGAATCTCTCAGGTTCTCACACACAAACCATTTCTATACAACCTGTATTTTTACCTGACATTGAAATAAGTGTTTTTTATTATTAACTAAATCCAGGATAAGCACATTTCTTTGTCCATGGATATGCTGTCTCTTCGTTTGTTATGGGTAGTGTGAGGTCACTGACATTTCTCTCCTCCCCTATAGATCAACGAGGATGTTTACTTTGTCGTGCTTACCAAGGAGGAAGGCTCTGGCCTGGGATTCAGTATTGCTGGAGGCATCGACCTGGAACAGAAATCAGTCACAGTAAGCTGGGTGACTTCTTTTTGTCAGTCTGCTTGTATCTGCCAAATAGGGGTGTGATAGACGCAAGCTGGTCTGACAGGCTCACAATTTGAATAATGATTGTTGAGTAGTTTAATCTTGTCTTGAATCTTCCTTATTTTCCTTAAGGCAGTTTAACCTTTTAGAAAAAAAAAATATTTGTAGACCTGAACATCAAAACACCCACACGCACACAGAAACACAGAGTCCCAACATGAATGCACCTGCATGGTGTGGCATGATCATGATAATGATCTTCTCTCTATTGCCCCCTAGTGCTGGATATAAAACATGCACACTAAATACATGAATCTGCTCACTGCTCTCATTGATCAAGATTCTGAGCAGCTTATGTCGACGACCTTTAAATGGACTTTTTCCATCTCTTCTGGATAGGTCCATCGTGTATTCACCAGGGGTGCTGCCGGTGTGGAAGGTACCATCCACCGTGGGGATGCCATCCTTTCCATAAACGGCACCAGCTTGAAGGGACTGACCCATGGCGAGGCCTTGTCCTGTCTGCACCAGTCCAGGCTGCCCAGACAGGCCCTGGTGGTCATCCAGAGAGGGAAGGACACTGAGCCACCGTCCCCCAGACATGAGCCCGGCCTTCACGCTGGGCACTCCTCACCTTTAACCTGCAGGGACAACGGCACGGCCACAGGTGCAGGTAATCAGCGGGCTGCTGCATTCTAATTTTCACTCTGCTCCCACAGTAGCATAAATCAGTGTTTCCCAACCTTTTATGTCTTGTGCACCCCCTGAGCCTTTTTGTTATACCATGAGTACCCCCTCACTCATACGTGTTAATGATTCTCCAAAAGTAGATCGTAACATAACTGATATATTATTATTGTGCGGAGTGCCACAGGTTATTGTCTCCCTGGGGAAACTAGTTGTAGCACACACGTACCATTTCATTGAAGACCTTAATAGGAAATGACTGAGAATATTTATTTATCATCTTGGAAATAAATTATTATCAAATATTTCCTTTACATACCCCCTGCAGTGTGCTCATGTACCCCTGGTTAGGAATCACTGGCATAAATGATCTATTGACAGATCTACATTTTTTGTTGTGAATATCTATGTGCTCTTTAATTGTTTTGACACTGAAATGTCCCTCTGTGTGTGCCGTAGTGGTGGAGGTGGGAGCAGATGGTGTGTTAAGCGTGGAGCTGCAGAAGACTTGCGCTGGCCTTGGCTTCAGTCTTGATGGAGGCAAGGCCTCCGCTCACGGAGACAGACCTCTCAACATCAAACGCATCTTTAAAGGTAACATTGAGCAGGAATTTATATGTGACCTTAAAAAATAGGAGCCCGTAAGTTATGCATTCACAGTTCAGTCCTCATGTTTCTCTTTTTCTGAGTAGATCATATATGGAGAGATGTGCAGTGCAAACTCAGTAGGTTTTGTGAAGGTCAGTATGTAGTAGTCAATATGAAAGCAAGGTTGTAACCCAAAACTCAAAAACATGTCAATTTTGTAATGTCACACTGTGTCCGTCGGAAGTGGAGATGGTGGAGGCTAACCCAGGGCTCCTCTAGCGGGAGTGACGGGGGGGGTGGGGGGCTCAGGGATCGGTTTTCAGGGGTGTCACTCAGCGGTACACAGCAAGGTCAGCTAAGCGGATTAAGCTGGATTGCTCCTGAGGGCTCGTACCCACCACACTCACACACATACACGCACATACATACACACATACACCCCCCTGTGACTGCACTGAGTCTATGGCAAGGGCACAGTCACACCAGGGTCATCGGTATGCTGTAGATTTAGACAGCATTTTGTTTTAACATCCTCTTTAGCAACGAGCACATTATCCACCCAGGCCCCTTGTGTGGGTCAGCAGTCTCTCCTAACTAGGGATGTAATCTTTGTACAATGCATTTCAGTCTAATATATGTTAAAATGTGATATAATGCTTTATATATGCTTTACAACATAGACTCACCAAACCCCTCTGTAACACAGACATGCCCTGACATTATTCTTTCTTCCCCACAGGTGGCGCAGCTGAGCAGTCTAGGGTTATTGACGTTGGGGATGAGGTGCTGGCTATCAATGGCAGGTCCCTGCAGGGCCTGATGCACTACGATGCCTGGAACATCATCAAGACGGTGTCTGAGGGCCCTGTGCAGATGGTCATCAGAAAACCCCGTACATCTGTATGACCGAGCCTGACCAGATGTATGATTCTCCTGAGTGGATTTTGGGGTGCCAAATTACAGACAAGGGGACAACTGTTGCGTGTGTGTGTGAGAGAGAGTGTGGAAGTGTGTGTGTGCGAATACAGCATGACAGCTTCCTTTCTTTTTTATACTTCTTTTTTTTCTACAGTTGTTTTTTTTTCCATGAGATAACCTTGTTAGACTGAGGCAGTGGACAACCGCCCCAGACTGAAGTCTGTGACTATGATATTTATTAGCACACATCCACAAAGCCAGCAGACTCTCTCTCTCTCTCTCTCTCGCGCTCTCTCTTTGTCTCTCATGCACACACACATACCTCTCTTTCTCTCTCACTCTCTGAAGTGTCCTCACCGCAATCAGCGCCTGACTCTTTGCCGGTAAGCAGTGTCTGACAGTGGCAGACAGACCTAGCTGTGGTGTGAAAAGGGCCGGAAGGCAGATGTATTGTGTTTGTCTTAACCGACCCCAGTGGCTGTGTCTTTGAACAGACTGCCTCCTCTGTCCTCTTTGCAGTGGCCATTACCCATCCTGTCTACCAGACCAAACAAGTTTATTTAAACTCTCCACTGAGCGCAGCATGGCCTTGGTGCCAGGAACTGTTTTTTTTTTTCTTTCTTTCTTTTCAGTCAACAACAGTCCCTTATCCAAAGATGGTCACTTTTTGTAATGTTAATTTTACAATAGAGCTGATTGCTACTGCGGGGTAAAAATAGGATTGCAATAATTTTTTTTTGTGAAGTATTGCTAATCCCCCCCCCCCCCCACACACACTCATGGCGCCATTATTTTTGAACACTTCTTAACCTTGCCTCCTCGGAGCGGAAGCAGTTTGACAGCACCCACTCACAGCCTGAAGGGTGAGACAGGGACAGTGATTCATCCTCTGCCTGAACTTTTGCTACACGCATTTGGAGATCACGGAGTCCACAGTGCACCGGGCACATTCACACCTCTTCTGCCATCGAAACAGCCACGGACCAAAATGTCAGTCTCGAGCTTGTTGAGCTGATTTGTGATTGATTTGACTTGTGGGTTATTTTTTTCGCCGCACAGATCTCAATATGGATAGTAAATATAGTTCTTGTTATTCACATGAATTTAAGGCCTGCATTCAGGTGGTTTGGGGGCTGTGGGGAGGTGGTGGGTTGTTATGTGTGACTTTCCCCTTTAGGATTCAATACTGCACCAATGCTGTGGTGTTCTTGTACTTGAACTGTGTATGTGTAAATATTATGGTCCCATTTAATGATGAATTAAATTAATTAACTGGGCTTGTGAGCATCACTGCTTTAATGACAGTGTGTGAAAAAGTAAGCTATCATGAATTCAGAATTATACTGTGCGTCTACGACTTGGAGCTTGACTATGCTGTTGTGAATCATTAAATCCTTTTTGAATGCAGCAATTTTTCAGTCTGCTATTTTATGATTCCTTCCACAATGTTCCTTGCACTTTAAAAAGAGAGTGGGAACTTTTAAAACAAACTTAGCAATTAGAGTAGGGACTTTCTACATTTTTGAGGATAAACAAATCAGTGGCAATACCTTCAAATGTTTGAAGAATGGAACAAAAGTTTGAGAACATTAAATAAAGTACACTGTGCTATGTCAAGATAACAGTCAGAACATAAAAGAAAGTGTTCACTCACAAAAAAAACAAACATGATAACTGATTAAATAGCTTCATACACTAGTTTAGCAGTCCTATAGTTCATAAACCTACAGTGTTGGAATGAGTCTTTTTTATAGATTAGTCACTGAAGGCAGAATAGCATAAATACAAGCATATGCTAAATATTCATAGGTAAATAACTGATAAACTCAGAAGTGCACTTCTGAGCATTTCTGAGCCATTGAGTTGTGACAGAATAGCAGAGGAAGAGCCTTCAAAAACTATTACTGTGTAGTACCAGTCTCTGTACTGTAATTGTGTAAGCACTTGTACTTGCCAGATATACAGATACTGTAAATAGATAGCTAAATAGACACCGGAGCAATAGACACAGCATTTTTTATAAACAGACACAGCATTTAAACCCTTAACATCCCCCTTGTCCAGATCTTTTCTTACTGGTATGTGGATTGAACTGGCTATCCTTCAGTCAAGTCTAATCCCCAAATCTGTGGGTCTCAGCTACCATTTTGTCAGGACTACAGCTGTTTAGGCAAACAACTAATGTGGCTTTGTACACTAGGAGATTTGACATCAGATATTATCAAGTCATGGTAAAATATTAATGTCTTTGTCATTGCAGTTGTGAAAAATGAACTATTAGTTAATTTATATTCTAAATAATTGATGGCCTGCTGTGTCTTGTACAGTCTTCAGAGCGGCAGTTGTACATGAATTAGTTTTTTTCCTGCTGGAACTGTTTTGCTTTTTCATGCATCTAAATGCCCAAGTAGGGCTTTCCCACAGATACTGTTTAATGGAAAATCATTTAATTATAGTCAATTTCTAATCGTTATCCCAACTAATATGTAGTTATGTTTCCAATAATTATTGTATTGTATGTTAAATACAATAATTGCAATGTGAAAACTTACTGCTTCACAGCAGATCTGCAGAAATGCATTGACACATCATAGGAGACAACATAGTTTACCTGACAGCAAAACGCCAAACCTGTATGGGGGCACTGCTGTGGCCAAATGCTATTAATGTCAAGTGCTTGGGTAAACATTCACCAATACCGCAAAGGTCACATTTGAGTTTCCTTTCCACATCAACTCACACCTGAGCCACAGGCTTCCAGAAAAGGCGTACAGCATGTCATGAGTGAGAGAAATATACAGTGCATCATGTATAGTGCAGATAGAAATCTGACAGCCGGTTTATTCATTACTGTAAGGCTGTCATTGGGTTTTAAAAATATGACAAAGAAAGACTAAGATTTTGCTGAAAAAATACCTTTCCTTATTGTGTATATCTTCAACATGCATGTCCACTTGACTTTGCCTCTAGACTGACTCCTATGGTGAGACAATGCTCAGTGGAGAAGGTTTTCAAACCTGCATTATTATAGTGCTACAATGTCTGGCTTTCCTAAAGCATCCCACTCTCAACATTGTAATGACAAGTTCTACAATAACATGGCAGAGCAGTAGCCCACACACACACACATACACACACGCACTCACACAAACACACACACCCCCACACACACAGAGAGAAAGAGAGAGGGAGAGTGTGAGAGAGAGAGAGGTCTGCCTGACTCTTGTCAGCTCCCCATGGATGGAGCACGGCGGGGTGAGGCTTTGCAGAGAGCGCCGATGGCAAGACTTATTAGCGTGGACTGAGTCACTCAGACTGACGGAGTGGTGACACTTCAACCCCCGTAATCACCACAAATGCCAACCCAGTGGAGCCACTGCACCGAAATATTTACTAAACGGGCATGTGAGGGGAGTGATGATTTACGCAGGGATGCTGATGCAAAGGGCAGAGTCACACTCCACTGGTAGTAACTGCAAAAAAATGGATGAAACAACAGCAACAGGCAAATCATGTCATAAAAAGAAAGTCAAGACAGGTAGGATAAGCTTTTTATGTACGTAAGGCATACATGCAAGCACATTAAATAATTGCAAAGGCATGTTGACACACTGTATTTAGGAGGGCAATGCCTTGATTAATACCCATCCCTCCGCCTCCACTCCCATGGTGTGTGTCTGAAGAACAATTACTTTATGTTGACGTTGTCCCTTCACAGACAAATAATGCGGAGGTGTAGTGTCTCTGAAGGGCACAGGTGTTTGCTGCAGTAGAGAAATGAAGGCATTGATTAACAAGGGCCTTCAAGCTGAAAAGGGTCCCAAAGCGCAGATGATGATTGCCTTTCCCATGCATGCTATGCAGTCACAGTGAAATGTGGTCTGAATGTTGGTGGTAGTTCTACTACATCGCTGCAACAGCATTTACATTGCAACTAAATATAACTACAATAAAATGCTACAACATGGCAAGGAATAGCAAATCAAAAAGCTTCTATACAGAACCATGGTGGACTAGCTACTATAACTGAAAGTAGATTGAAATATCAAGAGGGCCATGCCCTGAGTAAATGAGAACCTTCACAAACATCAAGACAACAGCTCATCTACACTACTGTGTGTGTGTGTGTGCATGCGTGTGTGTATGTGTGTGTGTGTATCTTTTCTGGCCCTGATGCTCCTACACACACCTATTGGACCTATGTTTAGTTCCTGGTCCTGTCCAGATGGATGGTGCATCCTCAAGAGATCAGAAATGGCTTGTTTGCCAAGCGTTCATTAAAACCTGGCAAAGCTGCATTCCTCATAATCGTTCTGTGTACTCTGTAAACACGACCCTGCGTCTTACTCAAAATAGAGCACTGAGGTGAGAGAGAAAGAGAAATAGAGAGAGAGATTGAGAGATAGAGAGAGATCGAGACAGAGAGAGAGAGAGAGAGAGAGAGAGAGAGAGCTTTCCAAGTGTTTAATAGCTCTGGCAGATGTTGTGTTAGTGCAAGATATTGAAACGTGTTGAGTGTGATTTTCGCTGTCTGCAAGTTTTTGAGAATCTGACATACCCAGTAACAATACAATACAGAGAAATAGCATCTGCTGCTGCATCATTCATTTCAGACTCTAGAAGCCATTTCTTTATCACAAAAAAAAATGAAAAACAAGGACATCATATTTTCCTGCTGACACATCCTCCCATGGTATGAGAGTTTTGAGAGAGACCTTCTCACTTTTGATAAAAAAAATAGTTGGATGGATAAAAATAATGATGGATGTATTCTGCCATTTCCAGTAAGCACAATCTAAAAAAAACTTCTCAAAAATCTTTTAAGAGAGAAAGGACTGACACAAGAAGCAAGTATGAAAATGACCAATGTGAATGAAGACTTGTAGAATTTAAAGCAAGTCGTTTTTTAAAATGGAAATCGAGGTTAACAGAATGTAGCAAGAGGGCGTTGAAAATGTTCCAAATGTCACACAGTTCTATCTAGTCTACATTTCCTGTTAGCACAGTCACATGACCACAGGAGCAAAATAAACAGCTGCCGAAGTCACTGACAGACCGACTGAGAGAGGGAGAGAGAAAGTTTTCATTTAAATCAGTCAGTTTACTACCTTTTCATCATTTTCATATAACTTGCAAATGTAAAGTAGTTTGTTGTAGCAGTGGCCTAAGTGGCAAGCAGACTTATACATAAGATGACATTACATTTGCCGCAAGTCACATGAAAAAACACAACAGTCCACTGCAACTGCTAGATGCTGCTGCGTGAGTGAATGACTGAACCAGACCTATTGTTTATTAACTTGCTCAAATGACAGACCACTCTACCACTGTCAGACCGGCCAGTGCATGCAGGTGAAGGTGAATATTAGTGATAGTGTTCTGTTACGCCGTAGCAATCATGCGCTTGACCTTTTAGAGACAGACACCGCGGTGAGCCTGTGGTAAGTGAGTGGACTTCCACAAATAGATGTGCTCTCCACAACATTATAATCTGAAAATGACTGAGTCACTGGGAACACACCTGCTGTGCACCTGCACCTGCTCTCAAAGGTTAGCTGTATTCCTGGTTTATGAGACACATGTAGCACACAAGGAGCCTGTAACACTCACCTACAGATGCTCTGCATAATGATTGGTTAAAATTCAGTGTTCAGTGTTTAAACCTGTTGCTAAAGAATCGTTAAACTCATCCCCCTAACCTTAACTGTAGATTGTTAACAGTAACAGAGTGCCAATGGTGTTTACAACCTGAGCATCTATAAGTGGCGTATAGAAGACCATTTAAGTAAAGCGTGGCCAAAGAACCAGCCTCTCATCTGTAAACATGATTCATTGATGCAATTAGATTAGAGTGAATGAGGAGTGTGAGAAGCTAAAGGTCGTTATTTCGTAAATGTACTCCCAACAGAAAGGGTGTGAGATAAAGCTTTAGTCAGAGCTGCAACCGCAATGCCGCCACACCTTTCTGGTTTTATTGGCTCTGTTGAAACTCACTGCACAATAAATAAATAAATAAATAAATTTATGTATGTTAAAAAAGGTTATGGAAATGAAGTAATCCATAAAACAGCAATGGCAAAGGAAATGGTCCCTTGGAAGATCTCAAAGCAGCAACATAGATGTTTGGAGAAAAGTAAATTGGACATACAACAGTTAACCTGCCTCATAGATATGCAAGATGATGCTAAAAATGTGGCCAGCACTTGAATGTAAGGACTGGAGGTCAAAACCATGCTTATTCATTACATATAATAATATTTATGCTGTCTGTTTTGGTGCTGTTGGGCTGGCATCATTTGCTAACTTTACCCTTGGCCCATTCATGACCAAAAGCCAAACCATTCCAGCTGTCGTCCTCTGCTGTAATAGCAGGTTTATTCAGACACTGACTACCCTGTGTAACCTTCAGCCAAATTCACCTTGTTTTATTTCCGGCCCTGGAAACCCCTCAAATGTTTCTTCCTCTTTGTGGCTTTTCATTGTTCAGCTGTGACCCTTCAATTCAGAGTGAAAGGTAGACAGTCGCAGCGGTATCTGTCTTAGCTCTCCAGAGCTTCTGCCACTTCATTTTTCACCCGGCTGCCCTTCTCCCATCCCAACACCCATCCCTGGAACGATTATATTCTGAGAAGATGGAATAAATGGATTTTTTGCTGCATAGAAAAGGTTTTAGAAATATATCTGTATGTGTGTGTGTGTATGTGTGTGTATGTGTGTACGAGTGTGTGTGGGGGAGTGGGTATGTGTTTGTGGTTATTTGCATGTCTTTTTCCATGCATATATTTTGTTCAGTACACTGTCATTGACCACAGTTTCTGTTGTTTCCCTAGACACTCTGTGGCTAGTCACAAAGAGGCAAGTTTAAACTTTTTAAAGGACAACAACACAAATTAGTCCTGCAGGCCTAAGATGTGTCTTGGGAAGAGAATCACACCTGGCCCTGAAAATTAAGTGTATCATGAACTCTATAGGACAGACGTATGTATCACAAACCAGAGAGAGACAAAGAGGCCAGAGAGCAAGATGACATCTACATTTATGTATTTAGCAGACGCTTTTATCCAAAGCAACATTTTTGTCAACTATCAATTACATCAGGACCAGTCTACCTTAGAGCACCTTAGGTCAAAGTAACTTGCTCAAGGGTACAATGGTGGCAGCCTGGATTTGAACCCACAATTTTCCAGGCTACTTGCATGCTAGCCAGGTTCCTTAACCACTATGCCACCACCGTCCATGGGGCCACCCAGATGACCTCCTCAGGGCAAGAGAAGAAGACAGAGAAAATGAGAGCGAAGATTCTGAACTTGAACTGCCAAACTTGGCAGCTTTCTTCCTCAACATCCACCCAAACTCACCCTCAAACAAACAGATCTGTGCCAGGCAGAGTTTCAGGGATGTTCCGGTGGCGGTCCAGTCTTCCAGTCCTGAAAACAAAAGACCGAACATCTGAACACCTCCAAATGGAAACCTCTTCTTTTTAATTTATGACTCTGTATCTAAAAAAGAGCTGTAGAAAAAGATTACAAATTCCCTCTCCCCAGCCAGAAAGAGCCTTTTCCTACACTATGTCGGTGCTTTCTTATTTATTCTGAGTGTCTAGGAAATTAATTTCCTCTACGCAATATGTATGTTCCCACAAACTGCAAGCACAGCCATTGCAACACAAACAAAAGAGTGTTCTTTCCTGAGAACTGGTGAAGCTGTGCTCTAACCTTCTTATAATGTGTCTGAGAGGAAAACATGTGCTGTTTACCATGAAGAAATGTACTGTTGTTCATGACTCAGAGTTTCCATGAGTATAACTAACATCTGTAAAATTCTCATATTCAACTGAAAGCAGCTGGTACCCACAAATGGAAAAACTGAAGGAGAAGATGGCAGTGAATGTCTACTTAATCTAATCACTACAAAGTCAGAGTGAATCGAAATGTTGATATGACTCATTCCAAACACGATCTGTAATCATAATGATAGACTCATAATGATAAGATGTGCTCCACAACTGCTGGTAATTTACAGCAATGGTGTGGTTGAGTTTAGCAATTAAGCAATGGGAAAGTCATAGGGATGAAAACAAATTTGTTTATGTTGTTCCTGCTACAAATCATTAGCTTTTATGTGCACATGGTGAGGCATGCAGACCTTTATATGCTAGTGTACCCAGACAAACACACTTTTTAAAGAGTAAGCAGATGAGAGAGAGAGAGAGAGAGAACCAGAAAAGACTGTATTTGTGTGTGTGTGTATATGTGTGTGTTTGTGCTTGAGAGTGAGACAGGGAGAGCTTCCATACAAAGTAATCAGTGGCAACCATCATAAACAGGGTGACTGAATGAACACTTATTGCCACCTGCAGAAAAAAATGGCTCTGTGTGCATCTAATAAATCTGCTCATTGATTTGTCCTATGCGGAAATGAATCTCCATTCCATATGTTGGTTATGAGGGAGGTGGGGAGGGTGGCCCTATGGAGACCTTCAAAACTCTGGGATGTTTGTCACTCCTGACCACCACAGTTTCTCCCTAACATAGTCAATCACACACAGTAGTTCATCCACTTTGAAAGATTCCATTTTACACATCTGTCCTGTGGCCTGTCAGCAGACAGTCCAGAAGGTGCAATTCAATCAGGGAGATTCACTTAAATAAGTTCAGTTATGAAAACATTGTGGATTGCCAAAAGTAATTAATGTGTGGTCACTGAATCTGATATATATCTATATCTATATCTATATCTATCTATCTGTCTATCTCACTCTCTCTCTCTCTCTATATATATATCTATATATATATATATATAGAGAGAGAGAGAGAGATAGATAGATAGATAGATAGATAGATAGATAGATAGATAGATAGATAGATAGATAGATAGATAGATAGATAGACAGACAGATAGATAGATACCATTTTGCAATAGGCTTTCCCTCACCAAACTGCTGTGGTCGACAACCTCATTTTTTGACAGCTCATTTCTTTTCTCCTTGCAAGTTGCAAATTACTGGTGCTATAGTTCTAGTCAGTCAGGCAAAAATGGAGACCAGATCGAACAGAGTCCAAACAGACCTATTAAATGAATTCAGTCCCCTGAATTCAAAAAGACTAATCAGTTTAAACCAGAGCCACCTGAGAGCCATTCTGTTTTCACTTCATTGTGTATATATAAGTAATAACACTAACCCTGCCACCGACCAAAGTGAATGTGATATCCGTGTCTGAAATGGGATAAAGGTTTTGTTGTGATGTACATTTGTTTGTGATGGCTGCCGACAGACCTCTCTGATCCAATTTAATTCAGTCACTATCTCTCAGGCAGAAACTTTTAAACTTTATAAGGGCTATTCAAGTTATCAAATATGGGTTGTTTGGCACAATGAATCCCTTCCGGGGGAAGATAACAGCTCTTTAATGCAGGTGCTGAGGCCATCCTACTGGGTCTAGCTGAGGAGGAAAACACTTGCATTTTATGCAAACTTATAAGCCGCTTCCAAAAGAACCAAACAAACAGGAAATGCTTTTGCATATGTTAACGCTGCTTCCTGTTCATTGGGGGCCAAACTGGAGAGGCAAGAGCAGTTGTTACTCAGTGTTAACACTGTCATCCTCTAAATAATGTATCCAGTAAAAGTTCAAATGCAAGGCAATCTAATGACACACATTCACATTAAGTAAATCTGTGAATAGAACTTATCTACCAACCACCCACCAATTCACCCACCCACCCACGCACACACACACACACACACACACGCGCACACACACACACACATATGAAAATGTGCTCACATAGACATCCACAGAGACATAGACACACACACACACACACACAAAACCACACACATTTGCGCATGTGAGAACTTGCAGTGGCCAACAGAATGCCTGGCTGTGAAATTGGAATTAATGAGGCGAATTCACTTTGCAGTCAGCTCTCAAATGATGTGGGACTTCCCAGCTCTGAAACGAAGCAGGCAGCCTCTCTCTCTCCCACTCTATTTCTCTTTTTGTCCTCTTTCTCCTCCTCCTCTTTTCTTTTGCCTGTCTGTCTGGCAGTCACCCTGCCCAACGCCAACATGGCTCCACTCATTTTAAGCACAGAAGACCATGGGTTTGATTTCTCCACTGTAATTTCCATTTCCACAAGACAATGAATAGCTTTTTGATACTGCACAAGATGCAAGACACTGCACTGTCTGCCATGCATTTTGGGCTATTCAGCCATTTCTGGTCTGATGGGACCCAAACAGGTGCGGGCCCCTGAGTCTGTGATTTATCATGCCTGTTCTAAAGCCCCATCCAACCCCCCCCCCCCCCCCCCCCCCCCCCCGCCTCCCTGAGAAACCCAGACATGGGAAATGCTCACTCGTGACTGTTTGCGCACTAAAAAACAGTGATTTCGACCGAGCTATGCCAAAGCTATGCCGAGCTATGACAATGACCGTCTGTCAGTGAAGAGGAAGACAGAGACACCTTTGATTCATGCTGTGTGGATGTGATTCTGCTGGTGGGGGATTAAGGGAAAAAGAGAGAGGGACACAGGAATAGAGACGAGAGAGAGAGAGAAAGAGAGAGAAAGGGAGACTTGTGGGTAATCATTGCCAGATCCGGGGGCCGATGAATAATGCAGAGGACGGCCTCATCAGTGGAGCCCTGTCTGACCTGGCTCTTCGAGCGCTCAGCCCTCACAGGCAGACAGGCGCTCTCTAGATAGGCTTTAGCGTGTATGGGACCGACGTCTCTCTCTCTGTCTCTGTATGCAAGCATGTCTACAACCAGGGCTTCACACACTGCCCCACAGTGTGCAGTCGATCCCTACCGATTCACACCACGAGTTCAAAGAAACAAAACCGTTAAAAGGGCATCTTACTGGTTTGTATCTCTTTCACAGAAACAGATTACAGTAAGGGGTTCACTGTAGGTACTCCATCTGACCTTGATGGATAGGACTGATGAGATGCTAAATTGGAAAAGAAAAGAAAAGAAAATAAATGCATAAAGTAGTATTGTAATATTGGTTATAATGTTATTGAGGGTATACAAACTACTCCTGATGACAGTAGGAACACATCTGGTTCAGGATTTTTTTAGGCTAGACTTGGATGAAACTTCCTCAGCCACTGCCTAGAAGACATTGCCCTAGGACAATTATTGACTTCTATTAGATTAAACCTCTTTGGATTAAGTGCTTTTCAGGATTCAGTTGTCTTTCTGAGGAACCAAGACAAATGCCAACCATCTGCCAAGGCAGCTGTGCTCAGAGAAGTTTGTGTTCACCTTTAACTGTCTCTAGTTGTGTTTCATGGGGAGACCAAGGACCTCCTACCACCTGTCTCAACCTGAACACTTAGTGATTCTGGTGCACAAGTGCAAATAGTGTGTGCTTCATCTGAGAAAATGTGCACAACTTGGTTTGCTTCCACAGCCATAGATGACTTGTGAATCTGTATCCAAAACAAAGATAGTTAGCCTATATAGCCTGACAGTCGATCCCTGCCTAATTAGAGACTAATTGACAACTGATGGTCTATTAGGACTAAAGAGGTTGCCAAATAATCAGATTATTAGGCTATGTAAAGATTCGGGCGACTCTTTTACCTCTATGAAAGGAATGAAGTTGAATACAGGCTTTCACATGATGTCAGCAGAGGCAGACCTTTGCAGAACTACTGGCAACCACCGATCATTTGTCATTACATCGCGCTTTGCCCAATCAAAATCAGGTTTCCGAGAGACCACTGGGATGCTGGGTGGATTCGAAAAAAGACAAACGCTACACGGTTTACTCATTTGATAACGATTGTAGGCTTTCTTGTTTTTCGACAGTAAACTGTACGGTTCATCCATGACACGGGAGCGATGCTGGGTTCACTTTAAGACTAGCAAATAGCTCTTGCTGTAGCTTTCGAAATCGCCATTGTTGGGTTTAGCAGAGTGATGAGGAGTGGAGAACGGAGCTTCCGGGGTAAAACAGCAATCTATATGAAATTTACCGAGGTGATGAGCTCACGAATCGTAGTGCTTTTGATTAGAATCCATTGTTGCCGGAGATGATAACGTTACAGTTCAGAAACTGAAACGGAGCTGACACACCTGGGATTTTTTCTAAAGCTGTTCCAGACATCTAAGCTCGTACGAAAAGCAATTTTGGAATACATCGCGCCAGCAAGAGGAAATATTTGCTGAAATTAGTAAAAAGAAGCCATTTCAGTGGGTGTTATTTCATGGGGATGTGTTCAAGGCAAGAGAGAATACAAAAAGACGTCGACATCGTAATTCAAAGGTGTAAGGCAGAAAAAGACTGCCTTTTCTCTGGTGAGTTTCCATAATAAGTGTGGTGCTTTCTTCACAGACAGCTTACCTAGGTTTATTAAGCTAGCTTTCTGTCATTTACACAACACTCAAGCCTAATAATTATTCTTCCCTTTTAACAAAGTACAACGTAATATAGCGGATAAGCTACATGTTGAGTATTGTAGTCATGCTACTGGTGCGCAGCATTGTGCGCTATTTTGGTTATGTTTATTGTCAACAGCTGACTTACCTATTGGGCGTAAAGTGGTCTAACTGGGAAAATACATAGCCTTATCTTACTATAGGCTACTTGACGTGTAACGTTAGTTTTGTCGAATAGCACCTGGTTGTCTCACAGTAGAACAAGGAAGGCAAACAATGCATTAATATGCTTGTCATGAGTGTTTTGACTGTTCTGTTGACATTCATCTATCTCACCCGGAACGAGCGCATCAAAATTGATGAAGCACGTGAACGAACAATAATGGTTTTGTACATATTTATCTATCAGTTCTTCTTTAATATCCAATGTCAGTGGAAATCCCTCTTGATGTTGCCATGGAGACTGCACTTGTTGAAAGGGACTTTTCTTGTGGAATAGGATACGTTCATTCTGCCGTCGTAGCCACTGTTCGTGTAAAGTAACCAGGGTATGCCCTACCTAATCATTACTCTTTGTTACAGATTTCCGATACACTGACGCCACCTTCACGTTCACCTATTCAAAGGGATCCAAAAGGTAACTTAAGTCCACCTGATTTTCCCTATTTGACGTAAGGTTGTTTGGCTACTTGAGCAGTCCCTTTCTTTGTGAACACCATGATCCTTTTAGTTGCACGTTCCAATGTTTGCTGTTACAAAATTGGGAGTTAGTCAAGTTGTAACTCGTGTTGTTACATGTAGTCTACTATGTAGGCCTAGTACGTACTGAGAGTTACTTTGGACACGTTCTAAATAGCATAGGCTTTGTTGGCTAATGACAGTTTTAAGACGAAGTAGTAACCTACTCTAGGGTGCTCGTGATAAACCAACTAGACCAGTTGCCTACCATATGCAGTTCATGTGTTTGTAATTAAACGGCGTTATGCAATGCTGGCCAGTTGTAGACAAAACTAAGCATGACTTCGCTCTCTCAGTCTTGCAGCATCTGTGTTGGGAAAACTTTGAACTTGCCAACAAAGAAATAAAACCTTGTGAAGTATTCTGAACTATTATTTTCTCTGAATTTAAGAGATTATATGGCCACCAGCCATATAATGCCAGTGATGAATGCTTCCAAAGAAAATAACCTAATGACAATGCATTAAAGATAAAATGGGGCTTCCAATCAATACATTGTCCAGTGCCCATTGTGTACATTATTTTCACTTTCGCAATCTGCACCATGACCCAATAGTAGTATTTCCAGACAGAACATGCATCTTGTCTTCTCCCTGCACACTTCTTTAACAGTTTAATTCAAAGTCCATAATCTGTGCAAATTGAGGATCTACTGTAGGCCTATATACCACAGTGAAAACCCCACACCAGAGCCCTCAATTCGAATTTCTATGTAGAGTTAGAGGTATCTGTTCAAACATTATAGGCTATTTAGGATTCAAAATTAAATTATTTCAGCCGGGCCCAGTTTTGTCAAAACAGTGTAGTCATTACAGTTCACTGCAAAGACTAGCCAGTGCAATACATTATCTTTGGGATTAACTGTAAAATTAACTATAAAGGTTGCCTATTAGGTCAGGGAAGGCAGCATGGATTGAGGGGGTTCTGTCCTGTCTGTGTGCAGAAACTAGTGTACAGAAATTATACAGTCCTGCACCATAAACAGGAAGCATAACACTCTGGTTGAGAATACAGTAAGTCAGTTAACAATGTTACTTCACAAGCATTTTATCACCTGGATAGAAGAAAGCTTGTGGCATTTGTCTCTGTCCTGTTTCAGTGGATTTTCAGTGTCATCACAAAATATAGAATACAGCTTGATCCATACCAAAGTACTGGATGGATGTTATTAACAAAGCTAATGTGATGAATAGAGATCTCGATTGCTTCTTGTAGCCACCGCTCTTGTAGAAGAATTTGTTAGGAGCCTTAAATGTGCATGAGCATTCCTGTGGCCCATCCTCTGTGGCTGAAATTAGGGCCTTAATGCTGGACCTCATACTTAAGTCTCCAGTCATGCAAATTTTCAGTGATAAATATGCTAATTTGAAATGAGGTGTTCAAGCATGTGCTGTCACTTCACTGGGGCAAGGCTTGTGCAGATAAGAAGGTCCTGACAAGGTTCATGCATGCAGACCATTGCCTCCCAGTATTTTAATTAGTTTTGCCTTAATTAGAATAGGCCCTTTGACAAGACATCACCTAAATCTGCAATGTCTGTTTTGCCATCTTAATGTTCAGATGTAGCGTCATATTCTCAGGGTTATGGTTAAATGCCAGCTTTGCTGTTTGTTTCATTTGACAAGTGGCATGCTGTATGGTTGTTTGCTAGTTGGCTCTGTGCTAGCTGTGGGAAAAGTTTAGGCTATCATACTTTCTGTGGTGTTCACAGTCATTTTTTTATGATTATTATCAAGGTTGCTAAGATGCCAAAATCAAGATGTTATCAGACATATGTGTTGGCCCTGTTGTGTTGTGACCATACACCATATCTAAAAGAAAAGAGCCGCTTTTTGCAGTAGCACTTTGGTTTAAACTTATGCTATAAACTTGATTTTTTATGAGCATTAGAGTGGGTACACTCTTCACAAAATGAATCGGCCCATCACCAGAAAGCCCCCTTCCCCCTCAATTCCACACATTTTAGTTTCCATTTCTTACTTTTAGTTCAGTATAGGCTTTCAAACAGAGACAGTTTCACTGTACTTCTTACACCCAGTAGCATGGGCATGTGCAGCACCTGCATGTGACAGTAAAATTTCCTTGTTCCTTGTTCCTTGAATCGTTCAGAAAAGAATCACAATTGAAAAGAACTGAAGCCAGTGCAAGAAAAATGTGTAAATTCAGTCACTGTGAGCAGACTTGGCCCCTGACCGTGAAATTTGAAATTTGGAGTGAATGGTTTCAAAGTTAACGTGAGGTCTCTGTTTATTTGGATGTGAGACACTAACTGCCTAAAGGATTGTGGCCAGGCCTCATTCAGATAGTGGGTATCAACTTCGCACGTCAGCAAAACTGTTATGTTGTATTGTTGGAACGTCATAGATCATTAGGTGGCAGCAAGCCATTCACCGCCTATCCAAGGTGGTAGTACTTGTTACCATGAATTTCACACATTATAAAATAGCTAAACACACCTTTGTGTTTTTTTCCCATGCTGCAGGCTTTTACACTCTTTAGAAAAATAGACTGTCTATTATTATGATATGATACGATATGATATTGTTTTGGTATTATGGGAGCAAGGCACCAGATTTGCACTTTGCCAGCACTGGGATGTTTTGTCTGCTCACAGCATACCGGGTGACTCTGAAGAGAGGCTTTTCATCTTTGTGGTTGCTGTAAAGGGGAAGTAACACATTTCCTGTCTCTTGCAGAAATGCAGCAGTCCAGTTCATTTTAGGCCTTTAACCCTCTGTTGGATTAGATAACTGACATAAACACGGTCACTTTTGCGTCAACTTGTAAAGGGAAATATTGGATGGCTTAAGGAGCACTTCTTGATTCATATGCAGCAAGGTTACTTCTTGAAAGGACTCAAAAAATGTTTTTATTTTACCAGGCTGTTTTGGAGCATTCTCAGTTATGGCATGTCAGCTTGGTATGGTGACCTCTCTGTCCATCTGAAATCATTGATATCTCGACTCATTCAGAGTGCCATAAAGGTAAAAGGGAGATCTGGAATGCTGCTGCTTCAGGCCATCTATGAACAGTCCGTGTCAAAATATCTAGTTTGATAAGACCCATGTCCTTAACCTTGAATACCATCTTTTACCATCTGGCAAACTCTATAGAGTCCCTCACTGTACCTTCAACGGTTCAGGAATTAATTTTTAAATGCCTCTAAAGCCACAGAGGTCGTGCAAAACTATTGATCATGGTGATTTAATGTTTAAAAATTATATGTGTGTGTGGGGGTTGCGTGTGTATGTAGTACTTTTACATGTTTATATTACATTGTAGAGATTACTGTGTTCATATAGACTACATGTAGATCTCCTGTCAGACTACTTTGCATAATGGGCAATATGCAGCTTGTGGCTATGATTTTGCATGTGCCTCTCTGGGTACTGCATTGTTATTTATTGTTAGAATTCTTTGTAAACAGCTAGCACTGAAGTCCAAGACAGTTTTTCCCAAGGGGACGATAAAGTATATCTTATCATATGTCCCGTTTTTGGTTACCACTGTCTTTTTACACCTTGAAAGGGACACATTTTATCACAGCGTTCTTCAAGTTGCCTTGAAATTTGCACTTAACTCAGGAGAATGGACTGTTTATTTTCACCTCAAGAGTCAGCAGTAGCCTGCCTTCAATTTCCAAACAATTACGCAACAGCCTCCAGTGAAGACAGACTCGGCTCATAAAGCACAGGACATACAAATCATTAGCTTCCTCTGGAGTGTTTTGGCGAAGAAACTGTCTGTCTGTCTGTCTGTCTGTCTGTCTGTCTGTCTGTGTGTGTGTGTGTGTGTGTGTGTGTGTGTGTGTGTGTGTGTGTGTGTGTGTGTGTGTGTGTGGGGGTGGGGGTGCGGTGGCATGATGCCGTGCTAATAAAGGGCAAGTAGTCTACTGTCCTCTCTCTGATGAGTTTTATGGAGGGGAAGACAGGGGAATGGAGAGAATTAGAGAGAGAAAGAGAGAGAGAAACAGAGCAGTTGAAGACTAACACCAGACCCCTATGCCTATGTGCCCACACCCACTGTTGCGATTTTGTTTTTTTTTTGCCCGCATAAATGAGCCTGAGTCATTCATTTGCTAGTCTGTGCCCTCTGCTTGACGTGGCAGGAGATTAATGCCGTGTACCCCAGGTTAAATTCTCATCCAGGTGCCACTGACATGCAGTAGTCACAGTTCATTTCATTTCCCTCGTGGCTCAATGTCATGGCATGACTGTGCCGTGTACAGGCTTCATCAGATATTCCACAGTGTAGGGAAAACTCCCCAACAGATGCTACTTTCAGACTGACAGAAAGGCATGGAAAAAACAGTGTTTGTTTCAAAACATTATCTTTCAATTAAAAAAATGCAAAAACAATTGTATTATATTTACAGGGTATACCTGATTGGCCTATCAACATTCTTGCCAAGGCCTCTTGACGTTTCTATTTACTGTTGGTTGAAGCTGAATGGCATTCAAATGATGACTGTGAGGAATATCGGCACTTGCATTGGATGCGTTCAGTGTACCACTCACAAATCATTATCAGCATGCATCCTTGTTCTCAGGTTGATGGTATTAACACACCACCAGTTAACAAAGGTGTTTTCCTTTTCCCTTTTCCCTGGTGTATAGTGTAATAGTGTATATTGTATACTGTATTTCCGTCATATTTGATTGCAACACTGGTCTGATACAGAAACCTATCCAGTCAAGTATTGGAGATGGAGGGTGTCTATCTCCGATACAGTGTGCCACAGTGTCGCTGCCTTGTAATGTGTGATCTAAGATGTCGGATGCCTACCAATTGACAGACAAAGGTTGATGAACAGGCAGTGAATCTGCTCTATTGAGTTTGGCTTGCACAGCCACACTAACATTTCTGCAGACTCTAGCTCTGGGCTGGACACACCTCTCGCCTGGATGGTCTATCAGACAGGCCAGATCGATGTAAAACCCTGATTTTGGTTATTGTCTGTCTAAAATGAGACACATCTCAGCACTGGATCAAAGGCACTCTTCAAGAGTGTTATCTTTTCAAGTAGCAGCGCTTTCATGGCCCAGACACCGCCATAGTGGGCCGGCACTCCTAAAGGTTCAGACTTATTCCCACTGACTCTTTCCCCATGGAAAAAGGAGTGATAGCTAAGAATACATGCTAGCTATCACTAGCGTGTATCACTAGCGTGATAGCTAAGAATACACGCACCCAATCTGACAAATAGGCAGGTAGAATTGTTGATGGTTTGTATTGAGAGTGTTTTGACTTCGAAATTTCTATTAGGTGTGTGTGCTCCTCCGAACGCAGAGACATCCCAAAAACCATCATGTTGTCACTTGTCTGCCTGCAGCCAGATGTTTTAGTCAGGGTGAAACAGGTGGCGAGAAGGAAATGAAGCTTTTGACAGATGCACAACAGCTTGGACCACAGTAACGATGCAGTTCAGCTTGTAGCACTGACATTTATAAGCTGCTTTTTACTCTGTCTGTTTAGCAAAGCTAGTAGCTAGTAAAGCTTAGCTGCTCCTAAGTCTTAATATCGACCTACTTATTCTATTATACTTCTTTTAATACCCTTTCCCTTGATTTTGGTATATTGAATGATGATGTCAACTTTGCCTCATTTAAACTAGTGTTGTTTTGTGTTGTATTTTAGATTTTGTTTAACATATTGACAATGTCTGTATCAAAAGGCTATAATTTGGAGCCCTGAAGAGCCTCTGAAGCACGACAGGAGGCGAGCTGTAGAATGCCAGCCAGCACTGACCCTGCTAGGTGTTTGTCATTCAGTGCATAGGCCCCAGCCGCTTCTCCTCTGAGTAGTCCCTTTAGATCTACGTGCTCTGCACATCCTAGAGGCCACAAAGTTGGCATCTACGAAAAGCTGTGTGGACATGTGTGTGTGTGTTCTAGAGTAGCCTGTGATTTTCGGGCCTTTTCTCATCCTGTCATGTAAATCTTGCTGGTGTCAGTGACATGAACCTGTGAGCATTTATGTCTACAGCGTGGGTTGTTGATGCTGGTAGAGAATCAGTAAAAAAAATATCAAAATGAAACCTGCCGCTTCCTCTCAGAATAAAGAAAGGTCCATGCTGCACATGTTTCAACTTTCATAATCACTTATCAATCACTCAAGATTGTGGTCACATGTATGTCCATTTTCATTTTAAAATTTTAAAACAGAAACAAACTATGATAGACATTTATGTGGTATTATAAACAATCTTGAATTAGGAAAATATTTAAAGGTGTTATTACTTTGAATTTAGGTATGATGCTTGTGGGTGAGGGGCATAAACACAACAGAAAACGTTTCTTTTGCAACAGACAAGGCATTAAATGTACAGAATTTTCAAGTTTACTGGTAAGAGTTGTACACACATTGTCATTGTAACTCACCGAAGTTCCTCACCACACTTTTCAACTCTGTGTTCCCCTGACTCATATATTTCCTTGCACTTTAGCACATAGTACTGTACACTTCAGCGTCATTTACTTGATTGAATGTGTAATGGAGCCCATCGTTGACTTCATTATCCCCTTTTTTGAGTTGTTGAGAGCTAATGAATAGCAGAACTTCTCTGGCCATTTGGACTCGGTTATTGTGCGTGACCTGATCTCCACCACACTTAAAGGGGCCATCGGATATTCGTGCTGCCATTTCAGAAAGCCTCAACTTCCATCTGCTCCCAACTCTTGGCAGTGCCTCCCCAAAGAGAAGTGTTAGGCTGAATAATTTAAGTCAGTGATGGCTTCATTGCACTTGCAGCCACCTTTGTTTCAGTCAGAGAATAAGCCCTGGCACGTTCATCAGATACAGTTACCAACACAATTACAAATTCAGACTCTACATAATGCATTCTGATTTACTTAAAACACGTCTAAGAACGCATGGAACAGAGAAAGTGAATGCTGATGAGAAACAGAGATACAGAGCGTGTTCTTTGTACCTCCCCCACCCCACCGCCAACCACACACGCACACACACACACACACACACACACACACACATACACATACACACACGGTGCTTGGTTTCTCGCTCTAGTGACCCAAACAATACCACAAGAACAATGAAATGAGTGATATGACAATGAAAAAAAGCAAGGAAGTACTGCTAACGGCAAAAGGCGTGAAGTAAAGTGCTCGTGTTCGTTCAGTCATTTGCACCGTGGCCAGATGAGGTGTCTGAGGACACGCATTCTGAAGTCAAGGCTTTCTTTATTGAGCCATTCAGTCCTGTAATGTCACTGATAACGGCACTGAGCCAAGGGGAGCTGGTGGAGTCCCTCTGTGCTGAACACGTCAGGGCCAGGCAGGGTGTGGAAAGGCCAGGAGAAGGCCTAGGAGAAGATTACTGGGAGGTCAGTCTCTGACCTTAACAGTGGGGGGAATTGGTGTGTGTGTGTGCGTGTGTGTGTGTATGTGTGTACTGTAGCTTGTGTGTGTGTGTGTGTGTGTGTGTGTGTGTGTGTGTGTGTGTGTGTGAGAGTATTCATTGCTAATGAAAACATCCCTTTTCCATTCCGTTAGTCATTGTAGTAGTGCAGAGGAATGGTCCTTCAAAGATAATTGCCACAGGCCTTGATATCATAACTTAAAATTGTGTACAACATATGCAATCCATTTTTTTTCTGAGCTTCTCTTGTTTTTAATGTCTTTGCTCAATGGATCACCACAATCATTCTTCTCTCTTTGCTCCACAGGGTTTCCTACTCTGTGCATGTCTCAGATGATTATCCAGGTATGTAAGAAAAAAATTATAAATATAAATCACACAAATAGATGACATGTGAATGTGTTTTTTAAAAGGGCAGGCACAGACATACATGCAAACATTTATACCTACATAAATGCATACATAGACTCTCACACAGTGCCTTCAACTCTGTTTAATCTGGTTCTGAATATAAACATGTTTTGGCGGCTGAGTTAACGTAATCTCATCCAACCCTGTTAACACGGATCTCCTTCCTCCTGCTGTGCACTTGCATGACATTTGACATGGGCACATTTTCCATGGCACAGATTGGAATCTATGTTGTCTAATATATTCAAGCTTCAGTGAACTCAATGAAGTATCACTGCTTTAATGAGAAAGTTACTGTCGGGTGTCAAGCAGTAGGACGCGCCTGGCGTGGAGCAGTTTTGTTGCGGGTTCTAATGGTTTAGAACTGTGTGTGTTAAATACTCAGTTTCAGTTCAATTAGCCATTTGATGGCACAATAATAGCTAATTGGATTGGGAGAATAAAGAAATGAATATGCGAAGAGAGAGCAACAGCTCAAAGCACTCCGTTGCTTTGGATAGTTGCCAGTGTGGCGACTGCCTCATCAGTTATTCCATCCTCTCATGTTGTTCCCCTTGAGCTGATAAATGCAAATTGTGGTGACAGCCTAGAGATGGCCACTCTTAGTCCTGCTTTGGAGCTGTTGGCTGTTACAAAAAGGGCCTTGAGTCTCTCTGACAAACACGAAAGCAAGCTACAGTCCCAGATATCCTTCTTCTGACTGGGACAACCAGAGACGGGATGTTATTTATTTATTTATTTATTTATTTATTTATTTATTTATTTTTCGAGGAACAAAGAGTGGACACAGATTTCCTCTGATCCTGTGTCGGGGGGAGGTTTAATCCTGTCAAGCGGCAATGTTTTGGCCTGAGAGAGTGTGCCATGAAGAAAGGGCAATTACACTGTGTGAATTCAGACCCCTTTCAGTACCTGTGATTTACATGAGCAGTGGAGAATTGCTGTGAACTGCTCAAATGCAGTAACCTACCTCACACTGGAAACATGGTTGTCTCAGCTGGAATACGGATGCCATAGTGCTGTAAAGAAAATCATGTGCCTCTAAAATGTCTCTTTCTCCACTTTCAGACAACACATATGTGTCCAACTCTGAAAATGACGATGAAGTTCTAGTCATGAGAGATCCCATCCCTGTTATTTTTCACAGAATTGCAACAGGTAATCAACTTTCCTATTCATTCAGTCAATGTTGACTATGAAACATCCTATTCTTCCTGTTCATCTGTCAAAAACAAAATGGGTAACAAAGCATGTTGTATATTATTAGGTGAGCAATTGAGATGTAGAGGCATTGTATAGTCACGATAGCTTGATTTTTAACAGTTGACTATAAATTGCTTATTGAATCAACTTTAGCTTCCAATATTTCATCCTGGGTCAGTTTCACCTCTGTCAAGAGCAAATCTAAGCTGCCCAGGGTCATTAATCAAGCAAGAAAATAGTAGGTGAAACCCAAACCCAGCTATCTGTTCACACTGAAGTAGTACAAAGAAAAGCTAAGCACATCATAACTGACCCCACCTACCCCCTGCATGAGTCCTTGCAGTTATTACCATCAGGTCGTCTTTTGTTGTTTGTATACATATCCTTTCTTCAGGAAGAACACTTACCAGGGCTCATTTATTCCCATTGCCATCAAAGCCCTAAATGCCAATGCTTTACCCTCTTTTTCACATCCAATTTATTGCACAAGTCTATTTCACTTTGGCCTTGGAAATGTCTTTGTGTGTGTCATTGTCTTGTTTTTGTCTTCGTGTGTGTGCCACGCCTAAGACGGTTTTCTGTCATGACAGACAATAGTATTTCTGATACTGATTCTTTTATACTGCTGGATCTATGTAAAAGCGTTCCTTACATAACTGCAGGTCTTGAAGATATGAACATGAACAACAATCACTGTGCTCACAGTATTGTGGTGGTTATGCACATATTACGTGGAAGTGGAAAATATGGGTGAGCTTATAGGTCTTGTGTGACTCAGTTCGATATGAATATGCAGCTGTTGGGGCTGCTCTCATAAGCAAGCTCTAGTGCTGCTGGCTGCAGGCTATGAGTCGGCAGTAAGCAGGGAAACTCAGACACAATACAATGCTCCCATACTCCATTTTCACATCCACTGCTGTTATTGAAAATGATTAGTAAGCTTCTAGCTTGGTCCAAGCATCAGAAGGGAAATGCACTAGTCTCTGTCCTTCCCCGAGAGAGAACCTGTGTGTTTGTGACTTTCTCTGGCTGTTTTGCAGTATGGCATTTTTAAATGCCATACTTTTAAATGTGTGTTTCAGTATTATGGACAGCCTGTGTGGAATGTATGTTAATATACCTTTGTCACAGTGTAGGTACTTCATGAAGTACGAACTGTTTACCAAAGTTTAATACAATTGTGATGATATATTTTGTGCTGAAAATTAGTTTTTATGTATTTGTATGTATGTATTTGTATTTACAAATCCTCAGTACCCCTGCAATACAAAATGAGTACTGGCAAAATTTGTTAACAAATATACTTTTTTACAGTTTGTTACACTGTCATCCATGGTGTAGATGCACTGTAACAAGACCCCTGTAGTATAGAGCAAGTGTTGCCATTTTAGAGTGTTGCCATTTTCAGACCACGTGTTACCAGCTTTCAGAAACAATGGAATCAGTTCACCTTTTTAAAATCCTTCATCATCCACTTCCCTATAGCCTTTGCCTACTTTCCTTTGAGTTTGTGTGTTGTAGCTCTACAAACAGCAATAGCTTGAGCGTTTTAAAGTATAATTAGCCTGCAGCTGTGTATTATCTATCAGTTTGAAATGTGGTGTGATTACTAGGAGTGAAGAGCCCAAATGGGAATGTCCTTAGTGATGTTCACTCAAGTGCTTCTCATCCGATCAGATGCTTTAAAATAGGCTAGTTTACCTTGACCTAATATTTCGTGAGTTCCATGCCCTGACTTGTAGAAATGTGGGCAGAGTTGTGCAATTGGACTGTATTCTCCCGTGTCCACATCCGTGGCTGAGTTGCCCTTGAGCAATGCAATTGCCAGCTGCTTCCCAGGCATGTGTTAACTGCTCATTGTGCGTTTACCGATCTTTGTGTGTGCGTATGTGTGTGAGGGATTTTCTCATATCAAACTCTCATGAGTCCTAAAACAGACACATGCGTGAGATGAGGGATGTTATATAGCGCATAGTTGTTTAATTAAAAATATGTATCTCATATCTCTCCTCTTTTTAACAGTCCTTTTTCTATTGCTAAATCTTTCCCTCCATATGTTAAAACAAGAATGGTTTGCCTCTTAAAGCAAATGATTCAGAATGGTGACAAATCATGTGGGAATAACCTGGAACTTGATTAATTTGTAATTTCGACCCCCAGGGTACCCCATAAGCACATAATGACATTTAGAGTTGTGAAAATAGAAAAAAATCTTTGGAATATCAAACAGATTACTTTGAAAATTAAAGACTACACACACACACACAACACTCACACACACACACACACACACACACACATATATATATATATATATATATATATATATATATATATATATATATATTATATTTTACAGTAAATATATTCCAGAGTCTGAATACATTTTGGAGGCCCATGAGTGTGACTCGAATGGTTTGTTCCCTGAATTCAGACCTTGAATTTCAAGCTGAAATTATTATTGCTTTTCTACTATCCCAAAATAGTCTGTTGTATAACAACTTTCAACTTAAATGAGACCAAAGTTAACCAAATAATGGAAAATAAAACATTTTGAGAAGCTTAATGGGAAAAATTTGGGCCTTTTCAATCCCCCTCTACAAAGTTAATGATGAGGAAGCCAATCACATTTGTAATGAGTGTAACTGAAAAGGCGAGAGCATTTATTAGTAGCATAATGGCCTCTCCACTAACATTAATCAGATATGTTTAATACTATTCACTCGGCCGTTTTTGGAGAAATGAAAGAGTAATTTAGAGGATGGCAGGGAAGGAAGGTGGGCTAATGAGCCTGCCTTGTCCTGCTCTGGGCCTGAGGTGGATGCAGTTTGTCAACAGAAAGCAAGCATCCCCTACCCATGTTCTTTTTTTTCTCTCCTACTCTTTTATTTTTTTAGAATGTTTTTTTATTTTTTTCTCTGCACTTTTTTTTTTCCTGGAGCTCTGAATCGACGGCTCGGTAAACAATGCCTCTGCTGGTGTAATGGTTTTTCTCTCTCTCTCTCTCTTGCTCTCTTTCTCTCTCCCTCCTCCTTCCCTCCCTCTCCCTCTCCCTCTCCCTCTCCCTCCCCTCCCTCTCTTTCTCTGGCAAAGCCACACGTCAGCACTTGCTCCAGGTCTAGACTAAAAGGCTCTTTTCCCTGCTCTCTCACTCTCTTCCTTCTCTCCTCCTCTGATGTGTGATGTGTGATGGTGGGCTGGTTAGGCTGTGCCGCTCTGCTTGTTGCTGTGCTCTACTATGCTGCGCTGCTGCAGACGAGGTGGCCGCATATAAATTCTCTCCCGCTCCACGCGCAGCTAAAAGTGACAATCACTGTCTTTCCTCCACACAGAAATCAGATTCAGCAACGATGCCACCAGCTGCCTCTCCAACCGATTAAAGCTCCAGATTGACAAAAGCCCGGTAAGAGCTCCAGTCAATATGCTGTGTCATGAACAAGAGATTCTCTGTGCCCACGGACACGTCAAGAATGACGGCACAAACGGTTCTGCAAGAGAGAACTAATTCTGTGACATCTCTGGTGTGCATTAGGCCCACAGTTAGTGCTTATTTAGGTCTTTGATTTCACTGTGCTGCTAAAATCCAAATGGTATGACTGCCCAGGTGAATCAGGATTGAAGCATCTTTGGTTTGAGAAAAAGTTTAATTAGTTTGCGTTTATGTCCGCATTTAAATGATGAATTAATGTAACAGAAACTTTAAAACCTTGCCTTCTGCAAAGCATACTGTCTACTGTATTTTCTTGTTTTTTTCTGCGATCAACTGATGAATCATAGAAGGCCTTATCATCTCATTGTTTGTAGCCTATACATCCAGTGAGTGAGGAAACATGGACAGGCAACAGCTGTGAGGGCACAGGGGCCACATTTTGACCCGCAGCCACTTTGCCGACCAAATATGTGTCTGAGAAGCACAGTACAGTCAACATTCAAGGACAGATAAACATTAATGATGATGATAAAATCTTAGCGAATGCCTCTTTAAGACAGCACTTAGCTGTAAAGTACGCTGTGTTACTAATTTGGACTTTTCTTTTTTTCCTTTCAGTGTCCCTATGCCATAGAGGAAGATTCTGAGGGTGACAATGACTCAGAGGAGTTCTACTATGGTGGTCAGGTACTTCATGACTACTTAATGATCACATTCATATATTTCTTTTTGGAAGTGTATGGTGTGCTTCCTTAGCCCTCAGAAATAGTGATTTTTCTTTTCCTCAAACACTGCCTCATTCTTCATTTCAGCCTGTTCCCAAAGTTAATGGTGAATGTAGATCCCCACAGAACTTTGAGTTAACTCAATTATTCTTTTCTGCATGTCTGCAGTGACGGCTGCTCGCTTTTTAAAAGGTAGTACTTCTTTTGCTCTCTGTCTTCCTCTTTCTGTCTCTCTGATTTTCTCTCCCCAGCCTCCTCTCTTTCTCTCTCTCTCTCTCTCTCTCTCTCTCTCTCTCTCCCTCTCTCCCTCTCCCTCTCCCTCCCGCCACCCTCTTTCTTTTTACTTTCTTTTACAAGTGCACACCATGAGCACTCAATCTAGACAGACCATTCTCACACCCCACGCACTAAAGTCTAGACAGAGCCAATCCATCCCGTTCTTCAGGCATTGTGCCCTGTGTGTCTGCCCATATCTTTCAGAGGTGAATTCTCTCTGATTGAAGGTGCCCAGCGATTCAAAAGATTGTGGGTGTGGGTGCGTATGTCGGGGGTGGGGAGGAAGGGGAGTGATATGGGGGGGGTTGGTGGGTGACCATAAAGTGAAAGTGCCCCACCTTGCTGTAATACCTGAAAATGTGAAGCTGGAATTTTTGGACTCTTAGTCTTCAGGCTTGTATTAATTATAGCAACAGTAAAAATGAGCGAATGCCATAAAAAAGAGGAGTGAGTGTGTGTGTGTGTGTGTGTGTGTGTGTGAGAGAGAGAGAGAGACAGACAGAGAGAGAGAAAGCGAAAGAGAGAGAAAGCGAAAGAGAGACGTTTCCTCTCTGTGCTGCTCCTTATGTGAAGGGGAGAGTTATGTGGTCATTCATCACAGGAAGAGAGCGCTGGGTAAGGCTTCCATCATAACAGCCCAGACACCCGCACCAACGCGAGTGGCACTCCATTAAATGAGTCGTGTGCCCACGCGGCACGGCGCGGCAATAGCTGCAGTAACGGCGGCAGCAGCGTCCGGGGCTCCATTAGCGGTAGGCCTGAACTCAGCATGCCCTCCCCGGACGCCTGCTTGGGGGTGGGGTTGCCCAGGGTTTGGGGGGTGGGGGGCGGGCAGCCTGCCGTGACTGATTAGCGTGCCAGCTCCGAGATGATGATGCATGGAGGCCGGTCACTCCGATGGCCGCTGTCGGTGCCACTGCGTGGCAGTCAATCACCGTAATGTGCCCATTACCCACTGACATGCACTCTGTTGTTCTGCAAGTGTTGGATTATTGGAAAGTGCTACTGGAATGGGTGACTGAATGAAAGGGGAAGGGAAGGGGGGTGGGATGGTGGGTACAGGATGGTGTGTATGCTATGAGTGTTCCAGAACATTCCTCTGGAACTTTTATCGCTTCCTCTTAATTTTGATCTGTTGACATCTTGCTGACAGTGAAGAATATACTTAGGGATAAATGTGTGTTAGTTCAGTGCTGTAACTGAGGGTTGTGTAGGGTGAAGGTTGGGGGTGAGGGTCAGCTTATTAAAGTTAGCTCACAGTTTTGTTGATATATGGAAGGGTACTGAGTGATTTACAGTAATCATTGTTTTTAGAGAAGCTGAAATGAACTCTCCAACAGTAGCGCCACCATCATGCGTGGGGTCCTTTTTGGGGAAATGTGGTGGTTTTAAGATATATGACTTGAATTGAAACATAGCATGAAAGAACAAGATGCACTCCAGAGCTCCTCGGCTCTTCTCTTAGTCTTTTTCAAAAATTGTGATGAAAGGCGCCTTCAAATTCCCCTCAGATCACTTTAGTTTCTTACACTCTTAACCACTGAAAATGACCCCCCTAAGGAAAAGCATAAGACAGTTGACAGATTTTGTCAACTGTGTGTTGAAGAGAAGTTCACAAATATTCAAAATAGGTATGGGCTTTTGTGTTGGATATTTGTATATATGAACCATTTACCGGCTCATTTGTGCGTGAAGCACTGTGGAGAGTCAAAATCACATTTTTTCCTGGATACTGATGTGGACGTCGAGACACGTACAAAGAGAAGAGTCTGCAGTCGTAGGAGGTTATTTATGCAATTGCTGCCATCCCCTTGAAGGTAGTGCTTTGGTCTTCCTGACAAGTGTTTTTGAAATTGTGATTACAGGATAGGTACCCAGAGAACTGCAGGAGAGATATGCTATCTCTTGATTTTATTTTCGCAGGCGTAATCTTGACAGATAAATAAAAAAAAGTGTTTTTGGTCAGTACAACTCTGTTTAAGAAGCCATCTCCAACACCAGCCGTCTGCATTCAAATGCGATCCTGACAGATTTAGGGATTCTCTGCCGACGATGCACGATCAGATCTTCTGATTACCCGCTTTTGCAGCCGCGTCGGAGACATAACCCCCTACCCCACCACTCTCCACCCCCACTCCTGCCCTCCCAAAAGAAAATGAATAAATAAGTAAAACGTTCCAATCCCCTTGCCATCCCCTAATCAGCTCTGTGAGAGGGAGGAGAAAAAAAGGAAAGGGGAGGGGGGGCAAAGGAGCTGATTAAAGCAGCTCCCCAGACATTTAGCTCTGAGTGTAGATTGGGATGCTTAGTAATGGCTCCATCATTTGCTCCGTGCATGTGCTTAAGTGTGTGCATTGGGAATTCACAAATGACCTCATCACGTAAAACCTGCTCTGCGCTAGTTGACCCACCGATGGAAAACAGACGAATAAATCCATAAAAATGAAATAAATAAACACCTGTTTGGGGAAAAGGATGTTGTGAATGGCCTTGGTTCTTGTCCTTTTTGGCGTGGGCATGCATACTCCTAAATAATGGGTTCTTTAGCTTTTCCTGGAGCACCGTTTCTCTCCACAAGGACTCTTCTATTGGTGCCAGGGACATTTAGCTCCATATGCTGAGCCATCTGCTGGTTGGTGTGGAACCATTCAAGGATAAAATAGCGTGGAACAAAAAAGACGGAACGCAAAGCCTTACACAGTGTTTTTGAGCTGACCTTGTGTGTGTGTGTGTGTGTGTGTGTGTGTGTGTGTGTTACTCTGTGACAGGTGAGTTATGACGGAGAGCTTCACAAACATCCGCAGCTTGAGGCCGACCTGGCAGCGGTGAGAGAGGTGTACGGACATCATGCAGTGTCTCTCAGGTAGGATGCCAGCCAGTTCCCTTCTCAAAATGAAAAAGAAAAACATCGACCTATTATCTACTCAAACTCTCAGCAGTTGCCAAATTCTGAAAAAAGGCACATTTTCTTGTCAGTGCAACATGAAATGAGTTATTCAACAGAATGTCAGTGACTAGAAATAATTGATTCTCCCATCTATTTCCAGAAACAAGAAACAAGCCAAGTTCTAGAAAAATTGATGCTGTCCAGCTGTCTAACTACCTTTGTGTTCCCTAAGAATGAAAGAAGCTAAATACGGAGTGTATGGGGATGAGTTGGTAATAAAGAGTATTTGTTTCTGGAGAGCTAGTCCTTTAAACACACCGCTACCCCTCCTCTGTGTCTTGCCCCACTGATACCTCACTCTTGACATACATCAATGACTTTATCTTAATTTCTTATTTATACACTGTAAAAAAGAAAAGGTTATGTTTACCATAACTGGAGAGAGACTAGTAACTTACTTAACTCACTTAACTTAACACATTTAAGGTAATGAGTTTCCACTATTTTTTCAAGTAAGTTTTACTCATTATTTTTTTACAGTATTGGTTGAGACTTTGTGCTTTTACCTTGACCTTTTAAGGATTAGGTAAATGAACTTGTTAATACAAACATCAGTTTGTATTTGCTGCTGTGATGACTCCTCCCATGCTCCATAACGCAACCTACCCCTCTGGCCCCTAAAACTACTCCCCCAGGCATTATGTTTAGGAACTTGCACCCTTTGCACTTCTACGGCCCTCCTGGTTCTCCATGCCAGGCAACCTCACCATCATTGCTTTGCTCCATCTCCACCTCTTGGTTCACCCATCTGTTCCTTAGGTACTGCAATGCACTGCTGTTTGTCTGTGTGTGTGTGTTTGTGTGTGTTTGTGTGTGTGTGAGTGTGTGTGTGGTTTCCTCTCACTCTCCAGATGTGCTTTAGAGAAGCCGTGCTAAAAGCCGTAAGAGCTAAACTGATGCGACGGGTCTGCCATCACCGTCTTGAGACACTGCCCAATCTGAGCGCATTTCAACCTCAGACAATCAGGACTTAGTGTCGGAGGATTTAGGAATCCAGGCCGGGGGTTTTGTCGTAATCAGACACAGCTGTTCCCTAATTGCATTACGAGGGGCTTGAGGATGAGAGTAAACAGGATTGGTGGTGGCGAGTGCTCGACGAGCAAAGTGACTGGTGTGTTTTTGATTGTGATTTAGGGGGTGCCTGTTCCAGTGATGGCCTGTCTCCCCCCTTTTCCCTGCCCCACTTGCCTGCAGTGGGGGTCTGCTGCAGTAGTAGATGCAGAGAAACACAGTGGGGGGAATAATAACTTGCTTCCCCTGCCCTGCTCCCTTTTGGCCCAGCAGATGCCAGGGCCCCTACTGTGTGTCAGCGAGATGAATGACCAGCAAAGCCCCCAGAGAGCTTACATAGCCCCCCCTGCCCCACAGCCCCCAACAGGAAGCCCCAGCTCTCCAGCAATGTTGGAGGTGGGTGAGGGTGAAATAAGTGATAGATGTGCTGTTGGGCAACTGACTGATCCAAACACTTGTGTGTGTGTGTGTCAGTGTGTTAGCATTCTGCTAGCATGGGCAGGGGAGGGGGTTGGGAGGGATCGGAGTATTCTCAAGGTCATCTCTCGACCACCGCTTAGAGGTCTCTCGCCACCTCCATGCTCTCTGCACTGAAGGGAAGGGGTAAGTATTGGTGGAAAGTTTCACTCGATTGGCACTCCAGTGGTGTCTACCTGAAGGGCTGCAGACTGTTAACCTTGTGACAGTTCTCAGTCAGTGAGCAGACGGCACGCCCCAGCCTTTGATTTTTTGTACATTTTGTACGATAGTTGTACGCGGTGGTCGAGCATCCGTTTAGGCCTGGGAGAATGATGAGCCTGGGAGTTTCACGCTATTTATAGTGCTCCCTGTTCGCCCATCACAGAAGCATTGCTTTGGTCTCTGCAGTGCTTGTGGTGTGTGTGTGTGTGTGTGTGTGTGTGTGTGTGTGTGTGTGTGTGTGTGTGTGTGTGTGTGTGTGTGTGTGTGTGTGTGTGTGTGTGTGCGCATGTGTGCTTGGAGTTGTGTGGTTGGATCTGTGGCTGTCTGCAAATCAGTGACATGAAAGCATGATTTAAGTGTTCCGTGCAGCTACGTCCTTGCGCTACGAACAATATAATGTGTGTCCCACTTACCATGTATAAAAATACCTGGAGTCAGAGACAGATCTTTACCCTCTCTCTCATGCTCTCTCTCTCTCTCTGTCTCATGCTTTCTCTCTCTCTCTCTCTCTCTCTCTCTCTCTCTCTCTGTCTCATGCTCTCTCTCTCTGTCGCCAGCTGATACAACAGCCTCATCCCTGAATATCTCATCACTGCCTCACACCTTATTCCCCTGTCAAGACTTTTCTCACTTCAGCTCCCTGTATTTCTGATGTGTTTCTTTCGACAGAAGGTAGCATGACGATTTTTTTTTTCAATCTCCTCTCACTTTCCCACCATGGGTGAAAATAAACCACAAGTGTCATTTCTGTAGTGCAGAGGGAAAATTTGGGGAAAGTTGATTGGCTCAGCGCACGATTGTGGCCTGAGACATGGCTCAGGGTTCAAACATGAGTGTGGAAAAGTCTCTCTGAGGTCTGGCGGAGAGGATTAGACGCTTTGAGCAGTCAGGCTTGGCATAGGGGATGTCAGGAAGCATGGGTAACCATGGCAACAGTTCAACCCAGGCCAGTCACTGTGGCGACCTGATGACAAGTGGACAGAACGTCCCTCCACTGGAATGCAACTGGCAGTGGTCTGTCTCCCAAGTCCATGCAACCAATGCTGATCATTGGTTCTAATGATGTTTTGCATTAGAACCAGTGCTCCTTTCTAATAAGAAAGACCATTGAGGATAACAATAGAAAAATGGATGACAGACAGTATGCCTAGGTAAGGCAAGGTCTTTTTTCAGAAGCATTTATTCTAGGTCCCAGAACTATGGGTTCGGTGATAGAACCCATGTTTGTCAAGGCTAGGCTACCACCATATCTACCACCACAACTGAGAGCAACAGATGAACAGTAATCTTTTTGATTTAAACCATTAGAGTGGTGCAGCCACTGGCTCAGTGTCTGAAGGCACTGTGGCCCAGTCATGCCCTCTCATCAGGCCCACTTTATGGAAAACTCTCAGGGTGTCTGGGCAAATAGGAAGCACAGCAATCTCCATGACTCAGACCCTGCTGCTGTTGAACAATTTGATTGGCTGTGAACTTGATGACACCCCTCATAAAACAAGGTATCCTGAGGCTTTTGCAATCTGGGGTGGACCACGCTATCAGAAGAGCCTCCCCAAACTTTCGTTATTATCACATGATTTATTTTCCGACATGGGCTCTATGCGAGTCATGTGTCATTCACTCAAAGCAGTTCACACTTTGTTTACAAGTTTGTTTGACCAGTTTTGCTGTTTGCAAAACACCATGGTGGGCACAAACGATATGCAAACGTTACACAAACGCTAGAATCTCTTGGTTTCTTCAGAGTGAGCAATAAGAGCTCTTCTGTAGGCATCTATCTTGGGCCTGGACAGAATGAGGTCTTTACAGTCAGCATGGGCAGCCTTGGGGCCCTCTGATTTGCAGGATAAGCAGGTGCTTGGGGTTGGTCTGTGTGGGCTGGTGTAAATTTGAAGGTGTTGCAGTGAATCAGTCCTAGGATTCTGGGAACTTCACCCTGCCTCTACGCTGCTGTGGGTGTTTGGCTGTGCAATAGTGGCAGCTTTATCACTCCTTAACATAAACGTAGTGGGGGCATCCATTATTAGGTTGCCTCTGTGTGTCTCGCTGTGACACAGTGCCTTTGAATGTCGTTGGCAAGGATAGTGTGTTTGTGTGTGTTTTTGCGTACATGTGCGTGTGTGTGTATCTGTGTGTGTGCGTGTGTGTGTGTGTGATTTAAATCTGTGGGTGTTAAATGGATGCAGGTGCGCCACCTGTCAGAAACAAATCGCCAGCTTGAGCCAAGAGCTGATGAGCAAAACCCAAGCTTCATACTGTCACCGCCCTCTCAGTACCATGCTGTTAGCCAATGACACACACATACACACACGCACACACACACACTGTGCACACCCCCACTGACACATAATGCATGTTCCCAGCATGACCACTGTGGTGTGTCAGTGTGTGTCGTGATGATGATGTTGATATTGTGGAGCCGAAACGCCGGGTGTTTCACTCCTATCAGCTGTTCGACTTGGAAAAAAAAAGGATGAGTCATCTATGGCACCACCCATTCTCCAAGTGTCAAATTAATGATCGTGACCGTAGTAGTGATCACAACAAGGCTCCTTTTTACACGAAATATCATACTACTGGCAGCAGAGTGAAGCTGATGCGGTATTACAAAACAGAGTTGCATTTCTACCCGTTTTAAACCTTGTCTTTGTTTTTTTTCCCCATCAGGGAATATGGTGCCATTGATGACGTGGACATTGATTTACACATAGATGTCAGCTTCCTGGATGTAAGTGTCCTTATCTCCACCAGTTGTGGTTGGTTGTGGCTGTGATGGTGACTTGCCCAAACACAGCTGATCCTGCCACAGATACTTTTTTGATGGTGAGGCAGCTAAGTATAGCTTGATTTGGCAGCACTAGTTTGGGTGACCAGAGAGACTGTCGAGACTGCATGAGGTTAGCTTGACGTTAGCGGAGCGGTTTCTTTTTTGTAACCCATTTACCTTGCGTTAGAGTGTGTGTAAGTGTCCTTCACTTGTCTAATTTCTCTTTCTGTCCCCTTCCCCTCTCTCTCTGTTGCTCTCTCTCTCTCTGTTGCTCTCTCTCGTTCTTATCCCATCCCCAGGAGGAAATTGCTCTGGCCTGGGATGTGATCAGGATTGAACCAGTCATTGTGCGCCTACACTGCTCTCTGACTCAGTACCTGAATGGACCAGGTCAGATTGCACCCACACACACACACACACACACACACACACACACACACACACACACACACACACACACACAGACACATCCACACCGGCCCCCATACGTGTATGTTTATGTAGATGTACACGCATGCACTTACACTTACACAATCACATAGGCACAAATGCAGCACAGACGTGGACACACACACGCAGACAGACACACACACACCCACACGCACACACACACGCAGACAGACACGCACACACACACACAGACAGACACATACACACCCACACGCACACACACATAGAGACACACACACACAGACACACATACATACCCCCTTTCACAAACTAACCCACACACACTGCTGGTGAACAGGACTCCCATGATACCTTGGCTGTCTTTCAGTCCTTTGAGAGACTCTCAGAGGACTCTCATCACTCTACTGTCCCTCCACTGGCATTGCCCTAGCTAGTGGCTTTGTTTCCCCAGGGGAGCACGCTCATTAAAAGTTTTGTGGAAGAAAGAGCTTTCACCTTAAATGTTTATCTCCGCTTTCTCCCATCAGTTCCGCACCGTCATTTAATCAATCAAGGTAGTTTATTTTTTTGGAAACCGAAGTATTTGTGCGTGTCAAAGGACTGATGCAGCACTGGGTCGGGTTGAGCTGCGACTTCTGTCTCTTGTCTGGCCCAGATGTGGCCATCATCTTTTCTGTATGGTTCCATTGCAGTGTTGGAATTATTTCTTCTCTGCAGTTCTCTTCAGTTGTCACTCCTCCACATAGTTTATACACACTGTAGGCCCTAATGAATGAATGATGGGCAAATAGTGTGGCATTCGAGAGCACTGGGCTCACCCACTGATGTTTCAGGGCCACTCAGCTCTCACTCATTGTATTCAGTTCACAAATCAATTTTGCATTGTGTTAACTTTAGTGATATTAAAGCGTTTTTAACTTTGCCTACTTTTGAAACAAGTAACCATCATTATTGCGTTCATCCAGATCCGACAGAAATGGGTATTGGTTTTACTGTGATATTGATGATTATCTTTGAAGCATATCACTGAAGAGATGTGTCAAATGAAGCCAAATGTGGAGCTGGGCGGGCTGGTTGTACCATTTGCAGTGCCCTTGTTTGCTTCAGCGGCTTCTCTCTTGGATCAGTTCAAAAGAAGCCTAACTCTGGCATCATCTTACTTGCTTCCAGTTCCAACCGTGGACGTCTTTCAGGAGTCACGGAAAGAACGCTTTGGACTTGGACATCAGTTGAAAAAGTATGTGTCCTTTTTCAAACCCCTTTACTGTGTGTTATATACTGTAAAACTGCTAGTATTATATCAAGGCATAAATGCAGTATTTTTTATTAAACACAAACTGTAGAATATTTAAATAGCCAGCATTTTATGTTTGCCTGTATTTTACCAGTAAAGTTTTTACCATCTTACCACCCAAGTAGTTTTTGGAAAGTGAGGTAAAACAGAATGAAGAACAGAGCTATTGTTTGTGTTTGTGTGTGTGTGTGTGTGTGTGTGTGTGTGTGTGTGTGTGTGTGTGTGTGTGTGTGTGTGTGTGTGTGTGTGTGTGTGTGTGTGTGTGTGTGTGTGTGTGTGTGTGTGTTCCCTCAGGATCATGCAAACCTTTGTCACTCAGCAGTGGAAGCACCAGGGCAAGGAGAAACAGAACTGCCCCCATGGCAAGAAGCCCAGTGATAAGAAGGTCAAGTCTCCGCTGCACATTTTTTCCACCCTCCGCAGGTAAGACCTGACAAGCCAGGGAGGAGAGGGAGGAGAGGGAGGAGAGGGAGGAGAGGGAGGAGAGAGAGAGAGAGAGAGAGAGAGAGAGAGAGAGAGAGAGAGAGAGAGAGAGAGAGAGAGAGGAAAACCTTGACTGATGTCTCACTTGTGGTCTAGTTGTGTGTGTGTGTGTTTGTGTGCGCACGTAAAGGGCAACAGTCATGGTGTCAACTCACATCCTGTGGCGCTGATAAGTTTGTCTGTCAAATTCTCACAAATGCACACGCCACTTTCCTTGTGTGCATCTTTGTGTACTTGTCAAAGCTGCAGAGCAGCATCAAGACAGTAGCTGCATTGTTTATTTCTTTGTTTACGGACAACACATTACGACTGATGAGTGGTTCATTGTAATCGGTAGACAGTCAGACAACTTGTTTCTTTTTCCCATAGTGGAGGGCAGGATGCAGACTGATTGCTGCAAGTAGTAGTAAATAAGCATTACCGAGAGCCACACGTACATTTCATGAGCCATTGAAGCAATATCAGAAAGAAGAACAGGTGAATAGTCTTAAAGTTAGATACAGCATCATTGCATTGCATCAAATAATAATGTTTTCTTGTGTGTGTGAACTTGTCTGTAGACAGCTACTGACAGTCACACAGCCTCTTTTGATTACTGCGTAGGTTTATATTTCCAGACAAAATCTAAAAAATTGATCCTACTGCATGTGTGGACTTCTAGGTGGTGTGCCTGTCCAAATAAAATGTGTCTGTGGAGCCCAGTTTTTCTTCTTGTGGCACTGTGTGTTCTGTTTGTTCCTGTGCTGTGTCATTGACAAGTATCACACTATTGTGTCCAATATGTGAAAACATAGCTGATTTTAGAGGAGCCTCTTCAGATACCAGCCACTGTGTGTGTGTGTGTGTGTGTGTGTGTGTGTGTGTGTGTGTAGGTCTCCCAGCTACCCGCCCCCAGGTTGTGTAAAGAGCAAGAAGAAGCTCAAACCAGAGCAGGATGGCGTCTCCAAGTCCCACCGCTTGCTACGCCGCACCTGCTCCGGTGCCGTCAAATCCGGTGAAGCCACCGACGGCTGCACGGGTGGCGGGGAGGGGGGCGGTCCCACCGCCTGCTGGGGAACTCGCTGTCCAGCGACCCCCGTCTGGAGCACCCCCATCCCCCGACCCCGCCGCACCCCCACCCACACACGCACCCTCACCCTCACCCGCACCCGACACCCTCCCTCTCCCTGAAGCCCCATCGGCTGCTCCCACGGCCCTGCTCGGCCACGGGCGCCACGCTCAAGCCCGAGGACTGCTCCTCGCCCCCGCCGCCGCTGCCCCCGCCGCGGCCTCACAAGCCACTGCCACGCTCCTGCTCTGGGGACCCGCACGCCGACCACAGCCTGGCAGAGAGCCCCGGAGGCGGAGGAGGCGGAGGTATGAGCAGCGCGCTGAAGCCCCACCGGCTGCTGAGCCGCTCGTGCTCGGGCAGCATGCGGGTGGCCGAGGAACTGGATGGCCTGCGGCACCACCACCGGCTGCTCAGCCGCTCCTGCTCCAGCAGTACCCGCGTGGGCCGCAACGACCCCTTTGGCAAGGAGACAGGCTCGGCTGGAGACGGGGGAGGCAGCGGGGGAGGAGGCGGCAGGAGGCTCTCGCTCACCTCGGGCCTCATTGGAATCCTGGCGCCGTCCTTGTCCACCCCACCTGTGGTGAGATTTATTAGTAAACACACACATGTACATAAACACAAACACAAACAAATGAACACAACCATATGCATAGTACATGCAGAAACAGAAGGCACATCATGGCTCATAAAGAAACACTTCCAACACATTCAAAAACACAAGCGTCTGTGCATGATAAAGTTATGTTGTTTGGTGAATGCCGCCTGTTAAGATTAATAAAAAAAATGAAAAGCAGAAAAGAGAAAATAGTATTGGTGTTATCTCCCCAGCTTTACCAAAATCTACCAAATTGAATCCAATGAAGTTTTCATTACCATTACCCAAATCGGGTTCTCAGTACCACCTCAGTTCTGGAGTTAATGGAAATGCCTCTTCTACCTTTCCCTCTCAGTCGGTACCTGAGGCATGTCATTTGCAAAAGATTATGTATAATCTTGTCACAGCATAATAGAATAAACTTCTTGGGGTGTTCAAAAGGGTCTTTAAGGCCTGGAAAGCAATAGCTTACTTGACTAGAGAAGCTTAGGACTTTAATGTTAGATATGCCGTCTTTAAATAAACTTGAAATTTTGTCATTTATGTATTTAAAAATGTGGGCAAGTGTCATATACGTCAAGGTTTTTCTTCTGAAACCAGATTAAATCTTCCACTTTATTGCATCATTTCCCACATGTTGACATGACATTAAGAAAAAAAAAAAGTGGCCTCTACTCCGAGGCTGCTTAGCTCTGCAGTATACCACACAAGCACAAAGAGCATTCTGTGCATAGATGCAGCACCAGCTAATTGATATGGAGGGACTGAAATGTGATGACTGTAGCATTTTCTAGATCGTTTCTCCTTACCGATAAGTTCAGGAGCACAGCATTATGTGTGGTGTACATTGCATGGGACTGTCCCTTATCATCAGTTATTTTAATGCACCACATACTATTGTGTTTGTCTTCTTTCCTCAAGCCACCGAACAATGGGGCCAAGTGTATACCAGTGAGAGATAAAGGCTTCCTGGTCCAGGTAAACACTCACTGCATTCACCCAGCACAGTCCTTTTTTCTCCTGCACAATAGCCAGCTCATCATTACTAACCTACTGAACAGGGGCTGCATCATATACATTACACTCCCCGGGCCTGGATCGAATGAACTCACCCTAGCCAAGCTGTCAAGGCAATTAATTCCAGGGCTATTTATAGCCCCGGGGGCCTTATCTTAACACATTTTGTCTTCTCGTCACTGCAGACGATGGAGTACGCCCAGCAGCGGATCCCAGTCCTCAACGAGTTCTGTGTAGTCTGCGACGAGCCACACGTCTTCCAGAATGGACCCATGCTCCGAGTAAGTGCCCAAAGTTTGTCCCAGCTCTGCCAACTGCTTCCCATAAAACACTTCCAAAACACATTACATCACATAGAGTAATTAGGCTAAAACATGTGCTTCATGTAAACATTAGACAGGTGATTGGTTGTCTCACACAATTAGAATAAAAATGATGTAAAGGCCTTGAGTGGAATTGTAGTGGGAATAAAAGGCGTTGGGTGTTTTGTTTTTTGCATTGGGTTTGTGCTGCATGCTGTGATGTTCTACACAGTTACTTTTAAACTCTTTTCTTAGAAGTAAACCCCATTTTGTGCTGCAAATGTTATGCATTGTCTCTGCGATATGTGCGGAGAAGTGTAAACCCACTTAACTTCGAGAGGAGTAGTCCAGTGTCATCGTCTTGTGCTCAATGCCTCCTTGAAATCTTCTCTTTGGCCTCATTCTTTTGGCTCGGCTGGCAGGGTTAAGTGATGGCTCTAATTGACTTTGTCACTCCTCCCCAAGATTGGCACCGCTTTAATTAAATCTTTCATTAGAGCCCTCTGTTCCCCTTTTGTCTGCCGCCGGACCCAAGGCGACCCCAATTAGTTTCCGATGACTGCGAGCGTGTCCCACCGTCCGTGTTCCCTCAGCCCACCCATCCTGAACACCCCCCCCCCACCCCCCCCACCCCCTCTGAGTTGCGTCTCTGGCTCATGCCTCCACTTCACCCTCCTCCATCTTCCCCTTCATCTCTACGGGGCCAGAGGCCAGCTGATGCACCGTAACTCCCGCACTCATCTCATTATCCAGTGCTTTATGAATCTCCCCTTCACAGAGAGCCCACAGCGCACACAGTATATCAACCCAGGACATTCCACCCCACATGCATCTGTTTTAAGTGCTAAGGCTTATGAACATCTCCCCTTCACAGGGAGCCCCAGCACACAGTATATCAACCCGGGACATACAACCCCACGCGCTTCTGTTTTTAAACGCGTTTTAAGTCTTATGAACATCCGGCTGGAATTAACATTTTTTTTGTCTTGAGTAACATTACAGAGTGAGCGGACGGTTTATAAATGAACGGCGATTAAAATGTGCCGCTGAAGAATGCCTGGGATAATTAAATGAACGTCGGATTGCCTCACTCTGCCATGGTAGCGAGAGAGCGCTGATTAGCTTTGTCATTTTGAAAAGGCCAACCTATCGAACCAAAGGGGTGAATTAAATCTGCAGTTGGTCGCTAAGAGTTGACTAATTAACACTTTATGTTCACACACAGCCTCAATCATTTTTGAGAAGAATATATGAGGAAGACGGACACCATAAGAGAGCAGATTGCCAACTTAGAACACCCCCACATCATCCCACGTCACTCTTATCCAGATATGAATCATCAGGATTCATTTGTGTGCCATCTGTACGGTTAATACTTACTGTGTGTGTGTGTGTGTGTGTGTGTGTGTGTGTGTGTGTGTTTGTGTGTGTGTGTTGCAGCCCACGGTGTGCGAGAGAGAACTCTGTGTGTTTGCCTTCCAAACATTGGGGGTTATGAATGAAGCAGCTGATGAGATTGCCACTGGAGCCCAGGTACCTTCTACACACACGCACACACACACACACACTTGTATACAGGCTGTGGATTTGTATTTGCTTGTTGTGCCCATGCATGTTCTTCAATACCACCAGGAGTTCGGCAGGGAGAAGATGCACTGACAAAATGAGTCTGAGATTTCCATCAATGTACTTGCATTTTTAGGCCTAAACATGGTTCCACAATTGGTACTTCTGTCTAGTCATTTTCCACCGATTGCTTAAAAGTCACATGGTCCCACTTAAATAAATGCTCCCCCTACCCCCCTCAAGGGAAAATACTCTCTCAGAAGTGACTACTATAGTACCCGTATGTGACATGAACACCTTGTCATTCCGTTGACACTTTTATGGAAGGGATAATGTATTGTCCGCCGGTCATTATAGGAAAATATTTCTGACAGGTTGAACAGGACATAAGAGGTCTGAAGGGTGAAATATTCTTATAATGACCAGCGGACAATATGTCATCTAGCTTATTATATGCCTACTTGCCAAAATGATGAGCAAACCTCACACAAACGTCTAACCATTTTGTGGCTTCCATGGACAAATAAATAGTTTGCAACGCAGCTTGAACTTGACACATTCTTTAGAATGCAGGTGATCTCTTTTCACTATCCATGAAGTTCCATTGTGATAAGTGAATGATCTCTGCTCGCGACATGGTATGCAGAAACATAAAAAATCCGTTGGCATTGACAGCAGTCATTATACAGAAATAACTGACGTTAGAAGGCTCATTCAAAATGAACGGAAGCCGTATAATAAACATAATTATACAAGAGGTGAAATGTAAATGCTACAATGTATATTGTGTGTTTGCAGGTTGTGGACTTGCTCGTGTCCATGTGTCGCTCTGCACTGGAGTCCCCCAGGAAAGTTGTGATCTTTGAGCCATATCCATCAGTGGTGGACCCTAATGACTCCCAGGCTTTGGCTTTTAACCCACGGGTGTGTCCCTCCCTGTCCTGTGTAGTGCCATCACACACACCCCCACACACCACACACACCCCATCGTTGCTGTTTTTTACTATTTCACTAACCTCTCTTACCTTGCTGCAGTTGCTCAGGGTTTTTTTTTTTTTTTTTTTCCTGTGAATGTCACAAGAGCTCTGATCAGAATTGCAAACTGCTTTGACAGCACATTTATTCTGACACTGTCATTTTGGTTTTGTCATGCACAGAGGAGTAATTCACACCCAGAGTGTTGGGGGAGGTTTAGAGCCAATATGTCATATTGTATTTCTTGACTTGTTTTGTTTCCTTTTTCCGGAAAATGAAAAAAAAGAAACAAAAACATCACATGCCCCTAGCCTCAAATTTGAGCAAACTATGGAAAATGATTGACAAGTGGCATAAAGACATACAATCAGAAAAAGGAACACACACACACAGGAAGCAGAGAGAGAGAGAGTGTCATTTAAATGGAGCACTTTAACCAAGGCTCTTCATTAGAAGTAATCACACATGGATTGAGTGAGTGGCAGCTGGAGAGGACTGTCCTGATTGTGCTGTGCAGAATGAAGGGTGTTGGAGCCGGCTGTGGCTTTAAAGTGTATAACTCACTGAGCCATCATGTAGCTTTGGAGTTCCCATGCACCCTTGCCTTCATGTCTCCTTCCCCCTCTCTTCCATACTCCACTGTGGGGAAAAAAAGGCCCCTGAAATATAAAATGCACCGGCGAGATCTCCAGTAGGCTGCTGTGCTAGATGGTGGTTGTTTTGATTTATGACAGTTTGTGATTAGCTAAGCTCCTTTTCTCACAGCAGGCACCCAAAAATAGCAATCCCTCAACCATGGGACTCTTTAAAAAAAAAAAAAAAATGTGTGAATCATGCCTAATTAATCCATGCATTTACAGCATTAAAAAAAAACGTTTTCCAGTAGTTATCTTCTTATCATTGTGTCTAACACTTTGCTGTCTTTGATATGTTCTAGAAAAAAGACTATGATCGAGTGATGCGAGCCCTCGACAGCCTTACATCGATCAGAGAGATGACCCAGGTATGGAGATCCACTCTCACTGTCAACAGTAATATATATGGAGATAGCAGACTGTACTGATGGCAATGCTCTCGCCCACTACATATTGTAGAATGATGCTGTTGTCTGCTAGAGCTAGTAGACTGATGCTATCATGGTGCATAGATGTATACTGTAATGCTGTCATTAAGTTGAGTGCTAAGTTGTGGGCAACTGGACTTCTTTTTTTTGCCTACAACTTAGCACGACTACCATGACTTGGATGAATGACAATCTTCACAGACTGTGTACTAAAGCTATTAGACTGAAACTGTAGTACACTAGTTCACCGAGTGATGGTGATGCTGTAGATCTAGTAGACTGATGTTATAGTAGATTAAAGCTAGTATGCTTATGCTTTACTGTAATAGGCTAGAGCTAGTAGGCTGACACTGTAGTACACTCGAACCAGTACGCTGTGATGCTGTAGATTGAGTAGACCTAGATCTGACACCTAATGCTGTAGTTCTAGATGCTTTAGTACACTACAACTAATAGACTGATGGTTTAGTACACTACAGCTAAAAGAGTGACGGTTTACTGGTGTGTTGAGTTAGTAATGCTGATGCTTTAATACACTTGAGCTAGATGTCTAATGCTTTAGTACACTACAGCTAGTAGATGCTTTACTAGAGCTAGTGAACTGATGCTTTAGTACACTAAAGCTAGTAGACTGATGCCTTAGTATACCAGCACCAGTAGACAGATGCTCCCTTTGTCATTCAGTAACCCTCACATCTGTGGCCAGTCCCAGAGCACTTGAAAGGGCTGAAATACGCCCTCTGTTAATGAATGTTACTGAAGAGCTGATGAAAGTCATGGAATAATGAGGCTGGTTGTTGTGCACAGGCTCCTTACCTGGAGATCAAGAAGCAAATGGACAAACATGACCCGCTAGCACACCCACTGCTGCAGTGGTAAGATTGGAAGCTATTCTAGTGCTTTTAGAGGAAAATTAGTCAGTTCACACGCATACACATACACACACACACACACACACACACTCTCTCTCCCTCTCACACACTCACACACACACAGTGTGATAAGCGTTAAAAGGCATGCAGACTCTGATCTCAAGGTGATGACATTTTTTATGCAGTCAGATTGTGTTAGAAGTGCACTTTAGCTCAGGAGATGACTACCCAAATTTCACTCAGCATCCTCAAACTCGGCTACTGTCATAGCTCCCTGATCAGCCTGCTCTTCTCCGGCATCACTGAGTATAAGGTGTGATATGGAGTGCTGTTTGTTTTGTTGTAATAGTGAGATGTGTTCTGTTGCTTTCCAGGGTGATATCCAGTAACAGGTCACATATAGTTAAGCTCCCCGTAACCAGAGTAAGTCAGTTCTTCTTCTTGCTGAATTGTGATGGTAAACCTGATGTTTTTTTCCATTACACTACATTAGACTACAGTACACTAATGCATACACCAAATCACACTGATTAATTAATTCATTGATTCATTTGTTTATTGACTAATGTGTTATCAGGGACACATGCCCAGTAACAACAATTTTAATCAGCCCTTAGAACATTCTCATGCTTTCGCCAGCATCATTGGCAAGCAGGATTTCAAAATAGACTGTGACGAATTGTGCTTGGGTAGAAATTCTGCATTCCAACTGAAATGGCCCAGAGTATGAAGCATGACTATGCTGATATTGATGCTCATGTGAAACATATTTAAAGAAAGATTTTCTTTCAGTTATATCTTAGTGCTTTATGGGAGCTACCATCTCACTTTAATTTTTCTGTGTGTGTGTGTGTGTGTGTGTGTGTGTGTGTGTGTGTGTGTGTGTGCAGCAACTGAAGTTCATGCACACCCCACACCAATTCCTCCTGCTTAGCAGCCCACCTGCCAAAGAATCCAACTTCAGAGCTGCCAAAACCCACTTTGGAAGCACCTTTGCTTTCCAGTAAGTCATTCTGTTTCTGAACTCCTTCACCAATTAAAAAACAAACCAAAACTACAAATTATGTTCCTCGTGTTGGTATGTTGTTGGTATTGATCATCATTTTAGCTGTGGTGAGCCTATAATGACTTGACTGACTGACTAATTATTGGAATGCTAAGGAGATTGAAAAGTTGCTATATTTGTACTTGACAGTGGATCTCACATAGAGAACTGGCACTCCATTTTGAGAAATGGCCTGGTTGTGGCTTCCAACACAAAACTCCAAGTAAGTCATGTCATTGAGAGGAATCTGTCATATTCACTGTGGCCACATGAGTATAGTCATTTTCTTGGCTATAAGCTACACCATGTTAAAACAAAAAGGCAAATTTAGGAAACAAAACTGTGTATTAACTGCAACCGTGTATTAACCGCAGTTCATTAAACATTGCTTGTAAATAAACATGTAATGAGGAAGTAGATTGAGGAAAAAATTGCATTCCCTTTTATAGTTGGCTAGTAGTCTGGAAATGACTGTAATAACAATGCTTGCAAATTAGACATGGACTTGAATCAAGTGTACCTAAAACCAAAACCATGCCCAAAATCATAACTTTCATGCCAAAAAAAATCATCTTTCTGAAAACTGCTTTTTGAGAAGAATCTTCAGTTAGCTTCAGTTTCCTTCCGTCATCACACTGAAGATAAGTGGGATAACGGCTTTCGAGGCCAGAGGGAAGGGGGGTTGAGCAAGTTTGGGCTAAATGCTTTTAGCCACAGGTAGACAGGTAGATTCGCCCAGGTTGCCACAGAAAACCCTTGAGAGACATATAAGATGCTAAGACTACACCATCTGTAGTCCACACTGATACTTGGCTGTACCTGTGTAGTCTTGATCTGTAACCTCACATTGTTTGCTGCGCAGTGCAGGTGCTCCACTGAAGGTTTTCTGTCAGAAATCCCCCCAAAAAACTATGCACTAAATTATTCTCTTAGCTTCAAGCATCAGACATTACAACTGGGCCACTGAGAAACATGCACCCAAGCCAGATCACAGTATTGAAAATGTGGCAACATCACTGGTCTGATGTCTGGTTCCACTTAGGCCTCTGTGGGCTGCAAACAGCAATTGCCTGATCACTAAAGAAGCACTAAACTGTTTTCTGTTCAATGCCTGGTTTAAAGTTCAAAGATGAGAATTTGTCCTCATATTCACGATGAGTCACACACTCAGTTTGGCTGGGTTATCATGAAAAAAATATTAATTGAAAATATCTCCTTTAGCATAATGTCATCATGGTGTAATCAACGCATTAATATGCAGCCTCAGGGCATATATTAAAGCTGCACAGTATGAGATTTTGTTTATTTGTTTACAAAATTAGTGCGACTGATCCTCTTGATGGATTGCCTGTTATATGTCTTGTCCATGCAGCTCCATGGCGCCATCTATGGGAGTGGAATTTACCTTAGCCCTTTGTCCAGCATATCCTTTGGTTACTCAGGTATGTTTCCAAAGCAATGTCTGAACAATAGCAGATGCTAGGACCAACACTGTTAAATGGCAAGAAGTATGACTCATCGACCATTCTGTTTTCACAGGGATGAATAAAAAACAACAGAAAGTTACATCGAAGGATGAAACTTCTACAAGCAGCAAGACAAACATCCACTTACAGGTGAAAACCAACCCTTTAGGGCTGGGTATTGCGTCTGAACTCATGATATAGGGCATATGATACCATATGCATTGCGATACATGTTGATTCTGACTAATGACTGTGCCAGACTACGATACACCCTAATAATTGGCAGCCTTCAGGCTTCGGCTTCGTGGCTGTGGCTGAACCATATCCATGGGATATCCGTGAAGAACCCCACTTCCACTCGTGTTATTGCTTAAATATATAATACAGTATCAATATTTTCAGTACCACATTACAACCATCTCTCTCTAGTTTACAGTAATGCAGGATATTAAAGTGAAAAAATAATTACAAACAGAAATAGCTGTCTGAAAATAATAATTACAAACTTCAACTTAAATGCTCTGTATACTTGCACAGTCACAGAAGAAGGGACAGCAGCCACAGTTCCTGCAAAGCAGAAACCTAAAGTGCATAGCCTTATGTGAAGGTAAGGAGCCAGTACTGCTCATTAGTCTGATATCAGATGTGTTGCTTATTAAATCTGACTGAGGTTGCCTTTTGATCATCTGCTTCTCAGTCATCACCTCTCAAGATCTGCACAAGCATGGCGATATCTGGGTGGTTCCAAACACAGACCACGTCTGTACAAGATTTTTCTTTGTGTGAGTAATTGGTCAAAGTGGGCATTTTTTCTTCATGTAGCGCAGCAGCAGCAAACTGCCTTTTGTTTGTTATTTATTGGCAGTTTTTTGGTAGTTACTACCGACTTGCGGTATATAACTGTTTGGAAATTACTTATTGCTATTTTGTTAATTAGTAAATGTTATCACATAATCAAATTTTAACTCAGCTTACCATTTTTTGTAGCGTATATTTTTTGTGCACAACAATCACTTTAACAAAAGTAAGCGCCTCTCCTCTCCTCTTCTTTTCTCCTCTCACTCACTTTTAGTTATGAGGATGGGCAAGTAGGTGACACAAGCATCAATACCCAGGACCCAAGCATACACAGAGAGATCCTGCGTGTTATCGGCAATCAGACAGCCACTGGGTGAACGAGAACTGACCCCATGCAATATTGCTGCCTTGGCCTGACGCCCGCCATCTCAAAGCTGGCCATTTGAGTAAGGGGGAGCTAATACAGTTATGTATTCTCTTGTTAAAAGCAACATAGAAAACAAAAAGATGAACAAATAATAATTTTAAAAAATCAGTTAAGAAATATTTGCTATGTTGAGGATGGGCTTAAGTATTTATACCCCAAGGCCACCAGAAATCTTTCTGAGATTGAGGCCGAGACCACTTTACTATATTTATAAATAACACACAAACATTGTGTTTTTCTTTTTGGTGATATGGTACCTCTCTCAGTTTAACTGACAGGTGACTCTCTTTTCTAATGAAAAAAAAATATTGACCTTGAAAAGGATTTTGAGTATTTTGAATGCGATAATAATTTGGCATTTTCGAAAGAGGTGGTAGTCAGTCTACAGGATCCTGCAAGGTACAAATTTGTTTACTAAGAACAGTGCTTTGCAAAAGCAGCTTGCAGTTACTTTGTGTATACGGAGGGTGTTGAGATGCACTTTATTTGTCTTACTTTGGACTTAATTGTGATGATTTACAATTGTAAAGTGTTTGGGTTTCTTGTATTCAAAACTGTGGGGAAGCACAGTTGGAGTTTTGCCCAAGGTTGAATGCTCTGCATGTGAAGGTGTTGGACAGAGGCAAATTCTGAGGCATGTGTCTGCTGAGCCCTTAGTTCATAGAAACTACTACAGCTAAGATGCAGTGTAATGGTTTTCAGTAGGCTACAAATATTATTTCGAAGTCAAAGATGGAGGTCAACACAAAATGATGCTGCACTTGGATTGAGTGATGTTGATATCTGTTGAATTTGGAAAGAAATTAGGTGTATGACTTAACCATCTTGAGGTTTGAAAAAAAAAAAATGAGAGAAATTTGCAGAGGTACAAGGTTAAAATCTAAGACTATGTCACTGACAACAGTTTCAGCTTTTATTGTAGAAACTATTTATTTGAATAGATGTTTATAATTCCATATTCTGTACATGGTTTATTATGGAGAGAGCAGTGCATTTGTTTATACGTCGCCATGCTATTCACGACTCTGAGATGAGACTTTAACCATCTCCTAAATACATGATAAATGACTTTGGCACATCCAGTACACTTGCACAAAAGCTAATTTCCCATCAAGCAAACCTAAAGATCAGATAACAGTGGATAAGTTAAGCCATAGCCTTCAACAAATCTTAAATTGCAGAATACAATCTCTTGATACAAGATAAAAATCATTATCAGCATAGTCAGATTTTTCTTTAACCTCAGCTTATACAGTTATACAGGCTTTAGATCAGTCTGTGGCTACAGTGTGGTCAGATGGCAGATAGGTTGACAAGATCATTCCTTTACCAACATATGTATAAAACTGTGCTTGAACTTGAAAGATAATGACAGAACGGTCACTAAGTATTGTTTTTTATATATAACAACACACTTATACTTGACATGGCGATAAAACATCTGATGTTCGCCTCCAACTACTTTCAAGACTTAAGAGCAAACAAACCTTTTATACAAACCTGATATTTTATGTAAATATTAAGGACTTTGAACTTTTTGTGGTTTCTGTTGCTTTAATAAATCAGCTTATATTGCAATTGTAATGTATTTAAATGGGCTATAAACTTCAGAGGAAAAAAAAAAAGAAAATCTGTAAGTTGGCTTGAAGGGAGGGTGTTTGATTGCTTTCTTAGGCTTCAAAGATTTCATCACCTTGTTTTTAATGAAGGGGGAAAGAATATTTATTGGTGTGGTAATTAAATGGTCTGTTGTTAAAGACAATTGCAGTTGTGTGTAGTGAATGAAGAACCAAATAAAAGGTACAGAAAAGTTCAAATGCGGTTGTTCCACCATGCATACAGTTGTAGGACTTGCATCACTATTTCAGTTGAATTGTGGGTGTTCTGTTTATGGTTTTCATATATTTTCTGCACAATTTAGAAGAAATGTATTATGCTACTTTGCATTCGGTGCCTTACAGATATGGATCAATGGCAAATGTATGACAATACTGTACATAATGTAAATACTGCCACACAACATGGAGGCCAAATATTTTCTGTATTAAGTTTTTACTTTTACTTTATTTTGCAAACAAGTCAAGCTTTTTGGCTTTTTACAAGTTATGGAAATAGTAGCTTATGTACTTGTTTATGGTCATTAAATTCAAATTTCCTTATAAACATCACTTCCTTGTTGTGCGTCATTTCATATCACACCAGCAAATTAATTCACTCAGCAGTTATCAGTTTTGATTTTACATACAGCCATTCACAATGTTGCACAATGTTGAAAATTATCATACAATTATTGGACTTTCACACAGAATGGCTGGAACAATGTTCTACTATAAAGAATGTACTTTGACTAACCTGCTTAAGTTGCCTGACATTAAGATCCTTGAAACCAAATAAGATGTCCAAAACTAGCAATGAATGCATTGTGAGATTCTCCTGACTGTATGCACATGCATTTGGTCTAATGTAAACACTGTCCCAGTTGTTCTCGTCACCATTCGAATGCAAATTGTCAGTGAACACATTGTACAATCTATGTCACTAAGAAACCACTTAAAGTAGTTCTGAAAAAAGTAAGAGTACCGAAAGACAACATAGTTGTCTTTGAGCATATTAACACTCTATTATAATAAAAACAGTGCATTTTGTGCCCTTGTGTAGTGCGTTTCTGGAAATGTAGAATAGTGTGTGTTATTCATACTCATATACTGCATAAAACACATACTTTGTATTATCTCTATATTCAACTGAACCTACCAGTCTAGCTGCCTTATCTGTTTTAACAGATTCAGGTGTTCCATGTGATGGATCATAAAATCCATGTCTCATGCAATCCATGTATATTTTTGTACCTAACAAATTCCTTTAACTTTCAGCTCTTCTTGTACCCGAGTAAGATATTCTGGATCAGGATATCCATACCTGTAAAAAATCAGAGCACAGGATATAAGTCATCTTAACTACTTGGACTTAGGACTTCTTACATACCTTTTTTTCTCATATAAACACAATGCTACAAGACGGTGGTGTTAATTTCACGGTGGTGGCGTAGCGGTTAAGGAACCTGGCTAGCGTGCAAGTAGCCTGAAAAGTTATGGGTTGCCACCGTTGTGCCTCTGAGCAAGGCACTTAACCCTAAGTTGCTCTAGGGGAGACTGGCCCTGAACAATTGATAGCTGACAAAAAATGTAAGTTGCTTTGGATAAGTGTCTGCTAAATGCATAAATGTAAATGTAAATGTGAGTTAACACACTGCATAGATTAAGCAAGTTTGGTAATACACTGGGGGGTGAAAACACAACAACCCTGGTGGAGAATCTATTACAGATTCAAGGCCTTTATGGTTTTCACTATCATTAATTTCCTCTCATTACTTTAAATCCACTATCATGATTCTAAATGCTCTATATAAATAATTAGTGGACTTCCAGAAGTCCCGTACCAGCTGGGGCCACCAGTCCGAGAGGTCTTGTGGTGAATGTCATTCCAGGTGACCACATTGTTCCTGCCTGAGGTTGACGATCGGCCGATGGTGAATATGAGCCTCTGGTCAAAGGCTCGCTGCAGCAGCATCAGGACCTTTCTGCCCTCTGAGGAGTCTGGGAGATAGGCTGTCCGTGACGCCCCATCATATGTCTGCCCTGGAACTGGGTGCTCATTCTGAAACATAACAGCACACGAGAGAGTTGGAGTTGATCCTGCTGCTGTTTACATAGGAGTACTACAGACTATTGAAAACCAATAACTGGGTGTTGCGTGACATATACATGATCTATAGATTGGATCGGAATCGGAATCGAATCAGATAGTTGCCCCTTGATAGACTTGCAACTGATACAAATACAAAGCTTAGAGGGTACATTTCTGTATGAATCATTTTCATAGTTATCTGTTACATCACACAGGAATTCTAACCAAAGGTTTTACAGAGCAGGGCTCTGGAGTCTTGGCACATTGGCAGCAGTTCAATATATTCAAGCCAAGACCACCTCTGGGCCACTAGTTATGAGAAAGTAAACATCTGACCACAGGTATATTAACCAATCAAGACATTTCAGATCAAACCTGCATCCTTGCCTGCAAAGTTATTTCAGACATGTGAGAGGACATGTGACTGAATTCGCCTGACAGAATTTGGCAAGATCTAAGCAAAGAGGCATCAGTGTGAACTGATGGATGCTCACCCCTTGTATTCCACTTGGAATGTAGTAGTTTATCACAATGGTTCCATATCTCTCATATCCTGGCAAGTGTGACGTGGCTTCATAGGTGACTTTCATGCTGCCTTTGTCAGGCTGGGTTCCTTTCAGTTTCCCATACAAAACACCACAGATTGGACACGCAGGCTTAAACTCAAATGCCCTCTTCAAGCAGTCTTTACAAAATGAATGTTTACACTTAGGCAACGTCTCCTTCTCTGTCAAGGTGTCCATACATATTGGACAGGTTTCTTCATCTTTTTTGGAATCCTGGGTTGCAGGAGTAGCTGAGTCCTTAATACTGGCCTTCTGAGCAGTGTGGCCAATACTTCTCACTGGGCTTTGACAATTATTTTTCAAAAATCGTTCCAGTCTTTCTATGCTCACATAACCCCCCATCACAATAATAAGATGTTTATTGGGATAGGGGGTAATAAGTAGATCTGGAAACTCAGCTTCAAGCAACTTCATTTGAGATGGCTTAAATTCCAATGTTGTCTTCTGAAGCTCTGTGGCGATCTTCTGATAGAAAGTAATAAACTTCTGTCTTGCAAAATGGGCAAGGACTGTCTGCTTAGAATTGAAAAACATCTTTCCTCCAGCCATTTCAACATCCTTCCCAGTGACTTTCTTCAGTTCCTCAGGGTATTTTTTCTCTATGTATTTCATGACTGTACTGTCCACATCCACAGGCTTTGCTGGTGAGCAGTCATTCTTGTAAAGTTGGTCCAGAGAGTGATCATTTCCATTCTGTTTGTTATACTGTTTCCGTGCCATCATTTCATAAAACATCATCTCAGCCTTATCAAAGGAGTCACACGGTATCTTTTTACCATCAGCAATTAGTGCTACTTGAGTTAACATCTGTAAGATAAGAACACACTGGTGGATACTCGTGACATCCTGATCAGAAAGCCATAAAATAACAAGATAAGATGACTATCCTGTATGTCAAAACATCTGTTAGCTACAGCATTGGACTTCTGTTATCCAACTGGATCACTGGCTAATCATGTGACCAAGTCTGAGCGTGATTAGCTGGGCAATTATATTCTGTGGAGCACATTATGCAACAAATATGGTCCTAACCTTAACACACCCTAGACTCATGTCATAAAAAGCAGCCTACATCTTTAGAGAATATTAAAAACTCAGTAAAGAAATGTACTGTTGCAATATTTTGGTTGAAGAGATTATATTACTTTCAGCACAACGTTCACTGCATACAATATATTCTAGGCTTACACCTGTTCATTATATCTGATGCATAAGTAAACGATAGGTGATATTGCAGACATAAATGCTTGCGTCTACGTTATCCTAACAAATTAAACCAGCCATGGAGAGATGCAATAGCATAGATGGAATGTAAATAGCCTACCTTCTCCTGAGGCGCCCTCGCTGTTGCCATTGTGGTCAGTACAGCATAGCCTCCTCTAACTAGGCAATGTGTGAGCAGTACGCTATTAGGACGCTATTAGTGCAGTTTGTTCTCTTTTCTTGTTCTTGTCTGTCATCACACAAAGCGTCATACCCAACTTTACTTCGGAATGCATTCATGTACAGCATTCCTTAGCTGTGGAACAACATAGCCACAAACTGTGCTTGAATCCTGAAGGCAGGTAAACAGCCAGCCACTGCTTTCACTTTTCTTTCAACAACCAGGAAGACGGTATCCACAACAGACGTCAGACGTCGCGCGGGAGGAGCCGAACGACGCTTACGGCAACTCGCCAGCTCCCGAGGACTTCTAAGACTTGTCGATAGTCTTGGAACTTTTTACTGTAAAAACATTTTACACTTTGACATCCTACCTCGACAACCTTAAGTAGACTTCCGCAGCCACTCGTAATGCTTTAATAATAATTTAAAAACACTGTTTTAATGCGGTGTGTTTGTGTGTTAAGTTGTTAAGTTGTGTAAATTTACAGGCCTCTCTATTCCTTGCTAACCCAGCTCTTTGGGCTGCTAGCTACAAGGCGTGGATTATAGCCTATGAGAGCTGTTAATATTCAGGCTAAGCATATATAGCTTACGTACAAGCTTTTTTATGTTCCCTGGAAACGTTTCATTTGAATCAAGACCATGCCACATTTAAGATGGTCATCCAAAAGGTCTAGTACATTTTCTAAACTTAGTTGAACTCAGAGATGGGCACAAATGCATCAAAACGTATTTGGTTACAAATTTACAAATATATGCAAGTTTTTAAACAACAAGTTTTAAACTTTCATTAAAAAATGCCTTTAATCAAATAGTACAGGAGAGAGTGACAGGAAATTAGTGGGTGAGGTAGAGATGGGAAAGGGTCAGGAAATGACCTGGGCGCCCAGGTTTATGCCATTGAAATCCAAAGCCAACTGCTGCCCCCCCCCCCCCCCCCCCTCCATGCAGGCCTGCCAGAGGGTCATTGAGTCTGATGAGTTATGACCTTCCCACCTCTTAGCCTAAATAGCCTGTGATGTACCATAGTGTAATGAGACTGATGTTTGTAGATTGATTATTTTATTTTATTTTGGAAGCGCATGGTACAGTAACTTTTCCTGGCTTTATCCTGATGTGTCTATGTATGAAGAATGATTGGGTGTACCAAGATACCACTGTTGAGCCTTCTGATGGTGTCACAGGTGCAATTCAATTACACAAAGGTACACTTTATAGCTCCACAGTCTCCATCATCCACATCCACCATATCCACTACCCGAACCCACTAAGGCACTTGTTGTTGCTGTCAGTGATGTAGTGTTTGGCCACACTGAGAAACACCAAACCAATAATAACACTAGGGATTTTTCATCATCATTCTACAGGGTAAACCTGCGTAACCTGTGTATTTTGTAACTGAAAACATTTAAAATACTGCCCATCTCTAGTTAGACTCTGGTTTACTTTATTACTACATCCACCAGAGGTCAGTAAAGTTCTATTAATGTTAGTTTAAGCAAACGTGCTCTGCTAGAGCGTCACCGTTAGATGGCGGAATAGGACTACATCATTTCGTATGTAGCGCTGTATCTTCTCTTCAAACACAAATGTAGACTAAAAAGCTGATATTTATTTCTTATTATAAAATTGCTGTGTTTACGCATGCGCATCCAACTGCCCACCTAAATTTCTGCCTTACTTATTCGTAACGAATAGGTACCAATTGTAAACACTGTACCCCAATAAATCGTATTTTATGTCAGATAGTAATCCATTTTGTCTTGACTGATCAAAGTCTGAAACGTATGGTTTTTTGAGAAGCCCTTACATTAGGCTATACTGATCCTTTGGAGCGCCGCCAGCGCACAAGGGCTAATGAAAATTTAAGATAATGTTTAGGCGACATGTGTCTAAGTGGTAAAACCCTGCTTTCAGTAGCATGGTTTCTTTACGAGTTGCTTCAAATTGATTATAAGGGTCTCAAATAAGAATGAGGCTTTGCCATTGAAACGGATCAGTCGGACATTCATAGAATCAGCCACCTGCAACACGGCACATTGAAAGAGACCAGTGACAAAGCCATACAGGCAACATCCGAGCGGAGATCCTGCAGAATTTGGACCATCGTACACTCGAAGGGAGGCCAAGTAATAAATCGCACTTTGTAGCAGGTATGCTTTTAAGAATATTACAGAATATTTTATTTATATTTCGGTTGGGACCTTGACGTTCTTTTACGAATGATCAGTTTTATAATGTTATAATGTTATAAATTATATCTTAATTAATTGTCGGCATTATGGCCTTCACGTGCTTTAGACTTTATTAATGTTTGCATTTAATGTTTGATAAATTTTGATATATATATATATATATATATATATATAAACTAAATAATAAACTAAAGTCCAAAGAGATGTTTGTCTTTTCCAATCTGAGCCGAGACCATTTCAATTTAATTTCTCCAAAGAATCTAAAACAAACATTTTTACACCTCTTTTTGAGTCCGAATTGCAATGCACGCCAAGAATATCCAAAAATGTAAGCATTTTATTCTGAAATAAATTGAATATTTTATAATAATTTAAGATATAGTTATGATATAGACTTTGTTTACATGTTTGCTTAGTTTCACAAATGTGGTACATTGCAGCTCAGTTGGTGTAAATTTGATAATATAGCCTATTATTTGCAAATTTAGGTAGGCTACTTTCACAATAGCTTACTGATTCATTTAAATGTGTTTTGAGCACAAAAATATCGGCTTTATTTATTTATTTTCAATTAATAGCGCACTGTATGTCATTGCAATGTACATGATTGATACCACAATCACTTTGACTGCATTGTTGAATTGTACTGAAAAGCGGCTGTATATATACTTTTTACTTACTTAATTACTGACTTACTTTAGAAGTAAGGCAGTAATTAAGTAAGTTTTTACTGTCAGAAATTGTGCCTATTCTTCATCATCATCATCATCATCATCATCATCATTAGGCTATCATAATCAGATAGGCTATAATAATCAGAAATACAGCAGTGTTGGGTCTTTCGGATATTTGCCTGTAAGATCTTTGTTCCTGCTCTATAAATAGGACTATTAGGCCTAATTGTTTTTTTAACCTAGGCCTATTAATTATATTTGCTTATTCCAGGTTGTTCTAGATAGGCCTATAAGCCTACTTACGGCGATAATAGCCAAGGAGCACAAAACAAATTTTTTAATTGATCCAGGACGCATTATAGAGCTATACACGGCAGTAATATTTCGGCTAGAATATAGAGATGTAAATTACCGTGGTGCGAGTGTCGGCAAAATTGTCCATCTAACCCTGTGACACCTATCATCTCCTCTTCACGGGAATACTTGGCCACACACTAACTGAACGCACAGGAAAAATACCACCAGCATAATGCTAATTATTCATTTTGTCAACCTTTCATTAATAGCGTGTTTGTTTGTTTGTTTGTTTATCTCATGTACAGCCTGTCCCATAGCAGGCCTTCCATGTCCAAATAACGCGAGTTCTGCAACAAGAGGCGTTATTTAGATTCGTCTTGACATATTGGCAGATTTATGTAACCCCACCCCTACCCAATATTGATTCGCAAGTTGCTGGAAATCACCACGTTTCGTAGGTAACAAGTCGCTGACTCCACAAACGCTTTTTACGACATCAGAATTTTGTGTCGAGAGCTTCCTGCAGGGTGAGGGATATGCGTTTATACTCTGAGCATTCTATCCTCCGAGGCCTCTACTCTGAGAGGCCACCAGTGTGGATTTAATGGCAGTGAAAGTATTACGTGGAATCGGATTGGAGCAGATTTAGACATCTGTCAAATGCGGCCAATAGAATGTACATTAGTAATATTGAACCAAGAAAAGACGGCGGCAGATCGAGTGAGGATTAAGTACAATTCATAATCTGCTCACGAAAACTCGGCTGCTATAAAGCATCCAGGCCACACAATGAGGATGAGGAGGGGAACAGATCAAGCAGCACTTTAAAGTAGCAGTCACAGCACAACCCCCAACACTTTTCAACTTGAACAAAATAAAGGAGCCTATGGGAAATGGAAACAAAAAAACGTAGCCTTTTGTCACCAAATCGTTATTTCTCCTGTTAAGCATGTCATGTTTGTCCAATACCTTCTTCTCACTCATTGTCACCATAGGTTAAATACACCTATTACAGTATTACTATTACATGCTTGATGCATCGTGCACCAATTCTGCTTAAATATTGTTGAAATGGGTTTAAGTTAACACAGAGCTTTCAATAAAATAATATCCTCTAATAACATGATAGTAGGCTCATAGACCATATTGTTTGTATTGTTGAAGTAGCTTTTATTGGTGTGATACTAATTGTAACCTTTATATAACTGTGTATATATAATTACTGGTCTTTAACTAAGTGAAAATTCAGTGCTTTGGAAAATGTTATTGTCAAACAATAGACGTCTATCAGCGGGATAAACAACAAGTACTGTAAAAACACCACTAATCTGATCTAATATGACATAGTGGGAGGTTGTGTCTGGATATGTGTCTGGTATAGAGAGGGGGTTGATGTGTGTGTGTGTGTGTGTGTGTGTGTGTGTGTGTGTGTGTGTGTGTGTGTGTGTGTGTGTGAGGAGAGAGAGAGAGAGAGAGATGTGGTGTATCGGTGTGCTGTGTTGGTGTTATGACTTATGACATTTTTTTGTTCCTGTTGCCAAAATGAGTCCCTCACATTCAAATTTTTCTGGTTTAGAGACTAAAGCATTTATGGCCAGGCAGAACATACAAAACTGTGTGAAATATCCGAATTCAGGACCCTGTGACTTCTGTTCCAAGGAGAATGTTTTCTCTTAGCAGAGAAACGGCACTAATAATCAATCACAATTAGTCTACCTGCTGCCTGCATTTAGAAACTAACCATTTGGGTAAAACTTCAACCGCATCAAACTATCATCACAAGAACTACATGTGTGATGTCCAAGCATCAAAACACCTTGTGCTTTTGGTCATCTCTCCAAGTTTGGGTTGAGATATTAAGTGTCAAAAATGGGATTCTGCATTGTCCATTAGATTAGCAATCATTGCAAGTAACTGTGGTTTAAGAGCCATACGGTATGTTAGCCTTCTTATGCATGAGATCTCCAAAGGGGTATATCATTCTATAGGCAATAGTGTCTTTAAGCCGATGATGTTCCACATATCCCAGGGATGAATTATACAGGCTTAGTTTAAGCATGAGGAAGGACAAGATAAAAAAGATGGACTTATCTCCAGAGAAAAAGAAAACAATGGTGATCTTTGTTTTCTCCTCTTATGTAAAAGCCATCGATAAACATTGCTGCAGAACAGGCTGTTTTACATGTAAAAAACAATGGGTGGGGGCGGGGGGTATAGGGTGGGGGGTGTTGGCTGTAAATAGAAATAATAAATTATTTGAGAAGTATGCTAACAAATAAACGGAAATAAATTTAGTTTAATGCTTAAAAATGCCTTCCACTGGTCCAATGAGAAATCCATGCACTGCCAGTAGTAAATTGAGTGCATGAACTTCATTTAGACATACCAAAGCTGAAGTCATTGTGAATTTCAGCTGCTGAAATTACTGTAATAAACCATGGTCTCTAAGCTGTAGGCTCTACAGACCAGGTGGTTGAGTGAGTCCATCTTCAGGGTGACTGCGAATTAGTTCTCTGTGTGTATCTGTGTGTGTGTGTCTGTGTGTGTGTGTGTGTGTGTGTGTGTCTGTCTGTCTGTCTGTGTGTGACTGACAGCTCAGTTAGTGCCTGGTCTCCACTCGACGCTACCACCATGTGTGTAATTTAGCCCTCAAAAGAAATCACACCGCTGCCACTGCTTCATTTTCATAAATATATACCTTTTTAAATACTGAGATGATAAGTACCTCACCTTCGCTGCTGTGTAGAAGTTCACCTGCCTCAGACACTCTCTAACTCTCGCACACTGAAAGTACCCCTCAGCCTAGCTCTGCGCTCTCCTATACCTTGGTTCATAGAAAACTATATTACTTTAATTCAATATTTATTCAGAATTTGGAAACTCTTCTAAACATAACCCAAATCTACCTCTAAGGGAAGTCTGAATACTCACCCTGTGTGTTAGCTTCAAATTTATTATACACTTCATGTTAAATCATTTTATCGTTTTATACTCTTGTGAGCCACCGTGGAGGTACTGCTCTTTCTCCTGAGAGGTTGCCATGCTGGTGTGTTATGTTGGGGGAGATGGTTGCTGTCCCTGTACCACACAGGAGGGAGAGAGAGAGAGAGACAGAGGATTAATGTGTTCATTTATGTTTATGCGCGCACCACTTACTTGCACTTACAATGTTGCATTGCCGCAAGCATCAAGCCGAGTAGAGCCTTGAGGAAAAATCATCAGCTTATTAAGTGGTTGCCTGTGTGGCTCGCATGAAAGTGTAGCTGAAATACCAAAATACTCAGGAGTTATTCTCCTAAAAGTGCATCGTATGTACGTAAAATTATGATGCAAATGCCAGAAATAAACAAACAAAAAAATGCTAGTTTTTAAATTGCTGTATGTTATGTATATTTAAAAAAAAATAAAAACATTAAAATAATATTTCTGCTTCCCACCATTAACATGCAGTGCTGTTGTTGTTGTTTGTTTTCACAGAGATGCACTGTTATCATCAGCAAATCAGCAACAGAAATTCCAACCAATGATCAATCGCCTCAAAAACAATGTGTAAGTGCTAATCACATGGCAGAATGGCCAAAAGGCTGCATTGTATCATGAGTAATTAGGCTTTAATTTGCTGTGCAGTGGATCCAGCTTCCCACCCACAATCCAAAACATGAACTGACGAGAGTATAAACATCCAATTACCGCTCGGGGCATGGCATAAATAAACAGATTAATAATTTTAAAAAATCGAATAGTGACATGACTGACATGACTGACTGGCTAACATGTCCTGTTAGCCATCTTAATTAATCCACATCGTATCTGAATTCTAGTTGGTTGAAGATATGTCATTAGTGTGTCAGAAATGTGATGAAAAGATGGGGATTGAGAGTAAGCAGGCAACAGTGGCATCCCAACATATCTATTCATCACAGGCATAGTGACTAATTAAAAGTTAGACCGTATGGCACACATATGCATTTGTCATGATAGCATATTGCATATCGCATTGCATTGCATTACTCAACTTATTATTCAAGTTGCATTATTGGTATGTGTTGAAAGACCCCTACTTTGTTTATATTAAAAACGATCATGTCATATGAATACAAAACTACAGGGGATAGAAACACAGATTCTTAATAGCCATTGGATGTATCTGTTTTTGTATTGTATTTACATGGTGTTTGCTTGTTGCTGCGTAAATACATATGTTACAACTACCTACAGATATGCTGAATTAAATTCTGTTTACCACTACTCACTCATGTTTATTTAATCTTTTACAATTTAAATGTCAGAAAATGTCAGAAGTTACATTTTGAAAATATTGCTATGATGTCAGCACACCCCACATGGAATCATTCTATCCCTGAAAAAAACAGAAGTTAGCCTCCAGGCCATGGTTGGATTCTGAGTGACTGTGCCATGTAGGAGTTGAGGACATTTTCTTGAGAAAGTGAGGGCCCAGGCTGTATGCTGATCCCTTGGCTGTGTTCTGTATGCTCTGGTGTAGGAGGCTGGCCAGTCTCATAGGCATGCCAGTGGCAGGTTCAGATGGCCAGAACAGATGGGACTCAGACATAACAACTGGCCCGGTGCGATCTGCGGGCAGCAGTGATACGCCTAAGCTTTCATGTCAGCCCTCTGGGGCTAAGGCCACTGACACACAACTCTCACTCTCTGTTTCACACACACACACACATGCACACATGCACACCCACACACACCCACACACACACACACACATTATCCAGCTTTATTTCTAGTACTGCTGCGAGGTGGTCTGGGTAACCTCTGCCAGGCAAGAAGGCAAAGTCCGCTGCGGTATTGCATGCTTAACTCGCCAAATGGTGTGAAAGGAAGCTGGAGATGTTTCAGAGCATCATGAAAGAGGATGAAAGGGGAAGCCAGCTGGCCTGCTAGTGGCTTTGCTTTTGGTCAGAGGGTCAAAAAAGCAGGAAGTCACTGTGAGTTTTCTAATGCACTGGCACCTCCACTAAGTAGATGCTAGTGATGATTCACTTGCCTTAAGAAGGAAAAGGAATCGCAGGCCACGTTCTTGTGAGATCCACTTGTCTGTTCAAAGACTAGTCTATCAAAGGGTTCCTGACTGTCAATTTGTATCTGTGTGGTGTAAGTGCAACTATTCAGCACAGGCTAAGGTGTTGCAGTGACACAGGGTCATGAAAGTTCTCAGTGTATTCATGAGAAATGAATCCGGTACAGCGCTGATATGTCAGCTTTGTAGATTGGCAAAACCTACGAAACTTGCCAGAGGCAAAGCCTGTCTGGACTTCAAACCCCTGTATTCTTTATGTTGCCTCTTACATGCAGAGTAAGCAGAGTAAGCTCTTAATACACACACACACACACACACACACACAGAAACAGTTTTTTCCCCTCTTTTTTCTTTGCTTTTTACCCACTGTGTCATTACTCACTGTGGGCTGCTGGTTTCCCGGATGCTTCTCCTGATGGGTGTAGGGCATGATGTAAACCAGACCCCCACTCCCCAGAGCGCAAGAGAGCCCATTCGTCACTCCCCGAGTTCAAACTTTTCACAAGGAAAAACTTGAGGCCATCACTTAGAGGTGCTGAAAAGACATGCAGATGAATGCCGTGTTTAGACTAACCGTTTAGACAGAACCCTGCAATAGGAGACACATATGCTATTTAACAAGCGGGAGCTCCATTTTTTTAAATGAAGTTCCCTTGCACTGACAGCCTCTATGTTAGGCAGATAAGTCATCAGGGAGATAGTTTCCACGGCAACCATCATAAATTAAATTCCTCAGAAGTATGAAAGAGGACAAAAACAAAATGGAGCTTCGCCCTTGTCTTTCCCTCACCAAAAGGCTTTGAAATTAATGGCGGTTTGTAGAATGGGAAGTAACTTTTCAAGAAACTTTTGACATTTTAGCCTTCACCAGTGTATAAAGCTGTCAGTAATGATCCATGAGGAACACAGCTCTTTCCACACATCTTGGAGAAGGACCAAAGTCTACTAAACGCAACATGTCTGGTAGAAATGACAGATTGGTAAAACTTCCTTTTTTCACAAGGACTAATATATCAGTTGGAAAAACACTTTCAGGTAGAAGAATTTCAACTGAATTTTTTTAGTCAAGTCAAGTAAGGCGAATTCAAAAAAGACACTTGTTGCTGTTACTCTGTGGAAGACTTTCTGTGACCCGTGTGCAATGTTTTGGTTTTTTGAGTCATCTAAGCAGCAGCTCAAAGCCCAGGGGCCAGTTTCCCAAATCCTTCTTAAAGCTAAGTTGTTCTAAAGTTATACCTTAACCTTTACCTTATGGTTAAGACATGATTCCCGTCATGTTTGTAGCTAAGTATGTCTTCATACTTTGATATCATACTTTCATAAGAGTGGTCTAAACTGTTTTTAAAACAGTTTCTAGCTTAAACACATGTTTAACAGCTTAAAAATATAATGTTGGTCTCAAGACTTGTGCTCAAACAGCCACAGAAGATCTGCACATGGTTGCATTCCAGTTCCAACCACAATAAATGAATTTGCTTTGTTTTTGAATCCCTTTACAATGCAAACACATCACCTACACACATCATATTGATGCACTAATTATATTTTAACTTGCATATTTTTTTGCTGATACACGCACTCTAATGCTTATTAAAAAAATCTCAGACATGCTCAGAAAGGTGCAAATGACAACAATCAATGCCAGAAATGTGGATTCAGCCTCTTAGAAAAGAAGACTCTGAAGAGACAGCTCAGGAAACACATAGAAAAATAAACAACTCTGGTAAGATATATCTTTATTCTTCTTAGCATGCTAAGAGAGAATGCTGTTGGGAAAACGGACCCTGATTAATACACGCACAGAGAACAAGCTGCTTTGTGCATCTAATAAACTAATGTAAAAATAGCAGACACTTCAGTGGCTGCGATCATCAGTATCCAAAAACCCTTCAGCAACTGTGCAGTGTGCAACAGAACATTAAACTTCAGATTTTAATGACCAGAATTTGATGAAAGGATCTTGTTTTGCTGTTCCTTGTGACATGATCCACAGTGGCAAAGCAGAAACATATTCACCAGACACCATTTCAATGATGACTTAATTAGGACATTCCATTCATTACCCTGTGCTACCTTTTCCCATTATGGGTACAATGGCAAAGCAGAACTGGCATGCAGGTGGCTGTGCACTGGCACAAGTAAAGTGCCATTCTTAGGCTCAAACAATGCAAGCTGCCTAATAGCTCACCTGGTGAAAAAAAAGACAAAAGACTGAGCATTCCAAGCAATTCACTTCCTTTAGCTGTGGTGAAACTAAATTAGAAAACAGGACCAAGTGAGACTAAGTACAAGCTGTAGACTATAGGCATAAGTAACACTGGTTGTCTAATATCCTTTTTGCCATGGTTTTAACACACTTAGGAAAACATGCTTTATAGGTTAGAGACAGGTGACATCAAAAGGCCTCTCTTATCTAATTCCTACTGACTATAAAGCTAATTCTTCAAGCCAAACACTACTGGCAGGGAATTCATGTGTCTCAGCGGGGTCTAATTGAACAAGTGTCTTTGTCACGTCTACGTCTTGAGACATCATGTCCGGCGTGTGACACACGGTTGCCCATGGCTGCCTTCCAGCGGTGGGCCTTCAGGGAAGCGGCATGTCGAACAGGCCCCGACAGCAGAGTCCAGCCAAGGCCCGGAGCGCCTGAAAGTTTAATGGTTGCCGTCGGGCGAAGCAGCCAAAGGAGCACTGCGTGGGGAGTACCTCCGGAATAGCACACAGTATAAGCCTAGCTCATGGGCTGTTTGGGTGAAGCTATGTGAAGACCACAGTATGCGTGCATGTGTGTGTGTGTGTGTGTTTGTGTGTGTGTGTGTGTGTATGAAAGAGAAAATGTGAATTTATGATGAATGTATGATTGTGTGTGTGTTTAAATATTTGTGTTTGTGTGTGTTTGTGCATGCATGTTTGGAATGGAGCGAGGTGGGTGACTGTGTGTATGAGAGTGTGTGTGTTTGCACATGCACATGTTTGTGGGTTTTTTATGTTTGTGTTTGTGTTTTTTTGTGTGTCACTGTGTGCATTTGTGAACGTGCATCCATGTGTGAGTGTGTGTATGAGAGGGGATTTTGGGAGGGGTTGTTACCCCCTTGTAGAGACACACAGCGTAATGAGCACTGGCGCTAATTTCCAAAGTCACTTCACTCTGTGTTGTATGACAAGCTCGACTCCAGCTGCTTAGGACTGCTGTAAATAAATTCACCAACCCCCCCCCCTTCACACACACACACACACACACACACACACACACACACACCTCCACTTCCAGCACCACCTCCACCTCCTCCACCCCCGTCCGACATGGCCACTCAATTATTTAGCGTGTGTGGCCCAGCGTCTGCCCCCCCCTGCCTCCCCCTCCCATCTCCCCATGCGTGTGTCAGAGAGACACTTCAAAAACACCTCTAAAACAAGCCCTTGGCTTCCTTTCTCTCTCTTTCTCCTCTCCAGCTCTTCTTGTCTTCCCCTTGCATCATTTTAGCACCAGGGTGAAGCTGGGCTGTGGCCCATTTAAAGTAATAATGAAGAAACTTACCAGGCATCAAGTTGATACGAGGAAAAAAAAAAAAAAGAAAAGTGTCACATAGCAATAACTCTCTAATTTGTATCATTACGTTCCTGTTCGAGAGGCTCTGAGAAAGAGAGAGTTACCAGAAAGTCTATACTTAACTTCAATTTCTTATGCTCTCATGTCAAGCACCTCTTTTACTTGGAAATCAGACCTATCTGAAGAAAAGATCACATTTATTATTAATAAAGTTTCTGTTATATGGATGGCTATTCCATAAATGTATCTATAGACAGATAGATAGATAGATAGATTGATGTGTACACAATATAATGAATATATATCATGAAATGAATGAAATTGTAATGGGATATCACACGTAGATGAGAGAACTGAGCAATTAGCATTGTATGAATATGATGTTAGTGTTCATTTTGAATTGTAAAATAATTCTTCAAATCCCTTTCAGCTTTAATAACTTGACACAACTTTTTGCTATTGTTATGTCATGCAATCAGGCAAAAATATTTCTGGACGGCAGTAGATTTTTCATTTTTCTGATGTGATTCAATAATTATGATGACTACATTAGTCCAATATGTAAGACCCTTCATTTTACAAGTAACCAAACAATATTGTTCTTTTACTGTAAACAGGAACAGATAACTAAGCATATCATTATGCCTGTTGTCCTGCATCCTAAAAGGCTTGTCAGTTTATTTCAAATAATCTGTTGTCTTAAAATGGAGCGTTTGGGTCTTTTTCTCCTGTCTGAAGTATCTTGTGTTTACAATGCTGAACAGAGGGCAAAGCATAACAGGGATACAAAAAGAGCCAACATGCTAATCAAATTAGCGCAGCACATCAAAGACCCTGGCGCTTTACAGCACTGCTTTTAGATTACCATTCACAGCGCAGGGGATACAATATAATAAAGGAGTTGGCAGGGGGAGAGAGTGCACTCTTGCACGAGGATTGTTTTGGCAGGCTATACTGGTAGATGAATAAACAAACAAAAAAACAATAAAACTATGAAGGAAAATTGGTGTTAGATTCCAATTAGTAAAAAGTGCTGTCCTAAAAACAGAGGGAGTATTAAATATATAAACAACAACAGTGCTGTGCACAATAACATATACATATACATATGGTCCATGGTATGCATATTTTAAATACAATATCAGTATTTTTATATCTGTAGTAGAAAACATAGGATTGCAGTGAAAAAATGTTGCTTACATACTTTACAAGCATTTCCATGACATTGTGTGTCTGTGTATAAATCAACTCTATGAATCTGACAAACATTACAGAGAGTTTTTCTTTCTGGTGATGACAGTGATCACTTCAGAACTGGAGAAAATCCTTTGTGCTAGTGTAACCAGCCCTTATTACCACTACCTTTGAACCGACTCAGACACCTGAGAGAGACCATGGCCACCAACTCATCTTGGCTGTGTGAGAATCTTTCTCTCTCTCTCTCTCTCTCTCTGTCTCTCTCTCTCTGTGTGTGTGTGTGTGTGTGTGTGTGTGCGTGTGTGGAGCAGCCGCCCTAGCCTTCTTCTGCCCCTTGAACTCACATCCATATCAACAGAGCGAGTGCCCTTGTAGCACCACTGGCCTCTCAACTGGACCATGTAGCTTTTAGCAGTGTAGCATTTAGACGTGTTCTCTCTCACTGTATCCCACTCTGGCCCATGAAAGAGAAAAAGAGAAAAAACACTGAGTTAGAGAATGAGGAAAAATAAAGTTTGTGATAATATAATAAAAAGGAGACAAAGCGAAATCTATTGATTTGAAGAGATATATTTTATAGTCTGTATCAACTATTCTGTTATTCCTGTATGTCCTTCTGTGAAAAACTTGTTTTGAGAAATACATCAATATGTACATCAATACAATACATTCAATACTCCCTCTGTTTCTCTGGCATCTATTCTGAGAAAAAACTGTGGTGAGTTTTAGTGCTCCCTGAATAAAAATATATTAAATCTTTCCTCTAAATGCATCTATTATTCAATTCTTGATATGTAACAACTCCTGCTCATATTGTGTGATGCTTTGAATATGAAAATATTGATATTATCATATTATTGATATTATTGTAATAAGTCAATTTATTGTAATATTCAATCATTATTTTAAAAGAATAAGATTCAACACATAATAAGATGCAAACTCTCCTTTATACTGTATTTTGGAAATGTGAAGAATAAAAAAATGCTTTAATACAGTAAATGTATTTATCTTTATATCATAACACACACTGACATCTTTAAGAACAATCATGCAATGGCCAGTCATTCTGGACTAGGTGACATATAGTGCATGTGATTTATTGCCCAAACAGACCATGAATATACCTTTGTGAGCAACACTTAACATAGATGTTGTAATCAATTCCTCCTCCTTGCCTAAGCCAGGGTGAAGAAGCTGGCACAATATTTATGGCAGCCTCGTTCTAAAAAGCTTGGGAAAAGCCCGTGGTCAAGAGTGGAGCATCGAAGTTTTCCCCCCTAATCAATATTTCAACATTGCACCAGGGCAATTCTATCAACAGTGTTTCACGCAAACCATAACAACTGTCACGCTGACGGGGAGGGGTCGTCGCTGACCTGTCTATATTTCTCTAACCTCCAGGCACATGCACGGCGGCCATGAAATATCAGATATAAACACAGGGGCCCTAAGTGATGGCACCGGGCCGACGCTTTTAAATTTGACATCAACATAAACGACCCTCAGCCTCTTCCCAGCCTCTGCATACACTCTTCGCCACTCCCATCCTGTTTGTGTGTGTGTGTGTGTGTGTGTGTGTGCGTGCGTGTAGCATCTCAGCATTGAGCAATGACTGTGTGCACCCTTAACGCCCGACTGTAACACACTCGGGGAGCGCTCACAACACAATTCAAACGGCCGCTGATGAGCGCGAGCCTTTAACGACAGACAACAACAATAGGATCAAAACAGGAAGTGGCCATCAGAGCATATTGATCCACTGAATGATGGGTGTGTTCATCCAACAGCAGGCATCATGCATTATGGATGGCCAGTAATCATTACTAGACCTTGTAAACACGTAAATGCTGTCATACATCAAAACAGTGATGATGAGAACAACAACAGGAGAAAAACAAAAGCATCAGCAACAGTGAATCAAAATACACACTGATTAAAAGATTAACATTTTTTCTTATATGATCTAAAGATCATAGCACAGTGACCTATAAGCTGAACAAATCTGCTCTGTGTGTTTGTTTGAGTTTTATAATGAATGACCAAATTGTACATCATTGTCAGCTCCAGTTTGAACAATAACAATACAAAACAAAAGGAAAATACTGAGTAAAGGAATTAATAGCTCAACTCTCACAGGATTGAGAATAATATGAGAACAAAGAGTCAATATCAGCCTCCAGGTTTCTCAGGAATTCGTCACTATTATGAAGAGGTGGTTTTAAAGGAGGAGATGTAAGCACAGCCCAAAATAAACTCTTGTTTATCCCATGGTTGGAGTCCAAACGCATGTGTGTGAGTACTTATTCTTTTTTTCAGCTATTTTTTCATTTTTTTTTTTCGCTAATTCTCCCAGGAAGGCTCATATTGTAAGAGGATGTGACATCTCGTCTGTTTTAATCAGTGTTTCAGGCCGTGAGGTAGCGAAGGCTGGGCAAGCTTCTCCCACTGTTCACTGCATAGTAATGGTAGTGTGACCGCAGTCACACACACACACACACACACACACACACACACACACACACACACACACACACAGACACATACACACATGCACAGATGTACATGCATGCACAAATACATGGTTGCACACAACAAATTCACAATCGACTTATATGAACATACACACACACAATCCTAAATTAACAAAAAAGTATCCACAAACACAACCACACATCTTCAACAACACACACATGCATTTCTTAAAGCCTCACATATACACATCAATAATCAGCAGAGCTGACACACACACACACACACACACACATACACACACACACACATGCACACACACACACACACAAATGAACAAAAAAAGAAACACAGAGAGACAGAAGGGAAAAATGAGACCCATCCAACCCTCTGAAAAAAGAGTCTCTCTCTTAATGTTAAATTTAGAGTAAATCAGTGGTGCTGTGAGAGGCTGTCTGTCTCTTGTGACCTAAATGGAAGTCACAGGAGAATACCCGGCTAGCTCCTCTCAGCTAAATGCACTCTCATATTAATATTTTAAAATGCCATAATGCTTCGGTAAAACCCTCTGAGGACAGATACATCAATTTTCAAGGCCTTCACTTCAGGAAATAGAAACAGGGATAATTTGCCATTAAAAGAAATAGTTCATTATGTCGGCTTCTTGGGAGCACATAAACCAAGTCCCATGCCCACTTAAGCAGCAAAATCCACACTTTCAAGTGAATGGAAATGTTGCCGGGCACTTTAATGTTTCCGCGGTTATTAGTACAAAGAGGTTTGTTGTGGTATTAATCTCCTGCATGTGGCTGTGATCAATCAACACGAAAAGGGCTTCCCACCAAGAGCAGATCACTGTAAATAAATCAATTAGAGACAAGGGTTCAGCACTGGTGCCAGTTATGATGGCTTCAGGCTTCTCCAGGTTATTCTTTATGGGGTATTTTGATACAAAAATAGCAAATGAGCAATGTTAATGTATAGATATCCATGGACTGTATGCGTGGAGGGTATGGAACAAATTATAATTAGTATAACATTGTACAACTTAGAAGATGGATAATGGACAATGGATAATGTAATGGATTATTGATTCAGTGGATTTTAAATAGCATGTTTTGTAGTGATATGCTGTACTGTATCTATAAGATGCGTATCCTGTATGAATGTCATTAATATTATTGAATGTTATTGTGCTTCCTCCTGGTATTGTTATCGCTTTACATCCCCAAACAATAGCACAAGCATGTATGCTTGACACTTTTGTCCAAAGGTGCTTACGATAATAAACTCCACATTATTATTAAACAACAACAAAAAAAAAAAACATTCATAAGTTGAAAAAAAACATTACAGTAAGCACAATAGACATGGAAATAATGGCTGTAGGAATAACAGCAAAAAAAAAAAAAAACAATATCTATATCAACAGTGACAATGATAAGTTTAAAATATAAGCTATAAGCCATAACTCAGATAAATTAATTAAATGTAAGGTGAAAAGATTTTAAAATATTTCTTGAAGGGTCCAGATCAAACACAAGAATGTAGAGGGTTTCACCAACAAGGAATCACAGAAGAGTCTTGACAGTGTTGATGGAGGGCAGACAGATAAAACGGTCATTAGAAACATAAAATGGATCATCATGAAATTAAGATAGGAAGGTACAGATCCAGTAAGTGTCCTACAGCAACTTGAATGGTTGCAATAAAAAGCCAGTGAAAATCAGATTAGATCAGAGTTGCATGTGTCTTCTTTGGTTGATGATTGAAAGTCTCAATAGTACAAGTAGATAGGTTAGTAAACAGTGAGCTGCAGTAGTCTTATTTTGAGTCTATGGCCTTCACAAGAAGTTGTATGGCACACTGTGTTAATGTTATCATAATTAACAATACATTATTATTATTATTATTATTATTATTATTATTATTGTGGTCCTTGTAAAACTACTTAAGACAATCATTCCCTGTATTTTTCAAACATCTATGGTGGCCTATCAACACGTTAGCATACAGCTACGCACGGGACATGATTGTTTAATGAGACACTGATGAGGACCTCTGTGATTACCATCAGTGTCATAATAACATGACTATAAATGGTTAGCAATGTGTCCTTTTCCAGAACATCATGGCAAAGTGTCAAGTGTTTAATTGAACAAGTGTGATACAAGTGTGGCAAAGAAAGGAGTCCAGAGAGTCCACCCCTTTACGTTTCTGGAGGGGGATTTTAAGTGTTTGGACAACCACACTTTAACAGAATTGTCCAATGAAAAATCCACTATGAGAAATATATAGAGCATATATAACTGAGTAACAGATAACTGAGATATGTAACTGAGTTATATACATAAGTGTATATCATTTTGATGCTGGCATACAGATACATCCAAGAGTAAGTGAGTGAACGCTGTCAGTGCAGTCATACTGTGTAACCTTTGGAACAGCAGCTTTGTTTTCTCTCAGCTGTGTTTGTCTCAGTATGACTTCCTATTCCAACCTCTCCACTCCTCTCCTCCTCTCGCCTCACCTTTGTCTTCCTACTGATAATAAGTGCTCTCTCCCTCCATTTCTCTCTCCCCACCCCCTACCCTCTCTCTTCCTTTTTTTTCTCTCTCTCCTTCCCTCTCTCTCTCCCTCTTCTCTCTCTCCCCGCTCCTCAGACGCTTATGTTCTGTGACAGCCCATGAAATTTTCATCTCCTCGGGCCTGTATCACGCTCGCCTCCTGACACTGGGCCGGAGTGGGCCTGACATCTTTCATCTTTCAAAGCGTGCATATTGACGGCCATTTTCGTGTTGTGATGGCCGCTAAATGGTTAACTGGATTTCAATGCAAACGAGTTACGGCTCTTCCCATGGTCGGCTCACATAATGTGGAACGGGGACGATCAAGGGCAGGCCAGAAGAAGACGTTGGCAAGGCTCTATAAAAACTGCAGTGCATCCAACTCTGCGCTTGAGTGTCTCTTGGCTTTCCTCGAAACACAATTATGTGGCTAAAGGTAAACAATTACGGCTGCACATTAGCTATCTGCCCCCACCCCCACCCCCACTCCTTCCCCACCCGGGCACACACATGTGGATACACACACACACGTACACACACTCAAACTGACAAAAGCAATCACAGACACACACACACACACAAATGCACCATGCCACCCCTCAGCAACCAGATGGTTCTATTGAGGGAAAAAATCACTTGCATGACTTGACTGTCTGCGCGCTGTATTTGCTTTCTCCTCAGCAATGGGCCGGTCATAGAGTCTCTAATGGTTGTAAAACACCTGCTCCCACAAAACATAAAACAAACACACCACGCGCCAGAGGGAGGGAAATACCTATGTGATCAGGTTAAAAGGCTTCTCTCATCTCTCCCTACCATACTCCATCCCCTCACACACACACACACACACACACACACACACACACACACCGCTGTCCCCACTTAGAGAGGACCAGGCAGGGCAACGAGCTCAGGCAGATGTCCCAGTTTGTGTGGAGGTAAGAGCATTTGACCCTATCCTCACACAAGAGAAGGTACACAATAGCAGGTTAGATAATAGCTAATAAAATATTTGTGAGAATGATTATAACAAATACTGATCACAACAGACCAGACCGACAACAAAACCAAACCAAACCAAACCAAACAATTCAGTAGTTAGAGGATGTCTGTGGCGTGGTGTTTACATGGGGCTAGAGTTTCATAGGGGCTGAATGTGGACAAAAGGCAGGAGAGCGGTGTGGTAAGTGTGCCTGGTCAGGTGTAGTGATGGACCATGTCCTTGTCCTCTTCAGGGAAGCAGCCAACTGTAAAGTATACAGTCTGAAAACACAATTAAATAAACTCTCAATCCTGCTTGCCTGTGTACAGTAATACCTCAGTTACCAAGGAATTTCAGAGGTAAAGTTCTGATAATGGATAATGCAAGCATACTGACTTCAGTAATAATTAGCCATAATTTGTTTGCCTCTAGTGAGGAAAGGGGACATAAAACTACAATTAGTTATTGGATGATGTAAATCATTAAATCCTTATTAATCCAAAGAAATAAGACGTGATACATAAATTACAAATTTGAAGGACATAGTTGAACCTGCATAGTTTTTTTTTTCTTGTAAGCACCAAGTAAAAACAATTCTTTATTAATATCTTATATTAGCAGTCTTAAAAGATTCAAATTTTAACATTTAAAAATTTTTAAAGTTTAAAATAAATTGTACTCTATATTGTCATATTAGAACCTATGAAAATTAGTTCCACATATAGTCTAGATTAGAATATCACTGCATGTGTTATTTTTATATTGTCCCATTGTTTCTGTTAGACCTGCATTTAGGTCACATGACATCGATGCAGGACCCAAGCGTCCTGGAGCTGGGGGCAACACATAACAGCCTCATAACTCGTGTTCACTGAGATCACACATGTAGGGTCCTATGCAAAGCATAAGTACTGAGACAGTTGTTTTGGTGTGGTGTGTCCACTAATATTGACAAGGATTGATATGAGAAGGAATGAATGATCTCATGTCTTGTGCTTCTGTTTGGTCTTAACAGAGGGTGCCTTCTGAGACCTTCCCTTACACAGACACTGAAGGTTGCTTTATATATAGTAAACGTATGTATGTAAGTATACAGTATGTTTGTCTGCGTGTTGTATATCAAGGAGAGATGCATGAATCACACAATGAGGAGATACTCAAAGTATACCATTGAAAGTCTGGCTATATAAAGGGTAGCCATACTCCTCTGAGTGGGACTTGTTCCATTGCTTGATTTAAAACAGTGGTGTTAATCCTTTGGGGATTTACATTTACAAAACCCATCTCTTTCCTCCTCTAAAACATAAGTGAGCTGTTTCCTCATGACGAAGATTATCTTTGTGTGGCTGGGGACTTACAAGCAGTTAAGGGAGCCATGAATACATTATGGCCTATGTCATTTGCATATGAGGAGAGATTTTTCCTCACTCTTTCTGTCTCTTTCTCTCTGTTTTTTTCTCTCTCTCTCCCCTTCTCTCTCTCTTTCACTCGTTTTTTTCTTCTGGTGGTCACAGTTCCTTTGCGTTCTTTCTCTACATCTCAATCATGTGGCGGTGCCCGCCCCTTTGTGTCAGCAGACAGAAAGTGATGGACATCCTTTCACTGGCCGTATGACCTCTGGTAATCCTGTTTCACAGAGCGGCTCCCTGCCGCAGCCAACACAATGGCAGGCGCTGGGCCTCCTCCCAGTCGATATTCTGACAGACTTGATCGAGCAAATTAGTATGCTTTGGTAAGGGCATGACCAAAGACCTTTTCAACGCCCTGCGAATCAATGGAGAGACCAATCCCTGCCGCGTTTCTTCTCTGTTCACCCCTGCCCACACCCCCACCCCACACACCCCCTCCACCCACCCACCATTCCACAAGCCACCCCACTTTCCACCCTTCCTCGTCTCACTGTGCTCACAGTAGAGGACTGCCACCTTGTCTTTACCTCCTCATTTCTTTTCTTTTCTTTTGGTTCCTCTGGCCTTCTCTTCTTTTGTTTCTTTTCCCTGCTATTCTGTATTTTTTGTTTTCAGAATTACAATTTTATTTTTTATATTTATTATATTATTCTATTTGTGTGTGTGTGTGTGTGTGTGTGTGTGTGTGAGAGAGAGAGAGTGTGTGTGTGTGTGAGTGTGTGTGTGTGTGTGGGGGGGTGGTGTATGAAAGTGTGTCATAGAGGAAGTAAGCGAAAGGTAGATGAAGAGACACTGAAAGAAAGAATGAAAGGGAGATAAAGGTTAGAGAGAGAGGAAAGATAGATGGAAAGAGAGAGAGAGAGAGGGAGAGAGAGAGAGGTCAGTAGCTCACCCATCTCTAACAGCAGATGCACGGGCCCTAACAGCGTGTAGGGAGGGCCGCTGTTTTTTTCTGATCGGGTGAAATGATCCAACAAATTGGGTGAAATTGTTTAACATGAAAATAAAGAAGGGGCCCAGTGAGCATGCAGGGATCTCAGAGGGCATGGGGCGGAGGCCTGCGTTCAGCCTTCAGAGGAAAACTCACTCTCAATGCAGCCTCTCTCTCTCTCTCTCTCTCTCTCTTCTCTCATTTTCCCAAACAGCTCTGAGAAGCGCAGCATTCTCCAAAGTGATCATCATTTGGCTCTGCTCTCGCACAGATGTGCAACTCGGGAGCAATCTTGGAAAAAAAAAAATTCCCCGGGGAAGTCAAAGATGACATGAAATCATCTTCGACTGTGGTGAACAAATCGTGCCACAACACGGCATTGCATTCGGGCCGCCAAAGCAGCAACTATTTCCTCCCTGTGGATTTCCTCCTCTTTCAGACCTCAGCCTACTCGGTGTAATTATCAGCCAGGAAAGGAGAGAGAGTGAAACAGGCTGACTGCAAAGTGAACCGTTGGGCTAATGAACATTGGAGACCCGTGATTGGCACAGACACATTAGGCGGACATGAGTGTGTAAAAAACATGCCATCAGAGCGGCTCTTCTCCTCTTTCTCCCCAGCGACTAAGGCCCATCCATTTCCTCTGGGGGGTTTTACGGCCAAAAATAACCCCGGGAAAATTAGAGCTGTCCGCGTGCCAAATTAATTGCATTTTATTATTATTATTTTATTTTTTTTCATTCCCACACCGTCCTAAACATGAGCCCCATTTTCTTGGCAAACGATGCATCACCCCATGTTTAAGTAACATTAATTACATCAGGGAAATGTAACCGACACAACCTTTTCAGCATTACCACAAGCCTATAATTGTATATTTTTAAGTGTGGTGCATGCATAATTTTACTTTGCAGTAAATAGCACTCTATCAATTATGCCACAGCTGTTGCTGCAGTGAATATTTCTGCATCAATTAACCCTCCTTTTAAATGTGTAACACGGCTAGTGCAAAGACAACAGCAAAGTTTATATTTGCAGACCAAAAGCACATGCTTTTAGACAGGTACCTGGAGGCCATTACAGAACGAATTAGAAAGCACTATGTGGTGAAACAAAAATAGGTGGCAAAGGGTAAAGCAACCGTAATTTATATATTTTTTCAGTACTTTTCTGTGCAGAACATGTTTAATACATTTAGCTCTGGTTTTTTTTTCCTAATGTTGAAATATAAAGTTTTTAAAAACTGTGTAGTGGGGGTTTGGTGGGTTAGTGTAGGACCGGAAAACCAATGAATCTTGAATGAATCAGAATGCTATCTGTGTGTAAGTTCCTCTTTTGAGGATCAATGGCCAAGCACTTCTCCCCTGGCTACTGACAGGAATGCAAAATGTGAGTGAGAAAATGACAAGGGTCTCTACCAGCTCACCAGCCCAGCCCCCGTCACTACCACCACACCACCCTCCCCACCTGTCATAAAAAATTGACATCCTTGTTGGAGAAGGGTAATTACACGTCGTTGAGCACCTTCTTGTTTGGATGACACGCTGGCCCTCCCCACCCAACTCCCCATCCACCCCTTTCACCCTCACTCCCCCCTTCTCAAATGCTTCATTGTCCTACTCCAGTATGCAATAATCAGTGGCCACATTCGCTGGGGAACGCCTCATGAAGCCTTGCTGCTGCTCTGGCATATGTTTGGACACCCGTGAGCTGAGGACACTATAGCTGACTGCTCCTCCTCTCTGTGCTTGGTGGGGGTAGGGTGGTGTGGAGGTCCTGAACCGACTCCCCGGCCCCCACCCCACAAACCATTCACCACACACACACACACACACACACACACACACACACACACACACACACACACTAACTCTCACTGTTCCAGATGACTCCACAATGTAATGTCTGTGCTCATCAGCGTGCTTGAGTACACATTAGCTGCTTTCTCAGCTAGGCCATGAGAAGTTGTCTTCTCTGCTGGTTCTGCCTTTCAAAGCACCTGGCCGGTAACACACAGTGAGGAGGCCACTGTGCAAAAAACACAGCCCAGAAGGGGAGAGCCTGTGTAGGGTTAGGGCTAGGGTTAGGATTGAGATTGATTAAGAGCCTGACACTCACCACATGAGGGCCAGGTCTGGGCCAGGCTCGGATATTGGAGGCTCATTCAAAGGATATTCTGGGAGTAGAAGAGAACAAGGGGACTCACTTCTGTACTTTGGTTTCATAAACCACAATCCCTCTTACCCTGTGTAAGCTTAGTCTTGGAAAGCTTACATGCTCCAGAAAAACACACACACACACACACACACACAGAGACACGCACAGAAACACACACAGGATGAGGATATTTAAGACATTTTTAGGACATATTGACAGCACATTGGATTAGTGGTATAAATAACATTGTCTAAACTGCATGTTCTATGTAGACATACATGTAAACACTCAAGTCACAGATCAGATCATGGTGTAGCGTTATCTAATTCACGTATCCTTCCCTGCATCTTACTGTACACAAAGAGCTAGTAATTGCTCTGCCCATGTGGAAAAGTGATGGCCTGATTTGTCTGCAGGGAAACTCCTATTAGACACGAATTATAACAAACATGGCTTGTTTTATAGAGCTTGTCATGATGACACACTATAAACAAAAGCCAGCAGGCCCATATCACACCAGTCACAATGAGAGAGGGGCCAGCAGGCCCATATCACCCCAGTCACAATGAGAGAGGGGCCAGGGGGGAGTGGTGGGTACTGTGGAAACATGGGGTGGGGCTGTCGGAGAGAGCGTGTCTATTTATGAGTGTGTGTGTGTGGTATGAGTACGTGTGTGTGTGTGTTTATTTGAGTGTAGATGTGTGTTTGAGGTTGCGTGTGTGTAAGTGTGTGTGTGTGTGTGTATGTGCAGGGGGTGGGGGTGGGAGGGTTGAGGGCTGAGAGGGAAGGTGGGTTGGGGGTCATAAGGGACATTAGGTTGCCGTGGCACCCGCGGAGAGAGCCCCCTCCTTGTGCACGGCCAAGCTGCACTTTGTCACATTCGATAAACACTCCCTCCTCCTCAAGGCTGACTGCTCACTGTGTAAGCACCGGTCCTTGGGCTCCAGCTATGAACCGTTCACTGGCTTAATAAAGAATCAATAGCACTCCGCGGCCGGTGATGAAGTTGGCTCGGCAGCATCCGGACCTCCTCCTCCTCCTCCTCTTGCTCTTCCTCATGCTCTTCCTTTTCTTCCATGTCCTCTGGTCCTTGGCCAGTTGAAATAGCCCCCTGGTATCATCCCCACTGACCTACTACAGCTAAGCGCTGCACGCTTCTGGAGCAAATGGCTTAATGACTGAACCAGACCATAGTCCACCAGGGCTGGCAGTGAACAGGCTTCAGGGGGCCAGAAATGCACAGATGCTGTCGCGTTGGTTTGTTTTCACGGGCTTCGTCTTGTGTTAGTGACAGAGTTTTGTTCCTGATCTAGAAAGCTTTTGTGTGTACGCCTGTGTAAATCGGTGTGTACACTATATGTGTAAGTGTGTGAGTATGAGTGTATTTGTGTGAGTGTGTGTGTGTCTATGTGTTTGTATGTGTTCGTGAGTATGAGATAGCATAAGTATGTGGGCATGGGGGAGAAGTCTACGTGACTTCAAATACTTTATGCTCGTGTTATTGCTAATCATGGCCACTGACACCAGAATATATCACTTTTGTTTAACAAAATGAATACGAGTTTGCAGTGAACTTCATTTTCATGTATATGTATATGTTTATGCTTGTATGTTTATATTCCTATATAGACGGTTTTATGGAATGTTTGTGTGTTGTGAACGTTCGGCCTCTGGCCCCAAGGCAACTTCCTCTTTGTTGAATTATAATTGGGTTTCTGCATTCATTACAGCGACTACAGCTCAGCTGTACAGCTCATGTCCACAGAAAGTGAAATGCATTCTTTAACGTGATGACTAGCAACTCAAATGTCTGACAAGCTGTAACTAGCATGTTGATCTATCTCTTGCTGCTTTCTGACACAAATGAAAGTGGTTTTAATGCGTGGATGGATTTATTGGACGACAAAGGTAAGATAGTTCGTATTTGTTTTAAATTAGCTGTGCTCACCCTTACAAAATGCACAATGTAACATAACCTGACATAACCATAACTTAACCTGTTATAAAGTATGTAAGCTGTCATGAAGGAAGCATTGCGCTAGCTATATTTAGGCTACAGCTAACATCACACAGCCAAGCTGTCGCGTTAAGTTAACTTATAGGAACATTAGAGGAGCATGGCTTGGAGATCCACTTTGAATTGTTACCCTATACACTTACAGTTAGTCATAATGTTAACCAAGTAGCTTAAGGAATGTATTTGTTATTTACTATGTTTGCTCATAGAAAGAGTATTGACTAGAGGAATCCCATTGTTTTTGATTGTTTGCAGAAATAAAGTTAGGGCCACAGAATGTCCATGCATTGTTTTTGTTGTTAACAATAAAACCGTCTATAAATGTATATTAATATTAATATTAATTCTGTATTGCACTTCATTTTTTTTTTTTTTTTTTCGACGGGGTGGGGGGGGGGCATGTTGCCAGGGGGTCTGTGAGAATGTTTACTACGAAGTATGAAGTAGTCTCATGGGGAGAAAAATACTAGAGATCAGTATAGAGCCTAGTTGCATTGTGTTCATTACTCTCACCATCTCACCAGCGTAACATTAGTGACAAATTAGCTCACATGATACACTACATTAATCTGTCAAAATCTTTTCCTTTGGTATTAGCATTAACGGCAAGCAAAATGAATATTAGTTATTATTAGTTATGTGAAACAAACAGTACTTTTTAACACAGTGGGCCTAGCTTGGACAAAAAAATCAATCCTTTTAAAACTGCTCCTGCACTGTCAAGTTTTTAGAAATGCAATCTGTGTACTCAACATTGTTGACTATGTGTTGATGTGGGACAATACTCAGACAGGACTCACTCCAAATCTGTCTTTATTCTGGTCAAAATAACACCAAAGTATGACAGTTAAACCGCATGCAGCTGTTCTGTTCCAATCTCCACTTTTAATTGCATGTGATTCACATACTGGAATAATTCCATATTTGCAGCAGTCTGAGAAAGACGGAGCTTTAGGCTACATAACACCCTAACATTCTAACACAACATTCTATCATTAATTAAGTCATTCTATTCCACTGCATAAACGGGACATTCCAGGACAGCATTAAGCCTACATTCATACATTCATACACTATTTTTGAATATTGAAAAAAATGGAGATTTGGCATTTTGGAAAAGAGCTTTTCAATTGGACATATAAAAGGAGTATTAACAAACTGAAGCTTTATAATGCTTTGTGACACTTCAGGTTGTAAAGGCTTATAAGATAACATTATAATGCCTTATGGGTACAGGCATGACAATGTAAGCCGTTATGAACACTAATGATGTTAGTTATAAGGTTTTATGAATACACTTTATGAATGTGTTTATAATGCTTTATGTCTGCATGTTTATGTCTATATGCATGTGTTCCTGTGTGAGTGTGGATTTGTATATGACTAACTCTATGTTTACTGGGGGCTGTAATGGAGAGAGAGAGAGAGAGAGAGAGAGAGAGAGAGAGAGAGAAAGAGAGAGAGAAACCCCCTTTCGCATTATACCTTTGTCAGGACCGGGCCCATGAATAACGGTGAATGGTGAGCACCATTGATGAGGGGGGACTCGGGAGTTTTATGTGCGTCTGAGGCAGAGGTCAAGCGCCTATTGTTTATAGGGAAGCGTTCGCATTCAGAGCGCACCAGCCTGCTGAATGCCACTTCGTGTTTGGAGGAGGCACGGCACATAAAAAATACTTTGGGGGCACACAAGTGCTAACAATAGCCTGCCGGCCAATTTGGAGTGCCACAAAGATGCTATAATGAGAGCAGACACTGCCTATATAAATAAAGAGTTTATCCTTTACGCTCACACCCATGGAGTAAGAGGGATTGTGCAGAGCGAACAGCTTTTCCCTTCTCTCTCTCTCTCTCTCTCTCTCTCTCTCTGTTTGTTTATGTGCATATTTATCCATTTACACATTATCTTGACTTCTCGATAGGGATGTGCAGGAATCAGGCAGCGGTGGCAACAAACTCGAACGTGCCACTATTACCTACCTCATTGAGATAATGCTCAAGTGTGATTATACACAACATCAAAAATCATTACGCACACGAGCAGTTTGTTTATGATCACCAGCATAATTAGGCCCCTCGTCAATGCTGATCCATACGGTTGCGGCACTCACAATCAGGCCACTGCTATGACACAAATAAGAGGAGCGGCAGGCGTTAAACAGCGCATTGTGCCCGTGCTCAGAGGGTGACGCGGAGCTGGTGATTACGGTCTTTGATTTCCTCCTTAGCAGTCAGTGCTGAGTGTATTGTCAAAAGAAAGACGACAGGAGGGAAAAAGGGAGAAAAAAAAGAAGAAAAGGGAAAGACAGAATAGCCCATTTTCTGCTGGATGGATAACCAAATTGGCCTGCCAGGGTTAAAGTCCCAGTGATAGCAGAGGAGACTAAATCAATGGTGCACAGTGCCTCACCACCAGCCACCCACAACCTCCCAATATCACCCCTCTCCTTCTCAGGCCACCACACCGCATAAAACCTCCCCTCACACCACCCATATGCCCCACTGCGGCTACGAGAAGCTGTCTCATTGAGCCTCATCCTCGAAGATTCACGGCAGGAAGGTCAAGAGACGACCGAAGAGACTCTTCAGATGGAAGAGTAGAATGGCGTCCAAACTAGCTCCGGCGGTGGCTAAGCACCATGAGTGCCTGAGGCAGGCTAGCCCCAGCACAAGTGGCCCTTTCTTGCTTCCGGCTGCTCACGAGCCCCAAAGGAGATTAGCAGAGAATGCCACAAACAATGATCATTCCCGTTAGCAATAGCATTACTATCCTCTTACCTAGAGGGAAATATATCATTCCTCGCAAAATTTTTCAGATATTTTTCAGATATCAGAGATCAGGAGTTGGGTGTTACAAAGACTGTAACAGTTAATGCTAATTATTACTAGTAACACTTTATTCTGGCAGTACATTATTTATATATATATATATGAATGCAGAAACACATCATCCAATGCCCTCTGCTATTTTACATTGGTGCCTTCTTACTCATGGTCCCCATGAACCACAACAATTTGTGATCTCAAAATTTTGTTTTTGAGGAGGTGGGTGGGCATATGGGAGTGGTGTAACAAAGGGTGGTGATGGGGGTGGATGCTTGCTTAACACCCTGCCAAAATCAGGTGGTGACCCAACGCCCATTTGCCCGCTCTGCTCGCGTGCCGCCCGTGAATGGTGCAGCCCAGCGGGGCCCGCAGGCACCTGGTCGGACGGCCGTCCGGCGCACAGCCTGAAGCCATCTGGGGGTAATTATGACAAGGTGCTCTTTAAAAGGGGGGCAGATGGGCCCGCGGCTCCAAGGCCTCCACCCCACCCCGTCATTTACAACATAATTCCATTCAATGATACACTTAATCCTCCCACCAGTTAGCTCTTTCAGGACGCTACGCTCACTGCTCCTTTATGTTAATCCCCCCCCTCAAAAAAGAGATGAAGACAAAAAATGGAGTGTCAGAGAAAGAGTGAAAGAGAGAGCGAGAGAGGGAGAGAGAGACTGTGAGTGTGTGTGTGTGGGTACTGGGTAGGGGTGTGGGTGGGTTGTGGGGTTATGGTAGGGGGGTGTGTGAGACCTCCAGGGACTTGGGAGAAATTATTCATCCTCAAATTGTTTCCGCCACGGCAAGTACTGTAACAATTTTCAGCTTGTGGTCGCCTCAGTCAGGGGAAAAGAGGTGCTGTATTTGAGCACTGAAAGGAGGGGGGGGTGGATGAGTGAGAGAGATTTCGTACACAGAAGGTGTAAGAAAGAAGAGGGAATCCAAATGTATCAAAAATAGTAAAAAAACAAAAAAAACAAAGCAAAAATAGTAACAGGGGGAGGAGGAAAATAAGGAAAATCAGAGAAGAACAAGATCAGAAATAACAGAGAGAGAAAGAGACAGAGAGACAGAGAGAGTTCACTTTATTGTGGGCAAGGTCAATGAAATGGTCTGGACAAACTCCAGATGATGCTCTCTCAGCCACCTGTTAGGAAGAGAAAGAGAGTGAGAGAGAGAGAAGGAGAGTGCAAGAGAGACAGACAGAGATCCACACGTCTTGTTCTATTCCTGGGGTGCAGTCTGCACCCCTGACCTCCTCAATTAGGTTAACCAGTAAAACTGCCATCCCTACAGAATTAATATATTTCATTTCTTTTGTGCACAGCACACTGACCACCGGGACAATAGGACGTGACCAGGCCACATTATAAACAAGTCTGGTGGTTAGTCATGCCTGATATGCCTTATAATGCCCAATTCTTCTGTTTGGTGTTCGGTGTTTGACTCACAATGTCAAAATGAGCAATACATTACAAAATAAATAAATGAATTATTCTATTAGCAAAAAAACAACAGCAACAATCAAATTATTTTTTTTAAAAAGGCAGCACATTACACTTTGCATAACACAAGATGATACAAAGCAAAACTCTTGAAATTCAGAGGTGGATATTGTATTGAGGGGGAGTGAATAGCCAGTGCTCACTGATTGTTAGTCCCAGTGCCTCTGACCCCTGTCTGGGCCCCACAGTCCTGCACCTGTCCTCTTCCACAGCAGTCGCCTTTCACTCATGGGGCCGCAGGTTCATCTGATGGAACAAACCAGGTGGAGAGGCACTCCTCCTTACTATCACTAGACTCCCTATTCATCCACATGGCAAGGAATGCTGCATAATTTCAAAAAATGTCTTGTGCGTTTGAGAGAATGCATGTATTATTGCATAAAATGTTAATTTATTTGCATGTTGAATAATGAAAATACATTTTAATTCTTACCTATTGCGGGCATATAAGACCCTCAGGTGAGTTACGAAGATTAGTCAAAGATTTATTTCAATGTGATATAGAAATGACATTAATTTCAGTGTAATAAAATGCCAAATGATTGAACATTATGGTAATGAGGACATCATCTGAAAAATAGGGAGAGAAAGAAAGCTAGAGAAGGAAAGATGAGAAAGAATGTGATTATCTGGGCAATGAATGGGGGAGATGAAGAGATGGAAGGGGAGAGCAGGGTTGGTTGGGGGGGGGGGGGGTGGAGAGAGAGACTTGTGTCAAATGGTGGAACCCCTGCAGCCGTCTAGCCTGTGCGCCCCACACATCCTAATTAAATTATGTCCCAACCTTTCCTGTATAATTCAGCGGCCCCTTCCTCTCTCTGCCATTTGTCTTCCAATGATGAATATTTCATTGTTTTCCAAAGCCTCTCCCCTAAAATACACCAGCTCATAAATGAACACACACTAACAGAATTGCTTTTTCCCCCCATTGACCAACAAGGCCAACATGCTCCAAGAGCATTAGAGGAAAAAGGACTGGACTTTTATGTGAAAATCAGGAGGGCATGATGAAAGGCAAACACAAAACAATACACAAACAAAATAGTCGTTCGAGGGCAAAACAAACAAACAAACAAAAAAAACTGTTGCATTAAGCAAATTTATGCAAATGTTTCCAGTCTTATTTGCTCCATTAAACTTGCATTTATTCAGAGATATGAGCCATTAAAATATGTAAGGGAACAATGTGGCTGGCCAGACATTGGCGGCCAGTCTGCTTTTTTGGTCACATAATGGACGTACTTGACATTTCCAAACAGAGTGGCCTTCATCAAACTATCATGGACAATAAGCCGTTCCTAGTTACATGACGGTGATTGTGTTTAACATTTCTGTGACAAGCATTTGGACATTTTCTGCCTTTCTAACATGAGAGTAAGCATATTGATCCAGATGTGTTTCAGAACATCACATTTGAGTGGGTTAATGTTCTCAATTATCATAAAATTTATCACAGACACTTCTCGAATACACACACACACACACACACACACATATGTAGGATTACATCAGCATGTATATCTAAGTATATATCTATATCTATATTTATATATCTATATAATACATACAGTATCTATCTATCTATCTATTCATCTCTCTCTCTTTGTGTGTATATGTGTGTGTTTTTTACTAATATAAATACTTGCAAGCAGGCAAGCACCCTCCCATGGGAGGTGTGGTGGGAGGAGAGAACTTGCCCGGTAAAGGCCCCCAGGGCATGGGGGGAACCTTGATAAATCAGGACACCCAGTAGAGTTCACCAGCAGACAAAAAAGGCCCCCGCCCCGGTCATCAGGCAGCGGGCCAGATGGCAACAGTTGCTGCTCTGTGGGAGCAGTGAGGTCGCTAACAAGGCTGCCGGTATGTCACCTAAACCAGCCCCACACGCAGGCACTGCCTCACAGATAGACAGCAGGAGACACACAGCCTCAGGCATTGGGGTAGTGAATCAGCACACAGAGTGGCCCCCTCCCTCTTTCTTTTTCTTTTCTTTTTTTAATCTCTTTATCCCTCCTTTACTCTGTCTTTCTCTTTTTCTCTCCCATATCCCTTCTCCTTCATTCCTCAGTTTTCCCTGTCTCTCTTGCTTTCTCTCTTACACTGTTCTCTCTCCTCTTTTGCTCTTTTTCTCCATCTCTCTCTCTCTCTCTCTCTATCCGTTCCCCATCTCTCACTTTCAATCTGTCTATCTGTCCTTCTCTCTTCTCTCCATCAGCTGGATGGTCCAGATTAGGAGGAGGAGCACAGAGATAGATAGAGAGAGAGAAACCATCGTGAGCATGCAACATCTTGAGGGCACTCCATCATGACAGGGGCAAGAGACCCACATGTCTAATTAGCCACCAGTCACAAACTATCCACCCACCCCAAATCCACTCTCTCTACAATCCCTTCACAACACTGACACCCCCACCCACCCCCAACCCCCCCCCCCCCCCCACACACACACACACACACATACACACTTACTTAGCCCTTTGCAAACAGGGACGTCTCAGCAACACAATGTAACGCAGGCTGACTGCCAGGCCCCTTCGACATACTTACCAGTAAATAAAAGATGATGATAGCAAGAGATGCACAGGATGCTCACTCTAGATGGAGGGGGTGGGGAGGGGGGAACAGTAGGATAGCACTCTGGCTGCTGAAATATTCAGAACCTTGATTACTTGCTACCAACATGACACCAGCTTCTGCAAACACTGTATGATCTCTCTTTGATAACTGTCTTCTTTCATATGAATGATAGCAAATTATGAGTGTGGGGAAACACTTGAGATTTTTTGAAGTACCACAATTTACATAATGAGCAAAAAAGTGACTAATTATTGCACTGAGTAAAACATCGCAAAAGATTGAAAAGAAAATAGGTGAGAAAAAAAGATATTTGTGATACATTTAATGCACACCGTGTTTAGCTTTGTGCTTTACCACATCCAGGACAGAGGCTTCAGTCTGTGGGTTTAATACTGGCTCCCACACACGAGGACAAGGCTGCATGAGTAAGCAGGTCTGATGGAGTTAATTCAATTTCAGCTGCAATTTCTGTCAATCACAGTCAATTTACTGAGAGAAGAAAACAACCATCAATGGAACCACCACAATGGTGCATGCATGATGTACAGGCAGCATTTAACTTGTTTTCTAGAGTATTTAGATTTCGTATGGATCATTCAAATGCATTATGTATGTATGGATTTGTAGGGAAATAGCACAAAAATACATTTGGTATGAATTCATGTTGTGGTCAGTATGACTGCAGTGATTGTTCTGTGACTACATGCATGAGCAATCCAGCAAAATGAAACATGGTTTTCAGATCATTTTCATCTTTATATCATTTTGTTTGTTTTATTTTTGACGATGGATTAATTTTCCACTGCAGACAATTGTCTAAACAAACACAGGAAAAAAAAGGTGCCATTATCATATTTGACAAAAAAAAAAAAATGGCACTGATTTGTGCCACGCAGTCGCATTGTTTACAGCCCCTTGTTTGCGCAAGATTTGCGAGTGTCATGATGAACACTGCAAATGGAGTCGTACCGAGTGGCTGGCGTCTCATGAATGCATCTCTCCCTCTCCATCCCTCCCTCTCCAGCCACTGGCCCCTCTCCCCTCACGCTGCATGCAGATGCCAGACCCAGCTGAATGAGGACACAATGAGCAACGAGTCCTCCGCCTCCACCTCCACTCTCTACCCTCCACCCTCCTCTGGGCTGTCCACCCCCCATCCTGGCTCGGACAAAAGGGACGTTGAATTATCAGTCCCCTCCGCCCCACTAATTAAAATTTTGCTTGTAACTTATGTCAGCATTTGAAGGCTGATGATCTGCCCCTTTTTTATTTGAGACGTGTGCACGCTAAATTGCGGGGGAGAGGGGATGTGTGTGTGTGTGCGTGTGTGTGTGTGTGTGTGTGTGTGTGCATGTGTGTGTGTGTGTGTGTGTGTGTGTGTGTGTGCGTGTGTGTTTTTCTTGGGGGGGGGGGGTATGGCCTTGGAGGTGGGTGGCACTGCAGTAGAAGGGTGGAGCGTCAGTGTGGCAGCTTACCGGTGCAAATTAAATAGCCTCACTGACACCCTACGTTAAACCTCAGAGGGGCTGGACAGGGAGGCTTTTATTTTGTTCTTGTTTTTTTGGCAGCGCCTGGAACTAGGCACCAGGCACAATCCCAAACTCCCTTACCCACCCAATCACACAGACACACCCACAGCCACCCACACATAAACACACAAACACACACACAAACACTCGTATACACGCACACACAGAGTCATTGCAGCTCCCTGATTGATGAAGGCAACAGAGGGTTTGTCACAACAAACAGCACGGCACCCCAGTGGGACACCAATATGTTTCATTTAGACACCCACAAGGCACCACTCTATCAGGGGGCTGTCTCAGGAAATTAGCCCCGGATGCTAACTGCTGGCTGGTGGGGTGGCTGGGCCAAGAGCTAGCCAGCATAGACAAGAGCTCAGTAAACTGGAGCTGTGCAGGCTGACAAAGCTGCCTGGAATTCTGAGGGAGAGAGAAAGGGAAAGAGGGAGGGAAGGAATATGTAGGAAAAGAGAGAGAGTGTGAGAGAGAGAGAGAGAGGATGGGGAGAGAGAGAATATGTGAGAAAGAGAGAGAGCATTTGATAAAGAGGGTGGACAGCAAGAGAGAGAGAGAGAGAGGAAATATGTGAGAAAGTGAGAGAGAGCATTTAAGAGAGATGATAGGAAGAGAGAGAATATGTGAGAAAGAGAGAGAGAGAGAAAGAGAGAGAAAGCATTTGAGAAAGAGGGTGGAGAGAGAGAGAGAGAGAGAGCGAGAGAAGCAGGTGACCTCTGATGGTGAGCCTGATTCCAGAGGGTTCCGCCGGGAGAGCTTTTAGCCCCATCTCCTCTCTCCAGCACTCTCTCCGCGTGCACAGATGCACTGCCCTGAGCTATAATCTGTGTCCCAGTTCAAATGACAAATGGCACCGTGCAGAATATTGCATTATATATTAAGTACCCCCTCAGTCAGTAAGTTATAGGATGCTGCTGCTGTGACTGCTCAGGCAGGCTGCTGTTGCTCGCTCACTCCAAATGTCTGCCTGCGGCCTACAGCCATACTCATCCAGGCAAGCCAGGACTTTGTTTTACAACATTCAATTAGATACGGAGCACAACCTGCAACTAAATTCGGGGTACTTAGCCCACTTGTTTTATCCCCCACCCCACCCCTCCTTCCAATAGTGGATAGTACAGATGGTAGAGAGCCACAGGGAAGAATATACATCTCACTTTTTAAAGCTTCCATCCAGTTTGTACATAGATAAAATTTACACAGATTCAAGTGTATCTTTCCAAACTTATATTTCACTCCACTCCACTTCACAGTATATTTGTATTTCTTATATTTTGAAAAGACTATACCACATAAGATTTCTCCATAAATAAATAAAGGTTCAATAATTATTCATATAAAATAGCCACTGAAATTAACTAATTAAGCCATTTTTTGCATGTATCTAATTGATGAGCCACAATGGTTTGCAAAGAGAATTTTAATCAGTGTTGGGACAAAGCCAAGAGTTTTTTTTCTGGCATGATGGCATGAAGTGGCATGATAGTAAATAACTAGAGGAACATTGTAGTAAGAAATTCTTTTTTGGGGGTTTATTACAGAAACTAATCACAATAACGATGATGCATTCAGCAATTTCTGGTGCCAGAAATCAACTATGGAAAATCTAAGCAATTAAGGCTTACCATCTGACACTAAAGATAACCATGAATGGAAGAGTTCCTTTCCAAGACTTTTTTGAAAAAAAAAAAAAAATAACAACATGTAATGGTATCAGTTTCATTCATGTTTTAGAGATGACATTATTTCATTTAAATAAAACAGTAATGTCTTGCCTTCTCATAGGGACTACTGTCAGGACACTATTCCACATGAATGCTCTGTCTGACACGGGTTTCCTTCTCCTATTGTCAGTTTTACTAGATAGTTGTCACTTGATCACTACGGCATTACCTTCTGGCAATGTTCTGGTAACATTCTAATAAACACTGTCGAGAGACGTTGCTCTTTGTTACTGAGAGTGATGCTGCGGTGATGCCATGAGCAGGTCCACTGATGTTTGGCATACTGTTCTCCATTATACACTGTACCCTTATGGGTAAAGTTTAAAAAGTCAAGCCTACAGAAGTTACAGGTTGCCTATAATGACTGGATTCTACTAAGGAGACCGAGGTGCTGTGGTGCTAGTGCCCTGTTCTGTAATGCAGGGGCCAGTACCTTTAGTGCATTGCTGAAGAACCTGATGTATAAATTTATCTGTCACTTAAATGTCACAGAACAACATTGTACCTTTGCTGAACAATCCCACACTGCAATCTGACAGTGCAATTCAGTACCAGTCGCCAGCATGTGGAGGTACTGGTATGAATGTCTTTTATAAGAATATTGTGGGGTTTTTCTTTTGTTTGTTTGCTTTGTTTTGTTGTTTGTTTATTTTTACATTGGACATGTATAGTCTACGTGTTCCTTTGGACCCTAAGTCTGGCAAATAAAGACGATTATTATAATGGTGATGATGATGTTGTTATAACTTGCCAGTTCACACATTACTGCAAACTTGTGCTATGGTTACTTGCAAAAGTTGTCACAGGAGTACCGTTGTTGCCTCAGTGTAATATGATCAAAAGAAAATTTTGTTTCAGTCATTATAAAGTTTACCTATTTTTTAACCACTTAGTTCAAGGTGATTACTGTGTCTCTCCATTGTTCAGTATCTTTGACACTATATGCTAGCCAAGGATGGTGACTCATTTTAATCAAAATATGTATTGTATTTAGTGACAACACCACCATTTTCAGACACGTTATGGTCATGAAAATTTTATTTGCAGGTCAAATGTAATGATTGATAATGCAGACATATAGAAGCCATTACAGATGTAGATATAAATTCCTTCCTTCCTTCCTTCAAAAAAAAAAAAACAATACACAAACAAAACTATCTAAACACAAAAACTGTCTAAAATGCTTTTTATACTGTATGTGCGTGTGTACTGTATGTGTAAGTAGTATATTTAAGATGACCAGGAAGAGAAGAAAGGAACACACACTGGGTCAGAAAGGATGACTACTCTAAAGCAATGGGAGGAGATCAATGATGTCATGATGTCTGTTATAAATGTTACATCTTTAGTGAGGCCCATATGACACACCCGTGCCTGCATTGCCAGACCAACTCACACCACTCCACACCACACCACACCGGCTGTCTAGGCAGGGAAATCAGCAGCAGAAGCAGCAGCAGTGTTGGTGGTGACGGGGATAATTGGACAGAGCTGAGGGGGATGGGATAGTGGTCCTCCCCCTGCCGTCATCCACTGAGAGCGTCCTGCCAAGATGGGAAGACCAGAGCTGGACACATAGCCTCAGAGAGGCTGGATGGGGGTGGGGGTGGGGGTGGAGAGAGGGGAGTGGTGGGTTAGAACACAGGTGGGCGGTGAGGGAGGCAGGAGGAGGCCCAGAAGGAGAAGGATAGGGAGGTACTATAGGGTTGAAGGAGGGGGAAGGGGGCTGGGGATGGGGGCGGGGGCGGGACCCGAACCCAAAATGCAGATCCTGGGGGCCTGCCATATCTGATTAGCAGACTGCCATATGGGCAATCGCAGACATAAGGCCAGAGGACACTCCTGCTAACTGCTAAGGTGGCATCCTGGATTCTCTTGGGTCTCATGCTGTTTGACAGTGAAGCAGCACACAGACAAAGAAAAGCAACAGAACCCTTTTGTGTCATGGAGGGACAGAGACAGAGAGAAAGACAGGGACAAATACTATGATGCGCTCATGCTTGGCCCAAGGCCGGAATAACGATCAGCAGTGAAAGGTTTCCCGCACTGGTTGGACTCAGATGACCTGTGCCAAGGCCACAAGGTCTGCTTCATTGATAAATAGCCTGTTTTACACTGCGTGCTGTCATGTTTGACAGGCCTATGTCAGGAGGAATGTAAGCTGATTAAAATCCTGAGAACTGATATTGGAACGCAGAAAGACAGAGAATGGGTTACACTTCACAATAACAGTTATAAACCTGATAATTTATTAAAGACTATTAAAAACACAAATTTTGATGATTAGTATCTTTTGATCATGAAGTGCTTTTACAAAAAGCATTTCCTCTTTTCAATATATTTCTTTATTTCCTGGCTTGCTGGGTAACAGAAGAAAAACAGATTTTTATTCTGGCCATTTTTGACATTTAGATATGTTGGTGAAATTTCACTATTACGTAGCTGAAAACAATGAACTAGTCTCTTAGTGAGCTTCCACTTTTTCCATTGAGAAGAAAGGCCTAGATCTAAGGCCTAGATCTCGGTGACCTCACAGAAAGACCTCCCTGGACATCTAAAAGCTTTTTCTGTGGATCTTCAAGTGCATCAAAGACCAACAAAAGCAGAGACAGACAGACAGGCAGAGAGACAGACAGACAAGGAGGGAGGTTGAGGGGAAATGGAGAGGAGTGTTGTCAAATTCTGGCACAAGCACTCATGACAGGGCTAACAGCATGGCCACCAACTTCACCTCTGCCTGCCCCTGCTAATAGACTGCAGTCAGTCATTCCTGGTGGAGTAAGAAGTGTGTGTGTGTGTGTGTGTGTGTGTCTGTGTGTGTGTGTGTGTTTGTGTGGCAAACAGAGGAGGTTGCATTAGAACAACACACCATGCTTCCAAACCATTTCACGTAGTTGCTCCAGAACTAGACTGAAGGGGGATGGGGAGAGAAAGAGAGAGATAGAGAGAGAAGGATAGGAGAGAGTGGAGTGGAAAGACCTTTTCACCTCGCCATGGAGAGAGCTCCCTGAAGGCCAGTAAGTGGCCGAGAGAACAGAGCAAGCACCTGCCGCACTGCAGAGGCCTTGCACAGCCTCTTAGGCCTCTCTCCGCCACAAGCCACACAAGAGCACCACCAGGTGCAGCAGGAGGTGACCCTCACTTTCCAAAGATGGAGGGGGTGGGTGGTGGTGGTGGTGGGTTTCCCCCGGGTGGCTGAAGTGCATTGAACTACAATTACCCCCCCCATAAACCCCCCACACACACACAGAAATAAAAAGTACAATAAAATAAACAGTGAGTGGATGATGCAGTGGACTCTTGGTTGTAACTGCCATTAGCTGTCATGCTGTTGTGACCAATGGAACTAGCCAAAAGGAAGCTTTTGCCTTTGCGTTTTATGACCTAGTCCAAGTCCAAGTGCAACTCCTTTTATCTCAAATGGGTCTTTATTCTGTTTGTTGCGAAATGTGTTGTTGATCTTTATATTTACCTTGTGTTTTTATTTTGGACACCTACACAGTAATTAATGATAGTTTATGTATTTACCCATGCTGTTTTCCAAACACACAAATAAAAACATTCACACACCCACACACAATACATAAAACAAACACATGCACACACACACATACACACATACACAAGGGAAATGCATTTATCTCATTGGTCCATGAATCAGCATGATCCATTGTTTCTAGCTCTCCAAAAACCCATGTATGTATCACCACAGGCTCTTATTTGCGAACACATTATAAGTGGGGCTCTTCTGTTCCCTGTTGGTTTGCCATGCTCTTTGACTTAAGATTTGTTTAGCTCCCAAAGAAAAATCCTTGGGGGCCATGTGGATGTGCAAGTGTGCAGCTGAACTGATGGCCAAAAGGCAAACACAAATGCTGTGCTGATTAATTAAGACCCCCAAGGACAGTTCTTCACGATCGTGCAATGGCTTTAACCTGCGCAAGCTCACCTGTCAAAACCTGGGATGCCAGGCACTCTGATCTATAGTCAACAGGCAGTAATTAAAGTTATACAGTCTTTGCTTTGGAGAGTACACCTCTGAAGTCTGCCCACTGCATGAAAAATGTAACCCTTAATGGAATGTTTGAGATGGAAATATTGATGTGGACTGACAAATAAATAACAACTCTTCCTGAGAGACTGATGCAATTATATTTTATAAAACTCTTAATTTGAAGCGCCCGGGACAGAATAGCTCAATCATCTCAGGTCAGAGTTAGTAAGTGTGTCCGTTGAAGGATGGCTTTTGTTTGTTCTAAGGCTAGAGAATTTTTTTTCCTCACAAGGTGAAAATGTCCTCACACAAATGTGTGTGTGTGTGTCTGTCTGGTGTGTATGTGTGTCTGTGTGTGTGTGTGGTGTGCAAATGTAAGTTAAGAATACATTACACCTCAAGCATCTGCCATAAACAAAGCTGCTTTCCAGAGATCATTTTAAAACTTAAAAACAGCTCTAGTGAAAGACCATATTTGTCACACCAAACAGCTTTTTGCGTTCTCCAAACCCCTTGAATCATTAATCAACCTGAGCACTGTATGGCAGGGCAGTGGGGATGTTTATAGCATCCAACACTTGTAGGGCATAAACCATTGAGTCAAATGGACGGTGCTTAGCTGCAAGTTTAGCTTTCCCCTTGCGCCTAAGAGATATAATCGCGCTCGAGAAAGGTTGTTGGCGAGGACAACATTCGTCCGAGCCGTCGCCTTATTCCAGAGATTATCAGAATGTTTATGCTGTCATTAATCCAGAATTTCCTCTAATGCATCACTGACTGATACCACAGCCCTGCTGTCAAACGGCCTCCAAACTCAATTCGTTTTACCATGTAACAGGGAGGGGGGAGGGGTGGTTGAGCTCCCCTTCTTCTTGAGGGCGAGTGGTATGGGGTGGAGGGGTGTGGGAGAGGGAGTGCTACATTCTCCCTCTTCTAATTACCTGAATATGCATGGTCTTTGATACAGCAGCAAACTTATGGCCCTTAATGATTTCATCTGACTCTTACATCAAGGACTTCTGAGAGGTTTAGGACAAATATGAAAAGAGAATGAGAGAGAGAGGAAAAATGAGAGCATGGGAAAGCTAGGGAAAAAAAGAAAGAGAGGAAAGGAAAAGAGTAGCTGGCTATTGATGAATGGAGAACATCTGATGCTTGAGGAAAATAAAAGGGAGCAGTGCGGTTCCTGCACCTGTCAGCTCTTATTGAGTGAGCGTAATTTACTACTAGGTGCACCGTGGGATGACTTTATGTATGACTCGGGGCAGCGATTTTTATCATTTATCACCACGCGCTACAGTATGTATAGACAAAAGCTCCGGACTCTCCTCAAGACATATGATGCACTCCTCTGCCCTTGCTGGTTGGCAGAGATGGCCATATTCAAGATAAATGTCTGTTTCCTCCACAGCTAAGTGCTCTGAGGGAGAGAGGAGAGAACGAGGGAGGCGAGGGAGAGGGAGAGAACGAGGGCGGTGAGGGAGAGGGAGAGAAAAGAACAAACACTGGAGAGAAGTGGGGGGCAAAATGGAGTGAAATGGAGGACTTTATCTTTCAAGTTTAAATAAAGCGCAAGCCACAAGGACATGTGCCGACTCAGAGAGAGAACAATTTTTTTTTTATGTATGTGTGCAAGTGTTGTCTCTTCAACTCAAGAGACACAGTTTAGCATGCAGTGGATTTGTTTGAGTATGTAAGGTGTAAGGACATCAAAACATAGCAATGCCGATAAACTTTCCCATGGGACTGGCCCTGTGCTTTGAATTGTAGTGAAATGGAACTATGGAAAAAATCCAAGAAAACTGATGCTTTATATAGTTTATTTATTGATAAAATACATTGATAATTTACATGCTGTTAAATATTGTACACAATAAAGACACAATAAAATAATATCAATACCACTGGGTTTATGCTCAGGCTTCTTATGAAAACTATATAATTTTCATTTCAACCTTGAAGAGAAAAATTAAACTGTTCACCACATTCAGTTTCAGCTAATAGCAGCATTGCTGCCTTTCAGGAAGAGCAAAGTGATACAGTGAAAACGGTAATTAAAATGTCTAATTGGCATATTTCATAGAATGAAGTAAATTGCCGGAGCCTCCACCAAATAATTGAGAAAAAAAACAACAAAGCAATTACCTTTCCCAGGCACTATTCACCATGATAATTGCAGAGGGATGAATGTAACACATGCAAACAGAATCATCTTGTCTTACTCCCTGGAGAGAGCTCTGATCGCCACAGCCCTGATGCCTTTTGACTTGAGACAGTCATTTTACCCGCCGCTCTGGAAAAATGTCACTATTTAATTATTTCATTTCACAGGCATCCCACCCTGTAGATCTTTCATTAAATTATCTTTTTACTCTCCACACACCAAAGAGAGGAAAATGAAAGCAGTGTATGTATATTTTTCTATATTATGTTAAATAGTAAAATATTTATTTTTCTGATATTTCATAGAATGCAATAGGAAAAAGTATCATCAACTTACGTGAAACAGAAAGTTATTTAACCTGAACAAAGAAGTCAGTGAAAATGTGTATAGATTGGGCCTCTAAAATAGTGTAGTAAAAAAGTATTTACCCCTTCCCCCCTCCCCCCACCATATAAAAAGAAAGTGCATAGACTTGCTATTATAAAAGCTTTTCAGTATTTCTCTAAACAAGAGTACAGGTGACAGGACATGGCAAATCATAGACACATATTGAAGGATCGGCAGCAATGCTGTGTTGAACGTGTGTTTGGAGCATAGTGGTGACTTCATCTCAGTTCAGAGAAGCTTTTACTTTTGCTTCTCTTTGACTCTGCAAAGAAGGACTACACTGTGCAAGTAGGTGACAGATGAAGGTGAATCACACGTTAACAGTATCAATACAAAATGAGTGGATTATGCCTCTGTGGACGTCTGCACTGCAGACTTATAAATCTCTTGAACTCTTTCTAGATATGTGTTCACAATGGAGAGAAAAGAGGACCTTGTTCAAGTGTAAATCCAGAGGAATTTAAACATTTAAAAATCACAGCACGTAAGAAACCATGCGAAACTCTACTAACATGTCAAACGTAAACACCATTGACTCTCTCAGCAGCCTGAAGCAAACTGGTAATTCTACACGGCGTTGACCGAGCACCTCTGCGCCTTTCCCAACAAGCCCGAGCAGCAGTGAGCCGCAACAGCCTTGATACTTTTCAATACCTTGGTCTGATCCTTGGCCTCATCTGTCGTCCATACAGAGGAAAACACCCCTCTTGCTGGGGTGTGGGGAATAGTGGTGCTGGTGGTGGTGGACCTCGGGAGGGGGAAGGGGGCATGGCTCCCAGTGCCCCCTGACTTCTTCTGGAAGGTCAGGTTGTCTGCTTTAAGACACGCTTTGCAGCAGTACTGTAGCATGAAAGAGGTTGGGAAGGGAGCAATGCACGGACTTCAAATAGGGGTAATTGGGCATCGCAAAGGGCAACTTCACACTTGGATTGTCTGTCAAGGAGGCCAGGTGATGGGTTTGGTGGGGTGGCTTTTCTCATTCATTACCGTCACAGCTCCGCTGTTGTGCTGGGCAGGCTCCAATTCACTTGTCCTCGGTGAGCAGGCCAGAGAAGAATGCCAGGTATGCCTTTATTGTTGAGTGGTGTGGTCTCCTTGACGCCAGGCAGAACACACAAACGCAACTATTGAGTTACAGGGGTCTCTCGCCGTGTGTGTTTAGCATGCAACTTGAGAGTTGCTACAGAACCGTCCTGTACTCAAACTATGAAGATCTCTGCCACGGTGCAAAACACACTTAAATCCTGTCAGTGTTCTGCTATTGTATGCTAGACATAGATGTATCGGATTGATGAATGGTGTCTGTCTTGGCCCTCTGTTAACTTTTTGCATTGAGTAATGCCAGGCTGTAGCTAATTGATCTGAGAAAATGTTGATGCGTTATATTTTACATGAGGGTGATTTTCTTGTTATTTTGATGGCCGCATTACATTTGCATTTACCGTTCCATTTTTGCACTGAATTTATATTTGTATTTATTTAAAGTTTCTGGAAGTGCTAGAAACATATAAAGGCTATATATGTATATATAAAATCATGTAATTTATTTAGCTTTGTAGCCATGTGCTATCAAACAGCTGTGTGGTTTATTATTTACTACTTATATATATTAAGTAGTAGCATATTTCTAATGTTTCAAATTGTGTTTAAAGTGACCTTTACTTTTGTTTATATTTACTTAGTAATACATATTAACATTGATGATTAGGTTTATGCCATTTGGAAACCATGTAGATAGCCATGTACACATACCTGGTGGACACTGTACCTTTGGATAAAGACAACAGACATATTCTGGTTAATTGACTGGGCTTAAGGCCTCTGAACTCCAGAGTGTTTAAAGCTGCAATTTCCTGGCTGCTAAAATCACTAAAAGGACCAGAGAAAGGATCATACAGGTAACCAATGGAACATATGTAAGACCTATGATCAGTTGTGAGGCCGATCATTGAATTGACTCTGGAAATGTATTAACTAATTTGGTTTCTTCTGCAGGATGTCCCTGACCCCCCCCCCCACACACACACATATATATTATTGCATATATTTGCATATATAGCATGCATATACAGTATTTTTGTAACACACATAAAAAGTACACACACTCACAAAAGTCACACACACACACACACACATTTACTTGCAGGGTAACCATAGTTACCATAGGCAGTTTACAATATGCAGAGAATTGTAGATGGAACACACAAAAAACCTACATGATTCATACCCAACGGTATGAAGCACCATGGGTGACAACAAAGGCTAATTCTGTTAAGGAATAAATCAATCAATCATGTCTGTAAGCCTTAGGAAGTCAGTATCTGCTGTGGTGCGTGCAGGGGGGTGAGCTGTGAGTTCCGTCCCAGCTGCCAAAAAAAGGGAGCGGGGCGGAAGACGGACACCGCCCCGGGCAGGATAGTCGTTCTGGCAAAGGTGTCGATTTCACCCAGAGTCCATGGAGCGTGAAAGCTGCCTGTTGTTCACTTGGAAGATGGCAAAAGGAGGGAATAGATGGGAAAAATACTCATAATCACCTACCATCCATCCTTTCTTTTCCCTCGTTCTCTCTCTCTATCTCTCTACCCCACCTACCATCCATCCTTTCTTTTCCCTCTCTCTCTCTACCCCATCTACCATGCATCCTTTCTTCTCCCCCCCTCTCTCTCTACCCCACCAACCATCCATCCTTTCTTTTCCCTCTCTCTCTCTCTATCCCACCTACCATCCATCCTTTCTTTTCCCTCTCTCTCTCTTTATCCCACCTACCATGCATCCTTTCTTGTCCCCTCTCTCTCTCTACCCCACCTACCATCCCCCCTTTCTTTTCTCTCTCTCTCTCTACCCCCCTTCCCCTCAGATTACACACTTTCCTCTTCCAAACAGAGGAACTGGGATGCAACACTGACTTTCCATGACACTTGACACGGGCTGACTTGTCGTGTCAGCGCACCGCTTCAGGCTGTCACGTATCTAAATCCCTCTGTTTTGTAGCTCCTGTGTCTCTGCCGCCTACTCTCTCACTCTCTCTCTCTTTTTCCTCTCTCTCCACCCCCCCCCCCCCACACACACACACACTTCTCTTTCTTTCTCCCTCTCTCTTTCTGCTCTGGTGCTCTGTTTGTTCATCTACAGGTAAGGTATGGGTGTCATGGCAGGCAGAACATTTTTTGTGCAAAGTCCTCCTAGCATCTACTATAGCTTGTGCCTTTCAAGGGTTAAAACTACCTACACAAAGAAAATAGTAGAGGGGATACTTGGCAATCTCATCAATTCTCTGGCCTCTTATGACGTGGACCCGTACAATTTAGGAGCGTGTCACCTGCCTGCTGGTGGTGCCGTTTTTTATTTTGCCCATCAACACTGGTGAATTGTCATACACGTGTGCAGTACATAATAACCCATATACCTACTTATGCAGCAAAAAATTGTGTTTCGGTCTGAAGGGGAAAAAATGACAAAAAGTAAACACCATGACCTAATGTAACATGAAACTCTGTCTCACTGTCATGCTGCAGTGTTAGACTTGGTTCATGTTACAACAAATCACTTTAACCCCACATTTTTACCTGTGTTTGCTATATGGGTATGATGCAGTCAACCTGGTAAGAGAGACATCACTCTCATCTTTCCCTCTGACACTGAAAAATCGCCTTGTTGAGATGACCAGCCACTAATGACGGCTAGACAGACACTCAAACGCAGAGGGCCGTTAGGCGCCACAAGACAAACACTGCACTCCCGGGGCTCGATGCATCAGCAGACTAAGCTTTTGCTGCTTTCCTGTCTGTCAGATGACAAGCAAACCCCCCATTTACTGTTGGAAAAAATCCCTTCTAATCTGATGGAGCAGCCAGATTTACTGTCCATTTGATGTGGCCCATCAGTAAGACTCCTAATACGGTAAACAACCGTGGTCCTTGGAATGGAAAAATACAAAGTTGGAACAATATGTCATATTCATGAGAAAATCAAACTAAAAGTCTGCTTTAAAAGAGCAAACTCACAGAGACCCGTCTATAGACGCTCTAATGATATTCATACCTAACTAATATGAGATCAATTTGCATTAAACTGACTAAGAGAGGGCAGTCAAAATTGTTGTCCATAATAGAACACTTTTGTGTATTCATGCATGTATTTGATCAGAAATTTACAAAAGAAAAAAAAAAAAAAAACGCTTTAAATCAATTTGTTGTTGTGCTAAAACCTCATTTGATTTGAAATAGGAGCTGACTGAACAAGGGTTGGACAAATGGCTTGCTCCTCTGTCTGCTCGACCGTTTGATATGATATGATGCTATTGTGTGAATGTATTTTATTGTCCCATTGCCAACACTAAAGTGGCAACATGTCCCTACCATTTGTTCAACACTGTTGTTTCCAAAACACACACACACACACACACACAAAGCACTTCCCATGCAATCCAGGGACCTCTGACAATATTGGACATAAATATTAACATGCCACATGTCCGGAGCGCTATTATTATTTGGAAAACACTCTTGCTTGCCATCATAGAGTGCTAGCTGGGAGCACGGGAACAACCCATCGCCATCATTTCCATTGTTTATTAATGCTGAGTAATTCCTCAATGATCCTCTGGCAAGCTGTCCTGTTTGGGTTGAAGTGCTCACAGGCCTACATCATGAGAGTCTCCTGTCTCCCACAGACACAAAAAGTCTTGGCTCATGACCCCTTTTTTTGTCAGAGAGAGCGGCAAACTCCTGATCTCAGATCAGTCTCATTCAAATGCTGAGGTTCAACACAGTTCAAGCAGCAGAAGCCTACAGTCAGTTTTGTGTTGCCTTGGTGTCATTCAGTCAATCAGCCATAATCCAAACTTGTATGAAGGTTGTCTTAAACAAGCAATTCTGACTGCATTGCACTACTACTAGAACAATGACCCACTAGATTCATAGCCCTTTCCTCTACCTGACATATGTGAAGGCTATCATTTGCTATTTCCAGCTACGCAGTGTCAGTGGGAGATGGATTCTTTCAGAAATGATTAGGGCTTTCTGATTGAGCATTGTTCTCTGAAGCAAGCGTCATGGCGAGAGCAAAGCCCTCCATTTTTGCTCTTTTCATTTCACACATACAGTAAACTGCAAAATTAAAGTACATTTCACATCTAAGAAGGGTGGGATTTAAGTATTGAGATGGAAAAAAAAAAAGTTCTGGCGAACTCTTGAGTCTCGACAAGAGCTCCATGTGGCGTGAGCGATATGATGATATTTTCATGGGGCCTCTGCCGTTGAAAGCTGTGTCACTGCTGAGTGTGGTAGGAATCCGCGCAGAAAGGTAAGTGCCCTCACTCCACAGCAAGGCCTGTGAAATACCTGCGCCTCGGCGCTAAGTAGATAAGTGAAGCATTGATTAGGCACTTGTGCTTGAGAGGATCCTGAAATATACTTCAGACTGAGTTGCTTAATCCGAACCTCTTCATGGATGCATAATTAACTGGGTTTTCTGAGCGGCAAAAAGCGAGCTAGTCAGCTAGCCTGCAACATAGAACCTCTCCATCACGCAAATGAAGGAGTGTAGAACGACCACAAGGGCACTAGCTGCAGCCAACCCAATGCATCTCAGACACTTCATGAAAAGTTTATGGTCAAATCTGTTGCCTGTGAGCCCCCTCTGAAAAATCCAGTGCCACCACACTCTTGTCTTGTGTTTAAGAGATGCCCTTAGATGAGTCAAAGTCCACCCCAAGGTATGGCCTAGGGCAGAGTGCGCACTCAAAGGGGGAAAAAAAACAAGGAAGAAAGACCAATCAGGTTTAATCTTCCCTGGCATGTGGTTGGACTCGTTGCCATGCCCTCTTCTATCTGACCAACGCAGGACACAGGACCTCCACCTTCGCTCCAACGGCCCCTGAGGTTGATCGGCACTCGCTTATTCCCTGTCTCTCTGTCTCTCTCTCTCCCTCTCTCTCTCTCTGACCCTCTTTCTCACTCTCTTTCGCTCACCAGCTCCCAGGAACGCCATCTGTCACACTGGTGTCAAGTGGCTCTTGTCTTCAATGATTACCAGCACAGCCTCAGGTGGTCCATAACCACGGGGGCCATATGGTCTGTGGTACAGCCTGGCCACAAAATGCATATGAAATACCCCCCCATCCCCTTTCAGGACAACAGGATGACACATTCTAGTACAGGAGGTGCCGTGTTGGGTTTGCAGGTATATGTATATATGTGTCTGTGTGTGTGTGTGTGTGTGCGTGCATGTGTGTCTATTTGTATGTTACTGCCTGCATGTGTGATTGTTTTAGTATGTGTAAATATGTGCATGTCCAGTACACCTCCTTGTTTGAATGTATGTGTACAATACTTGGATGATGCATCAAGCTCTATGCTAACAATGACTTTCACAAATACTAACAAGGCCGTAGTGGACGCAGATTCATTTTAAAGTCAAAGCTTTCTGTAGAAGGGCATTCTCAGAAAGACCTTGGCATCCTAACAATGCTCAAGCAGGCGTGAGGTGACCTCCTTGAAGCTTATAAAGTTATTTGATGGCATAAAACAGGTGAAGTGCTTCACATGGATCTCCAGATTCCAGTTATATGAAGGTTACTGCATGGAATGAGCAACATGAACACAAAAGTACAAGAGTAGACAAGAGTACACTGTTGTTTTTAAGATCAATCACACAAAAACCAAATTCAATAGCAGTCTGTGAAAAAAAAAATCCATTTAACAAAGCAAAACTTGTTCCTTGCTGTGTGTGGGTTGCCAAGCTAATATTACTTTTCAGTTTCATGACTGAATACCTTGTGAATGCATCCAGAGAAAAAAAACTTTGGATCACCGCCTTCCTCAGCTGGTAAAAGATTGTAAGAATTTCTTACAAAGTCTTATTTTTCAGAATGTAGTTTCAATGAACTGAGTTTTTGCATTTTACTTAAATCACTTCAACTTAATAGCCAATAAGATCACACCTCTTCCTTCTGTGTTCCTGTGGCAGCAGTGAACTGTGGCCACAGGAACTCACTGTAGACTCATGTCTGTTTCCATTTTACAGTGTGAGGACACCAGAATTTCCTGAGCGTATACACTGAAGAAACAAATACATGATCATGAGCAGATGAAGATGAGAAGATGTTTACTAGATTTTATAAAAAGTACTTTAGATCAGTCATGCAGACTATCTTTTTTAAATTGTTTTTTCAGACCTAAGTGGGACATGCTAGCGATACATAAGTCTAGCATTTGGTGAATAAAGATGCAGTGACTACCTTAGCATTCTATATAGCCTACAGTACTTTCACTCTGAGTGAGAAGGTTCATTGTAAGATTCTTCTTAGCGCTCCAGAGAGTTACATTGACTCTGAATGGGCCTTCCCAACATATAAACAACAAATATTCCTATATACTTATCACTACAAACCATCAATGATTGCTGTGGATGGCAATGAGTTCTATGGTTTTAATTCCTGTCTTTCATATTATGCCAAAAGTATTATCCTATTCACAAACGGCAATTGAACTTCATTGAAAGTGAAAGACAGCATGTAATATGTTGAGACGTAATGCTTCGAACTTCTGTTAGAAGTTCTGTTTGTGCAAAGTGCTTCTCTCTCAGCAGTAGCCACAGAATGTTAACTAGTTAGTTAAAAGAAAACCCTATGCAGCATTTTCATTGCATAAAACCGTTTAGAAATCATTGTTTTGGTTGACTGACCTGTTGACCTGTTGTGGTGAAAACTGTCACTGTTTGTGACATTTTGTGACTTTTTGTCACTGCCCCATCTACCGGTGCCTTTCGGAAAAACCAGCGTTGCAACATTTTGCAGAGTGTCTCACCTTTTGTTTGTATTTAGAAGTCTCTTGAGACGCGTGAGGAACAAGAGACAGGGCGAGAAGCTCCAAGGTAAAACTTTTCTGAATGGCGAGAGCTCCGAAAACGCAAAGCATGCAAAAATGAGGACATTGTGCCTATCTTGGCAGAGCATTTTGTAGCCCGGTTTGTGTCCGAAATGAGCGTCATTTGTGGCTGGCTGTTTGCAGTAGAGGTAACTATCCAGATATGTGATCTCTAAAGAGTCGAATGCTCTTTATTTACATCCCCTGGCAGTCTTGCCCTGTTTAAGCCTGAGGTGTCTGCTGTTTGAGCTAGCCAAAGAATATAGAAGCCTAGCTTATATTGTAGTAGTAACTGATGCAAGAACAGCTAAGGTGGTGTTGACTGAATGATACTGGGGTATGTCTATGGCATCATGGTTACAAATGTACATGTGTGTAGGTACAGCGGTGGAAAGGAAAGTGGGGGAGGGGAGATACTGGGATCTTTCTCTACAGAGCACCCCCTACAGCTTTTGGGTGTATAATGCAACCACAATGCAAAAAAGAAAAACGGATTTGCTGAGCGCTTCTTTTTAAAAATTGTGTAAAGTTTATTTTTTTCATTTGGCAAGTCACATAAGTGTGATAATGTGCTGTTCACCACACTGTATTCTGTATGCCTCTTCAGGACAAAGCAAAAACCCTTTTCACATCAGGGCTCTGTTCACCCTCTCAGGTCACAATATTATTTGCAATAAGACAACTATATATCCCCTCATAACATTTGGAGAAAAATAAATCCTTCATTCTGGCATTCACCTCGTGGCCAGTGTTAAATCAGCTAAAGTGGTTGGCCACTTATCCTGAACAACTGTAGCCCCTGACTCTCAACCTGGCCTCCCTCCACTAATTAACAAACAAATAGGTGTGTTGTCTTAATCGGTGCCGGAAAATGAAAAACGTGCAGATGGCAGAAGTCAATGCATCCACATGCTGGTGTGGTGTAACACTGTAGCTCTGCACCTGTGGAGAATGCATATGTGGATACACAAGCTAGGCCATGCAGAAAGATTGGGACACACCGAGAGCCAGATCAAGCCATGCTCTACATTAGCATGCCTGGCCTAGAAATCACTGCACACTCCGATGGGTGAAGCAGCAGGTAACGCTCAGTGCTGTTTAACTTACGATCAGTCTGAAATAGATTTTCTCCAATGTTTCCTGCAGAGTCCTATGATGAGGTGTGAATAGGTGCAAATACTATTCTCACTTAAAAAAAAAAAAAAAAGTATCCACTGCACCACCAACAACAATGATACACAGAGTGTATGATTGCACGGTATTTTGAAGAATAGAAATCGATAAAAAAAAAAATAATTCTGTGCACCTAGCTCATCCTGTGATGGGCTGCACCTGCTCTCTCTAGCGTTCCTCTTTGGGATGACGTGGAACCACACAAGGTAGTTAATGGTGCTATTACACCACAAAGACAACCGCCTGAGCAAATGGAGTTAGACATTACAGCTCCAATTTTGAGACCTCTCTTTTAATATCTGTCTTTAAGAAAACTAAACAAGAGAAGACCCACAATGAGAAGACTAGGCTTGATGTGTGTCAAACTGTTATCAGTCGAGATGTCATTATTGACTGAGTCATGGATAGGGACAAGGTACTTAAAGGGCAAAGGGCTTTTAGTGAGGTTGAGAAGAAAGAACAATCACAGGCACACAAACACACACACACACACAAACACACACACACACACACACACATATAGAGTCACATGTCCAGCATGTCCACATACGCATATTTTCTCTCTCTCACTCTCTTTCTCTTTTGCACACACACACACACACACACACACACACACACACACACACACACACACTGGATTGTATTGAAAGGACTTCAACAGAGCTCTACTATACGCAAACCCTCTCTGTTGTATTATGAAAACTGGCCATTGGTTATTGGACAGGGGCCTAGATTCAAGTGGCTTTGATGAAACCACATAGCATTCACTTCCTCTACAGGCCTCTTAGAAACCTGGGGTAGCAGTATTAGCCAAGAAACTGAGACACTCAGATGCAGGAGCCTTGTCTGAAATGGCACCCATCTGTGTAATGCCTTAGAGAAGAATTTGCCATGTACTCTACTGTAACTGCTAAAGTAGACATTGTTAGAGCACTTTGAATTCCATTCATTTATAGTATGGACAAAGGAAAAGGAATGGAAGAAAATAAATATTTTGAATGCCTCTGGTTTTATCTGATTCTATCTTTTCTTCATGTGATGTGTACTTTCTTTTTCCTATTTCCTCCATCGAAGACATATTAATACCTATGGGCACAGAACTGGCTGCAAGTGCCCTGGAGTGCGTTTTATGCCCAAGACCCAGGAGCCCTTGCTGTGGTCTTAAGGTAATTATACACCTAACATGAGCAGCTGCTGGTGGAACAGCCAGGGAAGGGACAGCTTTGATGCTGCTCACTTCATGAAATGTCTTATTGAATGGCTTTACGTCACTCAAGGCCTCTCTGTCAATAGTGCATGTCCTTCTCTTCCCCTCACAATGACATTTATAAGTTCGGTCAAGCACTAACTTGTGACGGAGATCAATCAGTGCTGGGGTTAATGCTAGGTCTCGGAAGTGCAAAGTGAAGACATACTGTGCCTAAACGTATGGTGAGCATGATTTCTTTCAACCGACCTGCACACAGTTTGAGTGCAGTCAGTTTGAATCCAACAAATGTTCTAATTCAACTGTGAGGTTGGGTGGAGGAGAAAAGGGAAATGCTAACTACTGCTTTACAGACCGAAGAATACAATCTTGACCCAAGTCTTTTTATTTATTTATTTATTTATTTATTGTAGTACTGTAAGATAGTTCACAATAGCCAGTTCCACAGATCTGAGTCATTCATCTATTGTATGTTTTAAAGGGTAAATCCTCAGACGAGCTAATACATAGAGCTCTTAAACAATCCTTAAAAAGACGAAAAAATACTTGACCAAAAATATCCTTGCATTTTCTATATTTTAAATCAGCATTAAAGTATTGGTATTGTGTGTGTGTGTGTGTGTACAGGGTACTGTATTTACAAGTATTTGACTGTCTGTGTGTGTATCCAGTACCAGTTTACCAGTTTACAATACATTGTTCAACACTATAAAGGTCCCTCAAAATCCCCTGAAAGTAGACTAATATTGGCATTGTAATCTGTCTAGCAAATAGGCATAATCCTCCAACCTATTGTTCCCCTAAAGAACAAGAACATTTGAGCCTTGGTAGCATTGTCTCACTGTCTCTTTCATTTGTGTAACCCCCCACCCCTAATCCAGGGGGCCGTAGCTGCTGTGCCAGTCACTCGGCACAGGGGGAAGGCTGAGGGGAGGGCGTCACATTGCACAGAGTCTGCCGGGATATGCGCCACGCAGGCTAAAGGGAGGAGCAGCATGGAGCAGAACTTGTCTTTTAGCCCCTGGTGACGAAAGGAGGTCCCAGCACACACACACACACACACCCTCTCCCCCACCCGAGGCTACGTCCAAAGAAAGCTCCTGTGATCTATATGAGCTGTACGCCAGTGTAAAAAAGCCACCTCCTCTCAACGCCCCTTTGTCAAGGTGTTAAAAGGGATCTGTGCATAAGTCTGGCCAGCTTAATCAAGTGGTAGCTTATTTAAATTGCTCTATTTAGGCGTCGGCCACTCTGTGGGAGAATTTGGTCCGGTTGCGTGCCGGTGCCTGGGGGGATGTTTACAACAGCATCTTGAGGAGACTCTGCTGTCACTGTTACTGTCTCTGTCTCTGCCCCTCTGAGTGATGGCATAGGGAATGCTGATGCAGAAGTGAGTTGGTATATGTCACCCATCTGAACCTAAGCATTAGAGCCTTTGACTACCGATCGCAGACAGGATTACCACTTTATATAGAGCGAGTAAATGCTAGTTGGCCAATGAATCTCAGACCAATGTCTCTTGGAGAAAACAGTTTAGACTATATTTTTTAAGAATACAGCTGTACTTATGGTGGATTCATTGTTGTTGAAAAGGACTTAACATAAAAACATAATTCAAATATACAGTGCTTACAGACATAATAATTCAGAGTTAAACTAAAAATTCCATTATCTCGCAAAAAAATTCAATATATCTTTGATTTTACCTTATTTTTTATATCTATTCCTGTATACTAATGGATAAATTATTAGTTGACAGTTGCTGTTACTACCCCACTAAAATTCACCCCCATTCAAGCTCAGCATGTTGAATTAAACATACATGTCCATTATTGCTAAGGGACATAAATTTAGGTTACTGAGAGACGTTCTTTACTTGTGTATTTTTGTGGAATAGCCTACTCATTGTCCAGAATTCCCAGTCCAGGCTGCCTGTTCCTTCTCATTTCCACCGCAGCGTGTCCAAGAGTGAAGCTTAGTCCCTCTTAGCGCTCACTCCTCTCCTCTCCTCACCTCCACTCCACTTGCCCTAATCAACTAATAACACACAAGCACACAGAGCTTGCCGGGGACTTCCAGCGGCCCCCTTGTGCGGTTATGCTGGGCCTTCCTGTCCTCTGGCTCAGCCGGACCTGATGATTCAGCTCTCTCTGGTGAGGTGGACTGCTCGGCTGCCTATTGATTCTGGCTTCATTAAGATTCACCGTTCCCTTTGTTCTCCCGTCATTTACTGCGTCAGAGTCATTTGCAGGTTAAGCACCGAATATACTTGTTTGAGTCAAGCCCTTTCTTTGCTTGTTGTGGTTGTATTTTGTCCACTATTCATTGTTATACTGGCAATTCCCAAGGAAGTTTTCTTTTTCAGCAAATGTGGCAAAAAAAAGGGAAAAAAACTTTAAGACAGTGTTCTTCCAAATATAAGTCTCTATTCATATCTGCGGACTAGGTGACTGTGTCTGGCAGTTTAGTTTACTGTGGATTGGCCTATTATGGGAGCTCTAGGAGATGGAACGCATTGGTATGAATTATGATCGTCTCATTGCAGAGCACATCCAGTGCATGAGCAGTAGCAGTATAAATCCATCCATCATCCAGATATGCCTTTCCCTGGGCTGTTTATGAAATGCTCCAGTGACACCTTTCACTGCCGGCCAACTGTTTTAGGCAAATATGGTGTTTGATGTTATCCATTCAAAACATTGGTTACTGTTGGACTCTTAATGGGCCATCTCAACCATAGCATGGTTGCTGGACTTCAGTTAGATGAAATAATCTGTCAAATCACTATTACTGTCAACATAAAAACACAAACACAACACATACTACCATAACACTCTTGATAGTGCTGAAAAACATTCAGTGAATGTATGTATTGTATATTTGTCTAAACTGCAGTCATTTGAGTATATTTTGATTGTTATAAATAAAGGCTCTATGAATTTTCAAATGTTTATAATAAATAAGAGGTTTTATCTGTCATTTAAGATGTGTCATGCCAGTCTAAAATACATTCTTTTTTCCTTGTATATTTAACCATTTTTATTCCTCATATCTTCCAAAACAGGTTAGTTCTTATTTTTCAAAAAAAACAAAGTGAGGTTCTATACCCTAGCACATGTTTATTTTGTCATTTAAAGATCAGGTGTGATATTTTTCATTATACAGTATCCTGTGCTCCAATGCTGCGCTCCTAGTAGGCTACAAAAAATCATCCAACGCAAACGCACGATTGATAATTACACATCTAGGCGCTATTTCATTCTTTCCATTTCATTAGCATGAATGTAATGAAGTTATACTAAAGCAACAATTATTCCAGAGTTAACAATTACTGTCAAATGGATGTCGGGGTCTCTCGACAGAAGCCTTTGTGTACCCGATTAAGGTTATGACAAATGAGGCCAGGTTTTTGAACGCAAGAGGGCGCGTTTGCGTGTATTATTGTAGCCCATATTCCGTCGCTTTGCACAGCCCTCTTCCATGACGGGCTCAAGCCACGGCCAAGTGCAGTAGCCGTTATTGTGAATAAAAAAATTTCTTTTTTGTAGGATTTTTGAGAGATAGGCCTGATGTTCTGTACATACATTTGCGCTATCAACGTCAGCACTGTGCTTGATCAGATTCTTGCGTAGCCTACGAAGAGAATGCTTTTGCACGATTAAAAAAGAAATTACAAAAACAACATATCAAGAGTATTTCTAGAGCAAGTAGACAGAATACCTACATAAATAACAGAATAGAATACATAATTTCAAATATTGACAAAATATATTTTATTTCGTTTATTTTGGGCCTAAGATCTTGGACATAGTGCTGTTTTGTATTATTTTAATAGAAACGCATTCACCTTGTTCTGGAGATTATACCACGTGTCATACAGCGTTTTAGTCCATCATTATCTGCAATTATGTCCTGTAATTGCGTTTTGCTTTAGCAAAAAATCCTGTTGCAGAGTCTCGTGCCACCAATTGGCTTCTGCATCTTGCTCCAGATTTCTAGGTTTGTGTGCGTAAAAGAACCCTACAACCTACAGGGAACATGCACTCAGAGCGAAAAGAAAACAAAGTAATTTGAAGCACTCGAAAGACTGAACTTGGGTGTGAGCTGTCATTTTCACACCTTGCAGGCCTGTGTATTTTTTCTTGATGTGTTGTCTGACAACTACTGACTTTTCACCAGAAATATTATATTTCCATTATGAATTATGATTTTGACAGAGCAATACAGTAATACGTTTTATTTATCTCAGCTAACATGATTATGAAACTTCACATCACACGCCTGGTAAAGACAGCTGAAAATTGCCAATATTTGAAAGGATTTTGACAGAATAACCTCTCCGATATTAATTTATTCATATATAAGAATTATGTTCTTTCTACAATAGCTCCAAAGCTTATGCTTGAGGAATTTAACATGGCCTTGCATTCAGATGATTTGGGGCAAGTAAACTCTATTGTCACGTGAACATAATAAAGGCATACTGGGGCAAAAACTCAGAAATAATGCCTTGAATCCTAAGGCGCTGTTCTGGCAGGGTCCTAGGGGTCTGCGCTACGATAATAGGAACAGCTGCTCGTCCCATCCGAGCCAATCAGCTTACAATGAGGGACGCTACGTCAGCCCAATGGCAAAAGAGTAAAGCTGAAGCCAAGAGAAAGAAAGAAAGAAAGGGGAGAGAGGGAGAGAGACAGACAGAAAGAGACAGAAAGAGGGAGGGAGAGAGAAAGAGAGAGAGTGGCCCATCAATGCTGTGACCAAGCATCGGAGCTCAAACACACACCCCTGTCCCAATCGAGCAGCACAACATTCGGGAAAGATCGACAGTTCATCGGACTCTCACCCACAATTCCAAATAAAACACCCGGGTCCTAAGTGCTTCCACCTCGATTTGAAAGTGGACCTAACACCGCCTTACTTTCTTGACATGGGAGACATGGGGGATCCACCGAAAAGTAAGTGCCAATTATAATATTGTTGTAGAAGAATGTGAAAAGAAATGTCCGTGTTAGTTTCATAACACTGCAAACTTTCTGGACGCAATATTATTACTTATCCTGAGATCATAGCCTTAACTGCAAAAAACTGAAGCTGGAAGTGAAACATTTTTCATTAATAATTATATAAATCAGTAGACCAAGTATCCTGGGCTAAAGTTCTGTACCAGGTTGTTTTATTGTATGTCATATTATTGGAATAGGCAGCCAGGTTATAAATTGGCAGAGGGATAATATCATTATACTATTAATGATGAAATGAATGTAGTTGATTTGCCATGGCAAATGTCAGGTATTGCGAGAAGTTGCATTAGTGTGTTCATTTATATCAGTAGCCAATTGCATGCACAATATTCTACTTGTAATGTCAAATACTTATACGCATATTACACATTAGATGGGGCAGTTCCTTTTTAATAAAACACATTACTTGACTTAAATAAAAAAGAAAGTGGCTATTTTCCTTTTGCTTTAATGCTACCTTTCAGTGTTTGTATTTTGGCTCACTATTTTTTTCCTCCTCTCGTTTCCTCAACAGAAAAACGATTAATTTCATTGTGCGTTGGATGTGGGAATCAAATTCACGACCAGTACATTTTGCGGGTATCCCCCGATCTGGAATGGCATGCAGCATGCTTGAAGTGCGCTGAATGCAACCAGTATTTGGATGAGTCTTGCACTTGTTTCGTCAGAGATGGGAAGACTTACTGCAAAAGGGACTATATCAGGTAAAATACATTTTATTTATCATTTACAGAGCTTGGAAAAATATTATGTAGGCCTATGCTGTGTAGCTAGGCTACTCCTAGAGCATTAGACGCTACTATATCATGAACGTGGGAGAGAAATTACAATATATTGTAGCATTTGAAGTAGGCTAACCCCTGATCATTTTGTCTATTAATTGTCAGTAATTAAGTTACGTTGCAATTAAGTTGCAACTCACGGTTGTTCTACTCATATATGTATCGCAATCCAATACTTGGATCAAATAGCGTTTTAAAATTAAAGCTGATGTCAATGCTGCTATCACTACAGATCTAGTTTAGTCCACTGATCACGTTATATTCGTTTATACTGAGAGCAAGACGCTCACACTGGATGACAATACTTTGACAGCAGCAAGTAAAGGGAATATATATATATATATATATATATATATATATATATAGACCTAATAATAATAAACACCATCAACACCATCATCTATAATAAACACAGGATAAATAAAACTCCAGGCCTAAGTTTCATTTAGTCTTGGATCTGCTGTATGTTCTGGGATGATCCACAGCGCTGCTTGCTTGTAGATTTAGGCTACATGTAGGCCATTAGCACCCTCCAGCTGGCCAACATTTCAAGATATTTATTAGTTGTCCCAAATGTTGTGCCCAAATTTTGCTCACTTTAACATAAAATCATGTTGTCATATTTAGATCCCATTTGAATGTGAATTTGCCACATATTTCACAATCTAATCGTTTGCTGTTTTGTCTACAGACTATACGGAATAAAATGCGCAAAATGCAACATCGGCTTCAGCAAGAACGACTTCGTCATGAGAGCCCGCTCGAAGGTGTATCATATTGAGTGTTTCCGATGTGTGGCCTGCAGCCGGCAGCTCATCCCCGGGGACGAGTTTGCTCTAAGGGAGGATGGTCTGTTTTGCCGAGCCGATCACGACGTGGTGGAACGAGCCACCTTGGGTGCTGGAGACCCCCTTAGCCCATTGCATCCGGCAAGACCCTTACAGATGGCAGGTAGGTTTGTCATTTCAAGTCTTGCGAAATGTTTGCTGACAGACATAGGTTCAACATGTTAAGCATGACAAACAAAATAATTTGTTCCAAACTTTGTCCTAAATCCATCGAATGTCTAATTGGCCTGTTGGTGCACCCGCTGCAATTTAATTCCCTTTTGGTTGTGAAACATGAGCAAATTTCTTTCCATTTTGAATTTGCTTTACGGTGGACAAGTACATTTGTGACAGCCCTGACAATGGAACAAAGTGATGGCTTTTGCAATGAGGTTAAGTGCTCTATTACAAAGATGCCCTTGTTTTCTGTATACTGTTGCGGGACTGACGTAGGCTACAGTATTAACATCAAGAGAGAGATAAGCTTTCATGAACATACTGTATATTGGTCGTCGGCCAATAGCATTGTCACTACAGTTAGGCTATGAAAAAATTAATGAATGAACATCTTCGTTTTACACATCGTTCGATAGTTCACTTCTACACAACAGTATTGGCTGCTTAGCTTGGATAAATGTGTGTACGTTATAGAAACTGGGATTTGTCTCTCAACTCTCAAGACAGACTGTCAAGGAGTGTAGAATGTGCTCCGTTATTTGTTTGTAACTATTGCGAACGTTTTTAGAACTCACATACATGTGTCTTTCTCTCTGGATTAATCCACCTGCAGTGACTATGAAAAATCTTGCCCCCTTTTACAGTGTATATGCTGCTATGCGTAAAATGGGTCCTTGCATCTAGTCTTTTTTTATTACATTTTACTGTGTCATTATTATCCAAGGGTGGTGTGAAAGTATGAAATCAAAGATAGCTTACAACATTTGTGGCCATCGCCTGCAAGGACAGTGTTACAGCGAATGGATTATATTAGTTGCCAATTACGGCTTTCTTTTTAACCCCTGGACCTAAATTAACAAAAATGACACACAAGTAGATCAATATGACACCGAAAGAGAAAGCAACTTCGAGTCGTCTGTTAGCCTTTTTCAATTTAAATATTTTAAGAAAATAGCCTACTTACGGTCGAGACAAATCAAATCTCAGTCGTGAATTTCGTGATTTTAATTTGCATTTATAAACGCTATCAGCCTCCGCTTCTGTAACCAAGCTATACATTCACATCATCCAGATTTCAAGAAAAGAAAATTGTCTAAAATATTTGTAATGATTAATTTCCTTTTCGATATTATGTTACAGCAGAGATCAATTAATAGTAATATAATGTCAAACTTATACATTTTATTCCAGATGGTCAAACCATCTTGCTTGGATTTTCTAAATTGGACATATGAGGGAGATAGTACAAGAACATTCCATATTCTCAGTTTCTGTATCGTTAATACACTGTATAGCGCATTCCCCTCAGGCCGCAGAGGTGTGCACTGGTGTTTCATTCTACACGTGCTAGGAGTGGTGGTTTTCAAAAATAACTTGAGCAGTGTTGTAGAGCGTTTTGCATGAGTCTTATGTAACTACCAGGAAGTCAAGTTAACCCATGAGGTCTGCTAATTAGCCGGTTAGGAGACTATTAGTGAGGAGGAGACAAGAATACGTCACCCCTTGAACTGTGTACCCATATAATCCAGGAGAAAAAACATTGCATGTGGAACAGCAACCGTCCATTGCGTTTTAGCACGGGATAGCCACACGCGCGACCATAAATATATGCTTATTCGTTCAAATGTGACATTCGTCAAGTATTCGCCCGCTTCAGTGTTGGATTTTTCTTGCCGTTTAAATAAACCGTGGAGAAAAATATCAAAATACATATTCTAGAAATAAATTTCGCTAACCCCTGAATCCACATGCACTGTCATACGAGTGAGCACACTCGGACCTGGATGAGTGTGAAAAAGGCATGTTTTCTTACTCATTCTGTCTTACTTACAGCAGAGCCCATTTCTGCCAGACAACCTGCGCTTCGGCCCCACGTCCATAAACAGCCAGAGAAGACAACGCGCGTTCGGACAGTGCTAAACGAAAAGCAGCTCCATACACTGCGGACCTGCTACAACGCTAACCCCAGGCCCGATGCACTAATGAAGGAGCAGTTGGTGGAGATGACAGGCCTTAGCCCGCGGGTCATCCGAGTATGGTTTCAAAACAAACGTTGCAAGGACAAAAAGAGGAGCATCCTTATGAAACAGCTCCAACAGCAGCAGCCTAATGACAAAACGGTGAGTAGTCTAGAAAAGTAAATCCATTTAACTTGTACAACACAATAGGTTGCATGTGTGCATGGAAGCATACAATATCATACCGAGCGATAAGCCCACAATCTCGCAAGCGCTGTGTTTAAGATACATCTGCATGCAATCCATACCGCACTCCACGCGCGCGCACACACGCACGCACCACACACACAAGTTGGAAAAATGAAATAAAATTGTGTTTATCAGATGTGTGATTTGAAATATATCCGTTAATTTCCATATCTGACAATTAGTTTATCTGGGACTATATGCAGAATATCCAGGGGATGACAGGAACTCCCATGGTGGCCACCAGTCCAGAGAGGCACGATGGGGGTTTACAGGCAAACCAGGTGGAGGTGCAAAGTTACCAGGCGCCTTGGAAAGTCCTCAGTGACTTCGCGCTGCAAAGTGAAATCGACCAGCCAGCATTTCAACAACTGGTGAGTGCCAAGAACGCATACAACAAGTCAAACAGACAATCAAACTCGTATCATTATATTATTATACTATATTAACAACAACAACAACAATAATAATAATTATAATCATAATTATAATAATAATAACGCTACTAATACTAATAATGATTTGAATTATTTTTCTACAGGTAAATTTTTCGGAAGGAGGACCAGGTTCGAATTCGACAGGGAGTGAAGTGGCCTCCATGTCCTCGCAGCTTCCTGACACTCCCAACAGTATGGTGGCGAGTCCAATAGAGGCCTAGGATACTTTTACGCACTCCTCTTGTTTTTTAACTCCGTCAAGTGAACTGAGGAGGGACTTGTCCATCTGAGGAGTGAGTAACATCCGCCACGACCATCCTCAAGAACTGCAACCAGGCCGCTTTGTATGAACAACCCACCCGGTTGCGTTAATACACTGTGAAGACAATCATGGGATTTATGGCACTCGAATCCACGAGACCAGAAAGACACCAGTGCACCTGCCGAGCGTTGCAAAAATACTGTGTGAGACGACTTAGAAGATTCACCTGGTAAACAGAATTACTGGCGTGTACCAGATGCAAGATCGAACCATTCTTGCGCATCATGCAGCGTGTTCCGCTGCATCACCTCCCTGGTGTGGAGTGTTGTGGGTTGGAACAGAGGTTTACGACAGTTTTGCCAAAAAATACCCACACTATATCATTTTTTTTACTAACGGTGGATCTCTGTGACATACTGCGAAAGACTTTTTCACACCCATGTGTAGGCTGATGCAGTGAACGCAACTGTACGTGCCTACACCACCACCACCAGAGACTGTTGATTCTACTCTATTGCAGCTTGGAGTGAGCCAAGGCCGCAATTAGCCTATGGCATTTGGAAGGATAGGCAGAGAGGTCTACAGTTTTCCCAGATTTTTTTTTCATTCTTTTTTTTTTTTTGGTTACATGGTCTCATTTGAAGCCCAAGTACTAAAACATTGCAACAAGGTATACCTCTATTTTGCCACAAGCTCGGTGGGAATTTTATGTGTTTGTGTCCGTCCAAGAACATTTTTTTCTTTCCCAAAGATGTGTATAGTTATAAGTTATAACCATTGATTAGCCCTGGAAAAATGGTTACTTTTTGTTTGTTCCTGTATTACAAAATAATAATGATAATAATAATTTATTATTTATTGTCGGAAGACCTGCCACTTTTGTGTACTTTTCTTTGCTGAAGTAAAAAGGAGTAAAACATATGCTATTGTGGACTCTGAATTATCAGTCAGACTTGATGTGTCCTGTCGTTTAATTAAATGATGTAAAATAACGCCATATGTAGAACTATATCTTCAGGTAATTTCAGTAATAAAAGTTTGACGTACTGTACTTAATGCGTCCATGTATAATATGCGACGATACATTTTGGTTCATTTTGAAAGCCAACGTGGTAAGCATTTGGCAGTTAAAGTAATAGACAACATAAATTGTCGGCGATTTACATGAAAACATGAAACATGAAAAACATTTCTTTTGAATGCTAGATTCCGTCAATTGGTTCTAGATAGATTAGTGTAGCCTGTAACAGAAGAACAGACTTCTCTGGAATTACTCTTTGGGTTGCGGTGTTATGAGTATTATCATTTGAATTCATGCAATTTCTAAAAGTCCATCCAATTGCGGGGTTGGTGAAGCAATTTTCCCAATCTCCACGACAAGCACAACTCAAAGAGAAACAGGCCATTTTTCCAGAATAGCATGCGTTCACAATGCCATGTGAACACTCACGCAAGTCCAAACAGCGGTGCCAGATTACACATACACACAACACACACACACACACACACACACACACGCACGCTCATGTCCATCCGCATACACAGACGCATGCTCGTTCGTAAGTGCATAGCGCGCTGGAGAGGCACAGTGGTTTGTAGCACAGTGCAGTTAAGGAAGGCCCGGAAGACATAGTTGTAGACCACTACACAACAAATCTGAAGAAAATTTAGTTGACTTTAGTAATAGTGATTTCGATGTGAAAGTAAAAATGCGTAATGTAATGCAACACAGCAAGGTCGACCTGTGTGGACATTTCCTATTTGATATTGAAATTTTTTAACGAAAATATGTGAGTCATTGATGAGATCCCTTGCACATTAACATGTGTGCGCTTTTCATCTCAAGGAACTGTTCAGTTTATTTGTTTATTTATTTATTGGCAGATGCAGTTTCATTCAATATTCTGTCAGCTGCAGTGAGCTAACCGGAGTCAGCGTCTCTCCTAAAACTCGGATGCCTCTCAGCAAATCTTATTCTATTCTTTCTCTAAAAGCCATGTTATTCTTAATAACCACCAGTTGAAAGAAACTTTCTTTAATTTCTGCCTGAAATGTAGGCCTAATGGTTATACATAATTGAGGCCTCTACCCTAGATGAATAGTATGCAAACGTTGACCCTCCCATTGCTGTGGAAAATGTAATCTATTAAACTAATTATTAGAAAAAAGCAATGGTAACAAAGTGACAAGTGTGGATGCAAGGAATTTAGATAAAGGATATGTTTTTCCTTCAATATTGACACCATTTATGACAAAATTCAATATGAATACATAGGATATAAGTGAGCCAGCATTTGTACAAGTCCTAGTCCTCTGGTACTGTTGTCTGAATAAGATGATACCCAGTGGCAGTTTTCTTATCTGTTCAGTGGATGCCCAAGGAGTCCTGTGCTTGTAGCTTTGTGAAACCTTCCATGCAGTTTTTAGCACTTTATTCTCTAAACTGATGTTAGCAAAGGACACTGAACACAGGAATCACTATTTATAGCAGCTGTATAGGTTTATGGACAATTAATCAACATTTTTATACAGAATTACAAGAACAGAAAACACACAAATAATTCAACTTGTGTAAATCACAAGGGCTTCGCCTGACCAGGACAGCCACCTTACACAGAGTCAGCTGTGCAGGCCTCCATCTTGCAGCAGCGTGTCTTCTGCAAATAGACAGGAATGAGGGAGAATGAGTGGATGGAAAATGTCTTACAAATACCAAACAACTGAGGAAAACAGCAAACATCTGTTGAAATTCTTCAAATGTCTATGTAATTACAAACAATGCTTTTGGGCATGCTAAGTGTGACTATTCATAGCTAGTTTTGACCTTCACCGTGTGATGGTGTACCATTGAGCAGTGGGCTCTTAGTGAACATTACAGCTTAGTTTCAAATCTTCAAAAAGAAAGATGTGATGTTTAACCAGGGTTTATTTGGCATATAAGAACCAGTTCAAAATTACAACTTCCTATAAACATGTTTGCTCCCCTATTCACTTAACACATGTTTAGCGATGGAGTCTTCCAGGAACGACAACCGTAAGTGCAGACACAATGACTATAATCCTGATGTCATCTGAGGTGACCTCACAGAGAAAACCGGTGATGACCGACAGTCTCATCTCATCAGCTGTGAACAAAACAGCAGTGGGACAGGCTGTGACTGGCAAGTTTAGGGAAACAAAAACACATTATTGATATGACTCAAATGGCGGTATGGTACATCATGCAAAGGACTATCGTGTGAGTTGTATTTTAACCGGCAAATTTTTATTATTTCAGGGCAGAGACGCTGCTGGCTGAGGTTAAGCTGGAGGACCTAAATGGTGAGTCATGACTCTTGACACCGCGGGACCACGTCTCTGACAGTCAGGTCACTTTGCTGGAACTGTGCTTCATTGCGCAATGTGATGCTACTCAATCACGCAGCCTCCTGGAAGCAAAACCAGCTAGCAAGGCTTTTCCAGTGCCACAGAACTAAAAAGAAACATCTAAAGCCAGCTAAGTCTTTTTTCTAGTTCACTTTTTGGTTACATTTTTGCTTCTTTGCTTGGATTTGAAAATGTTTAGGAAAAGGTGTCAATCTGGTGTTTTTCAATTGTCACTAAGAAGGTAAATTACGGATGGTGAGTGTAGAGAGTCTTATGAATCTTTGGCCTCAGTGTGAGTTTTATATCATTTGAGCATTCTAGAGAAAAAAAAAACAGCTATATGTTGCTTTCTCTTTGTCTCAAGAAATGATGCTGATGTGAGAAATCATCATGACATCTTTTCCCCTTCATTCCAGTCCTACTCATACGTCTCTGTCAGGCTAATTTGTTGAACCACACACCAAGTGACACTGTAAGTATGCCCAAGTCAGTCCCCCCTCCAAAGTGCCTCCTTTTATTCTTTCTTTTATTCTTGTGTGAGTCACAGGGGGAAAGGCATGGCGTATGTGTTTGTGTGTTTGTGTGTGTGTGTGTGTGTCTGTGGGGCTGCTGAAGGGTGGGGGTGGGGTGGGGTGGTGTGGTGTGCTGCAAGCAGGACAAAAAGTCTCGCTAGAATACCACTCAGGTCTGTCTAGCTCGGTGACCATATTCAGCTCCATGGCCGGACCAAACAAAAGGGCTACTGTACCTCGAGGAGGCTCAGGCTAACAACTGTGGGCTCCTGGATGACACCAGATTGCATTGTGAGGCTGCAGGAAAGGAGACAGAATGTTGTGCTGCCTCCCCCTGGACCAGGTTCCTGGCTCCTGAACCACAACACTGGGGTGCAAGAATAACCCAAGCGCTACTGCTGCTGCTGCGACCGTGCTGCTTGGATAGCATCTTTGTATTTATCCATTCAGTAGGATACAGCAGCACCTTACCTGGCATAATCAAGATTTATTTTTCCATCTATGCCAGTGATACTATTACAGTAATAGCAGTTAAATTACATGTCAAAAAATATAGATGTTATGAAAGTTTATGAAATCAACACACTTCTAACATAACTTAGCTCAATTAGACATCTACATTTTGTTGTCTGATACAGGCTATTACCTGGTATAAAAAATCTATAAAATTACTGTTGTGGAACTGATTAAAAACTCAAGTCGAACATAGTGTGATGTCATAACATCTATCTATCTAGCTATCTATCTATCTATCTCTCTATCTATTTAGTTAGTTAGTTAGTCATAAAATCTAATAACTTTTCATGTTTTTTTTTCAGTTTTTCATGTCATTACCACATTTGTGGAAGCTGGATTGAGCTGTGAGGAGAGGGGCCAGCTTTCTTGACAAGTTGTTCCAAAGGGATGCCAACAGTCCAGCAGAGGATGTGTGGAAAGGATGCTGTCGAGCCCTTAGCCCTCTTTGGAACTTGTCAATGAAGAGGACACTCCAAGTGTGAGTTGTCAGCTGACCGTGTGTGAAAAAGGAAACGCTAAGAGCCCTGGCAGCTGGTGTGGTGGGGGTCAGAGATGAGGGGTGAGCGTGTGTGTGTGTGTGTGTGTGTGTGTTGGTTGGGGGGGGGGATCCACAGGGAATGAGCCACTACTTCGTGCTGAAAGAGCTCACTTCAACTTTTCTGTGTGCACACAAGAGACCTTTCGGATGGGCTTAAGTCTCTCGCTACGTCCCTCTGGCTGACTGTGAAAGTCCATGGCCACACCAGCCACAACATCCGTCTAAACAGGCCATATAGGTTGTGGAGGTTAAGGCCCTGGAGGGGTGAAACAGCATGGAAAACACAGCAAAATATGACACCTATAAGTAATAGAAACATGGCAATGCATGGAGGTTTTTCTTAACCCTAACATGGACCTTACATGTTTTCCTCCAACATCCATTTCAAATATAGGTTCAGCTGTTGCATGCTTTTCTTTCAACTACTAAATAACAGTTGTAATGTTTAGTCAAATACAGTTTGTATAGCTGTTTTCCTACAGCTTGTAAATGGTCTGAAATAGACAGAATCAATGGTTACTCATTAGGTTCACCATAAATGTTTCAGTGAAGGAGTAGGTACCTTCTTTCACTGGATGTGAGTCAAATAAGAAATTCTACCAAGAGATTAGTTACCAGCAATTTACCAATGGCTATTTTACCAGCATATCTCTAACATTGATTATACCGGTGAATAGATACTAAGCTTCTAAGAAATAAAAATGTGCTGGAAAACAGTATATGGCACTGACAGTCGATAATAGCTTTCCTTCTTGATAGGTTGCATATTTCAGTTTCCTTCCTATTGATCTGGTCTTTAAACTGCAGTATATACAGCGCATTGGGAATGTATGATTTGATAACCATGCAAAGACTTGTTTAGCATACATTCTAAATAAAAAAGTAATTGAATGCAAATTCAACATGTTATAACACCATATTAGAAATAACATTGTAATGCTATATCAAGTAAACATTTTGTTGCAGAGCCCAGAGTGATGAACAGGTCATTTTTTATTCCACTATATCTTTCTCTAAACACTAGAACATTGCAGACTGATATGTTTGTAGTTAATATGGATATGTAACAATGGTGCCACATGAGGTAGTATAAGCATTATAAACATGTTATAAACCCTTATGAAACAACCTCAATGGTATTCTGAACATCATGTGTTAATTTGTGTTCTAGCAGTCCTTCAACAAACTATAGATCTATATTAGAGACATTCTGTGACTTAATTGTAAAATAAATAAATAAATAAATATAAAATATATAAATATGATTCACTAGGATAAATAGAGATAATGAATTCAGCACTCTGCCCTTCCTGCAATTGCCGTAGGAGCCTTTAAGCTTGTTACCATGGCAAACTGGATAAACTCAATAACTGTCTAGCTTGAGACAGGTGGAGCCTATCTGAACACAGGACACTACTCCTCATAGAGGAAAGTTTACTTTTTTATCAGAAAATAAGTAGAAGTTTCATTTAGTTGCAGCTGTTAGTGAAATCCACATCAAAGCCTTAGTATTTCATCCTACCATAGTAAGACGGTATAGCATTACTTGGGGTTAAGTGTATGGCCATCATGCTTTTATTAATTCATTATTAATTTAAAAATATATTAATTCATATTTTTAAAGCACTGACATATTAATGACGTCACTGATAACACTATAGGCATATTATTTTTTATCTATTTATTACTTTCAAACTGCAATTTTTAACAATCCTTTGAAGACGTGCTCATTTCTTTGATTCACATCCCCTTTGTCGGCTAGTCTATGTGGAGGGATATTTTCCCCTAGGTCACTTGCTAATGCACCAAATAAGAGTAGCTCTTCAACAGAAAAGTGATCTCCCCATACAAATACATGATCATAGCAATACAATAATCATCACTTAACAGCAGACATAACCAGTTTTTTGTTATATTTATTTGTATATAGAGCTCAGCTTTAGATTTTGAGAAATACACAGTGTGATTCTGTGTGTGTGTGTGAGTGTGTGTGTGTGTGTGTGTATAATTGTGTGTATGCATGTGTGTGCGCGTGCGTGTGTGTGTGTGTGTGTATGTGTGTGTGCATGTGTGTTTGTGTTGTTCTTCAGGGATGGGTTCCATGGATTTGGTAACCAGGCAGGTGATTTGTGGGTGATTAGTGCTGCTTACGTTAAAGCAGGTACAGCCATGATCCAAAGTCTGATAACATCTCTGAAACCATAGCAACACTAATCTACTCTACGCAATGGGTCTCCTCAGTTCCTGTCATCTCAATGACATTTCTTCTCATTTGACAATTTCTTCTCATCTTGCTAATTAATGATTCTTACCTAGGAACCGCACATGGACCAGTGGGCCAGCCATTGCAAATCTGACATCTGGGCAACATTTTGATGAGGAGTCTTGATAAATGGCTCAGACCCCAGTCTTGGGAGGCTCAAACAGGTGGCAGGGCAAAGCCCTTCACATCCAGGGAGATGGTAGATTAAGCTGACAATGACAGGAGTCAAGTTGCTGTGGTGTCAGTGCCTTTATTCCCCCTGAACGAAGAAATAAGAACAACCACAACAACAAAATTGGACCATCTCTTTTAGAAATCTTACCTCTTGCCTGCCTCTCCCCCTCAAAAAATTAAATAAATAAAGAATCTCAAGCCAGTTGAGTACTCGCCACACTGATCGACATATAGGTTTTTTTTTTTTAAGCAATGGAAAGACCCAATTCTACTTTTACCCACTTGGCTGATACCCAGAGAAGATAGCACTTATAAAAAATTAAACAAGGGTACACCTTAATCATTTGTTCATGTAACCACTGGAGTGGGACTGCCATGCGCTAATGCTTTGGACTCCTCTATGCTTCCCTCTATTATTCCACCCAGGCAATTTGGGTCTGAGAGTGGTGCGCTGGGACAGTGGCAGTGAGTGAGAAGGGAGTGGAGAGGAGCGCTGATTCGGGGGACAGGAGGGGCGGCTTGTGAAAAGGGAGGGAAAGAGAAGAGGCTTCCATCCCTGGGGGCTCTCAGTGCAGGCCTGTCTGAAAACACACACTAACGGTCTTATCACTTGACGCACTGTCCAATGACTTCTACCTATCGCTTCCATGAATTGCTATCTTGTTTCACCATGTGCTTAGAGAATAATCAGAATATGATTCAAGAGAGACATTGTTACCAAGGACAGAGCGGGTTTGGGGGGTGGGGGGGTGGGGGTGCAGGGGCATTGAGTTCTCAAGCAGTCAATTATCACCTGTTATTTATTCATATATTTTTTTACCCAACTGCTATGACAGCACATCTTCTAACCTTTCAGTCTCTCAAGACAATGCATAACTTTGCACGGACACACTCACTATAGATCTTTGGTGTCTGTAAAAGACTTTTTCTTCATGATGTGACACGATTCTTTACGTTAAAAGCAGCAGTCTCCTCTGATAATTGTCTGTGCGCTTTTGTTTTGTAATGACGTGACAAAGGCTTTGAAACTGGAATAAGAATATATTCAGTCCCTACACAGTAGAATATGAAACTTTTGTACAGGTAAAGTACTTGATAAACTGGAAGGTATATTGCAGGTGCCTTATCCAGCTGAAACTGTGGACTTACATATTAGAGACAAGTGCTAGGTTTCACCTTGCACACTGTAGGTCAGGAGGAGGTAATAATCACAAGGTGATTAAAGGGTAACAATGCACACTTGAGTAGACTGACAATTACATTTCATTTGCAAGTCAATACAGTGACCTCAGTGGAATTTAATACATATTGTTGCTGAAAGTATTTCAAGTTTAGCTAGGTTTTGCATACAGTTTCTAAGAATGCCTTACCTTTCAGTGTTACTATTTTTTTCTTAATTTTGCATGATTTCCACTGCTGAAGTAGTAGTATCTATTTTCTAAGATCCACACATTTTATCAAGTATTCAGTGACTACAATGAAGGTGTCTGTTTAACTCCTGTTTTAAAGTCTTTGTTTATTTACAGGTTTTATTATAGGTCACTGCAACAACTCACCAAAGGACTGAAGTATTCACATGTAGTACTGATAATCACATGCATGACTGAAGTATGCACTTTTAGTATTGATAATCACATGCATGAAAGTGACACATTTGAAGTTCATTTGATGCATGTTCCTCAACAAGGCTTTATAACACCACAGTGGCTATGTTTACATCATGCAGTAATGGCAGAAGGTGGCTGGCTGTGTTTCATCTCAGCGCAGTTTCCATCAGTGAAGAAACACACAGTGCCCCGCTGCCCCTCCTTCTTGGACACTAAGAACTCATCATAGCACAGGTAACACAGAAACAACTGGCTGAACCGGTCACAAACACAGCCCTGTTCATTATAGTGTGTGCATCAAGCCTCTGGAGTAAAGACACATCAGCATGGCTTCAGTGTTCTCATAAGCCGGCAGAGAGGATAAAAAGAAGGCCAGGATCAGGCGCAGAGTACGCTCAGATGGGTCCGAGACCCAGAGGGGTCGTGACCTTGATTCCCCCTCTGTAACTCATCTTCAGAGAAGCATTCAGTGTGCCTGACCTGTTGCCCGCCATCACCACACTTTTCTGTGCATTACCTGGAAGACGGGTGGCGAGAGTGCTAGCCTTTCCTCACCTAATATAAAGTGTATATACAATAATGATTACTTCTCCAGAGGCACAGATAACATCAGACTTTCAGACAGGCCTGGATGAGAAATAATTGTCCAATAATACACATAAAGGGGGGCTAATGTGGGAGGGCAGTAGCTTATACAGGATCATAATGCACCACAATCAGACTGTAATTATTCTGTCAATAAGCTCACTACTGAGGCAGTGCAATTGGGAAAGTGCACAGATATGATTCTGACCACAGCCACAATTTGTGTGTGCCGTTAATTCTTTCCACACCTGAAATTTGACCTCTTGACTGCATTCAGATACTAAACGCTCAGAGTAAATCATATGTCGACCACAAATACCACAGGCAGTCAGCCTGCCTCAAAAATGCACCTCATCCAAACACGTCCGAAGTCTGTGTGCTTTCACACAATTCAAATATGAATACGTAATGGTTTGGAACAAAGATTTTATGTTGTCATATTTTCTTTTGAATAGAGATTAATCAGCAAAATGCTCTTAAATTCAATTCACTCATCTCAAAATAAAATAAAAAAATATATATTTAAAAAAAAAAAGTCTAAAGAAAGTCTAAAGGAAAACCAGAGGAAATATTTTCGCCCACTGAATAACTTCATAATTCAAATCTTGCTGAATACATGCATCTTTAAAAGCTTCTGAAAGGCTACACCAAAGGTTGGATTTCATTATAAAACAGATCGATGGTGGCGGAAGAGTGAAGGAGGGAAAAATCCCTTTTTAGGCATTTACAGTGCGTGTTTAGGCGTACCGAGGCCCCGTCCTCCAAACCACTTAAAGGCTAGGTGTTCCCCACAACCTCCCCTAGGCTCCAAAGTCACCATTTTACAGGGCAAAGAGACACACGCAGGCTGGAATATGAGAACCAATTAAGGCGCTAATGGGACCAAATATTTTCTTTACGGTGTGATTATATGCCCTTTAATTTTGATGTGCGGGATACACAAGGGGCGTGGGGTGCCCCCACGAGACGCTTTCCACAGTGCCTGCCTAGTGTGTGAGGGTGTGGGTAGAGCACAAGCCTGCCACCGGCATCCTAGTATTTAACCTGTCCACCAATCACCCTACAGATCTGCGTCCCGTGGCCTGTCCCCTAACGTTCCCAACCCCGCGCCTGGTCTCCATCACACTGGCACTTTCACGAGGGTGCATGAAAGTGATGAACAGCCCCGTCACCCGGACTCTTCCCATGCAGATGATTCACCTGCAGCAGCACCAAAACCTACCCCGCCTTCCTCCTCCCTGCCAGAGGCTCTCCCCCCAGCCACACACACAGCCGGTGACGGAAATTATGTGCTGTTATTTATTTGCCGAGCGCATGCCCACTCGCAGGGCAACTTAATGATGCAAACAGTTTTTGCATATGGACTATTTATACCGCTGCCTAAGACAGCTCATTTAACCTGGCAGGCCGCTGAATGCCGATGCTTGTGTGTATATGTGTGTCTCTGTGTGTGTGTGTGTGTGTGTATGTGTGTGTATCTGTGTGTGTGTGTGTGCATACACATGTGCACAGGCTGTATGTGGTCTATTATGGCACTGTGCGTGATTGGGGCCCGAGCTGTGTTTGGTTTGATTAAACACAAACAAGATTAGTCATGCTATTTGCAGTGCAGAGGGGCGGGGAGCACTGAAAGTGTTTAGATGACACAGAAAGCAGTGTGCTGGGGTGTGCAGTTGCTGTCGGCTGCTCTCCACTCCTCTCCTCCGCCCCCTTCGCAACCCTCCCTCCCTCTCTCTCCTCTCTCTCCCCCCACCGCTCTCTCGCTTTCTCTCATTCTCTCTGCCTCCATCCACCTCCTACACCTCATCCTCTGATACGTGACTATCATAGTAGCTCTCAGAGAGAACTACAAAAACATACTTGGCCCGGTCACACTCAAACTCATACCAAAGCCTTTGAGCTTTGACCTTGTGTTGTTTCTAATCCACCAGCCATTTATAAATATATACCTTCTCCTCTTTTTGGAGTGTCTGGGTTACAATTACAACAGGCGGAAAACAGATTGAGAGAGTAGGAGGGAAAAAACAAAACAAAACAAAACACACAAAAAAAACAAAAACAAAAATAAGCTTGACTGTAAACCATTGAACAGGTACTTATCCATCATGCATATTATGTCAGGAAATTGATTCCTTTCCTCTTCAAATCATGTGCGAGCCAGAGAACTGTTGTGTCGGCATAGAGCACATTTGAGCACAACAGAACAGGACAGAACAATGGATGAGCTGTGTTTATGAGCATTCACACTGTATATTGAGTGAACTTAAAAAATAAGGATTCATTCACACAAGCAAGAATTTCAGAGATAAGCTCATATAATTTCCAAACTCTCACCAGTTAATTGATTGTATGAGAGGACCAATTGATTATTTTTGACCCAAATTTAATTTATAGGCAGGACACAATTTTACAGAAGCATGGCATTACTAAAGGGATGGATTAACTGGAATAATTCAAGTATTCATACTCCACAAAACCACAGCAACCTAATAAATGGATACACAAAAACACTGATGACAGTATACAGCAGAGATTCACTTTATATCAACAAGATCAGACATCCCGTAATGTCCTTACAATATAGTATGACAGTAGGTTTCTGTCGTACATTCAGGGGGCTTTTCTTTGTTATTGACAGTGGCTGTTGGCAGCCTGATGAAATCAGTGGCATTAGCAGGACCCTCTGGAGCAGATGAGCCTGGCCCAGAAATCCAATTCCCTTGTTAGAGCACACGGGTCAGAGATCTCTCAGCTGACTTACTTATAAGGCGTCTTCAAATGCCAGCTAGTCTGTGCTTAATTAGCAATCATGCTAACGACCATGCCTCCTTCATGTCCCATTCCCTGGTAGCATAACATAGCACTCAGGTGTTTCTGAATCACAATTACAAAGATTACTAACACACTATTACACTAACTATTGATTAACTTATATAAATTTTAACGTGTCATATATCAAGTCATTGCATCACTACAAAGATCTTTCTCTATCTGAAAAAAAAATTCTTTCAGTCTTCTGAGTCCAACAAGGAAACAGAACAAAATATATTTTAAGATGAACAAATTATAGAAAATAATGATTTTTGTCTCTCCCTGTAATCCTTGCATGGTCAAAATGGTAGGTGCTTGTTTGTGGCAGGGGAGCGGTGGTGGTGGAGACAGAGGCTGGAAGCCTCCTCCATTTTGACATTCACATTGGAACAGTAATGATCCTAAAAGCTGCAATTAAGCTGACTGTCAGAACACAGGGGGTGGGTGGGGGTGAAATGCCGAGCTCGAACGCTGCTGGGTTGCACCTATTACGGCCTGCGGGGATTACGCAGCAGCGACATCTTGCCTCCACCTCACTCCCACTACCTCCCTCTCATCTTCATTTCTCTCTCTCTCTCTCTCTCTCTCTATCTCTCTTAACATATACATATCCTGAGTGACATCCTCATTTCATCTGATGTTTTTTTTTTTTCTTCAGCGAGATAAACCGCACTGTCAAACGATTACAAGAGATGTATGTCAGCGTCTGGTGTAAAATGCACTTGTGAAAGATTGAGAGTAGAATGGGTAACACTTTCATTCATATGTAGGCTACATTTACTGGACAGATTATGCAAATAATACTTGCATCTCGTATGTGAGTTTTTGTCGGTGGAAAAAAGCCTCACTGGTCAAAATTCACATGAAATGCGAGTGATATTTCAAAATATCAAGTATGTCAAAAACAGTTATTTAAATCATCATTTTGAATATGACACAACAGAAAAATGTAACTAGAAAGTCATTTTGACACACTTCCCTCATCTATCCATCTATCTATATATCTGTCTATCTATCTATATCCATCAATCAACAAATAAATAAAAATTAAATAAATAAGCTAGTGCAATCAACCCTCTGTAGTCTGACCTCTTAGTCTCCCTACAGTGGTCTTGCCTAACCAGAGAGGTGCAGCAGGTGAGCGAATCGGCCTCCATCTCCAACTCCGGGAAATAAAGTCAGGCAGCACCAGGTGGGCAAATCTATCAAAACCCTGGCATGCGCAGGGCTGGTGCAGGGAGAAATCATTTTAATTAGCTGAGTGAATGTGATTTGCTGAATACAAGGGAGACGGGGCTCTGCTCACATTAAAATTGGTCTAATTTTCAGCGAAAAAAGTCCCATCCGAGCAGCCCTGGCCATAGTCAATCAAGTTAAAAGCTGCGGGTGCTTAATTTGATTTACCAATATAAAATGCAAATGAGGTGATCAAGTGGAGTGGAAAGGAGAGGAGAAGCCTCTTTTAAACCATCAAGTTAAATGTGAACAGACACTGGACCGGTGGCAGCAAGAATGTTTTAGCATATTCGTTTGATTAGAGCTACAAAAATTGAATTAGCACAGCTAATTGCTTGACAAATTGCTCAACATTACTCAAAAGGCCGACTTTTTTTTTTTTTGGGGTGGGGGGGTGGGGGGTATGGGAGTCGTCTTCTGTTGTCCCCCTTTTCAAAAAAAATACAAAACCAGTGTGAACCCCCTTACCAACCCCCCCAATATTTTTTTTGCAGACCAAATGGTCTCTGCCAATATGTGAAAAGCATAATTAAATAAATGGAAGATGGCACAACAGTTCCTTACAATGGCAAATGAGATAATGCCTATAATTAGGCGGGACACAAGTCTGCGTCCATATGCTGCTCCCCACTTCTGCTCGACTGTGCAATCCCAGCAGCACAAATCTAATAAGGCCTGTCTCCTTAGTGAAGGCCTCAGGGGACAGAGGACCAGCCCGACCAAAATGCACAAGTACACAGAGCCTACAGACAGACACACAGACACACACCCCATCAGACACACACACAGAGGTACCCACAAACAAGTCCCCATGAATTCCATCAACACACATGCACACATGCTAACATGGACACAACACATGCACATAGGTGCCTGCATGGACATTATAACCAAACAACAGTGCTATCCCTGAACTAATACCCTCCAACAGACAAAATTCGACAAACACACAAACAGTAGCAAACACACACACATTTCTCTGTACGTAAGAATTTCACTCACAAAGAACTGAGGATTGCATGAAGGTTTGGGATCTATTGACATCTACTGAATTTTGAATCTCAATTTATCTCATTCACAAACAACTGTGACATGAGAATTAGGACGTACATTTTTTTGGCCTTTATAAATGGAGATAAATAGAACAGACAACCAGTTGGCAGCACAGTGACGAATCTCATTTTTTTACTCAGACAATGCAAGGTGTAAAGATAAACAAAGTCAGAGATACACATATAGGTCCATGTGTGATGTTTCTGGGACATCCACTAGTCTTCTGTTTCATGATGCCTCCCACAAATCAATCAACTAAATCTATTTTCAACGCAACAATAACCTATTTTCAACATTTTCTTCAGAACTCCTCATTCCCCTTGATACACACCCTATGCCCCCCCCCCCAAAATGCGATTTCTTAATCTTTTGTGTGTGAGTCTCCTGAGCTATATCATTTTCTCTCGGCCTGCAGCCAGTGAATGAAGGGCTTTCATCAGGCATCCCAAGACAGACAACTGACTGCCTAGACGCTTGTGTAAATATAGTTTAAACTGTCAATAGCCACACAAGCCTCATTGATGATGTATGTCCGAGGGAGAGTGTTTTTTGTGTGTGCCTGTGTGTGTGTGTGTATGTGTGTGTGTGTGATGGTTAAACAGGAGTGTCTTTCATCCATACCACCCGGGTCCCCATGGGTCTGTGTTTAAGCTCATTTTGTCTGGCTTTCAGGGAGGGATGAATGCTACCCAAAGCGCTGACGGTGCCCGTCTGTTCCAGAGGAGTATAGAACCAAATAAAAGAGAGATTTCATCTCCCGATTACGAGAACATGCTGAAATACAACCAAATACTGCAGACAATAAAGAAAGAAACAAAGAACGAAAGAGAGAAAGAAAAGGAAAGAGAAGAGAAGAAAGAAAAGCAGAGCAGACTGCTGGCTGGCCTCTTGGTTGAAGTCTTGTGCCACTGTGACGGATGATGACACTAGCATTGCCTACTGGCTAACTTCACTCAGTTTAAAAATACCAGCTTGGTTATAAGTCTCATTTTTTCATCATGCATGTATTCATCAACTCATGTGACAGAATACAACATTTAAAATTTTGCATAATTATTTTACTCATCACATTTCATCTGCAATTTTAGCTAATAAAGTTTTCCCTGGCTCAATTTTAATACATACTCATTCCAGTATAAAAGTACATTAAACAGAATTCAGAGAGACATTAATGCAATTAATTCCCTCCCCTACTTTATTATCCTATTTAATGACTTGTTATATTTTATCTCTCTTGCCCCTAATTGTAATTGAAGTAGCTAGTAAATTACTTTTGAGATTTGTGATCCCCACTGAAATAGTGCCTGGCCTAAAAAGTCTTCCAGAGGTAGCCAAGTTGGCATTAATAAATGTTCATTGCTGTCATTAGCAATGCCTTGTAAAGTGAAAAAAGGATGTTAATGAAACATAAAATGAAAAAGGAGCAATTGGTAAGCGATGAGTCAGGCTAGCTGATTTGTTTCTGGTCATCCAGTTCACCTCGTGCTGTTAAATCTCCTATCCTTATTGAACAGCACTTAGCTCGCAAGTAGTTCTGTCTTCTCTTAAAACACAGCATTTTGTTTTGTTCTGGACCTGGCACTGTCAAGCCGTTTTCAAGTTTCCGGCTTGCTGTGGGTTTTGGGGCAGCACCAGTAATTATAGTCTGAGTGATTTGTGATGACCCGATCATTTGCATGTTGAAGTAGCTTACTTAAACACCGTAATTATTGACAGGCCTGGAGAGCTTTATCAGTGATGGAAAACCAGACTATCAGCCCATTCACTCTCCTCTGCTCGTGAACTTGTTGCTTGATGATGACACGACGGCAGGACAACAGCAGAGCTCGGTAAACAAAGGCGAGACAGGTCAATGATGCGGTGTTATTTTATTTACCAATTCATTATTGCTTTATCTGTGTGACGAGAGGTGAGTATTGAGGAGTTAAGAGATTTGACATGAAGGTAAGTACACCTATCCACCAATTAAAATGGCTGCCTATGTTAATCTCTCTCTGTCTCCATTGGGATAATTATTGTGTTCAGAAGACACACTGCTGCAAAATGATATGAATAAGAAGACATATTGAACATATTTGTCAGGTGATAATGACATGGTGAGCAGTGACACCTATCATCAAGGAAGAGATACTTGGTTTCACCCACAGACAGTGAGTGGGGTTTCCTGCATTGTGATCAAAGCTGGATTTGTATAAATGTAACTCAAATGGCTCAGAAACACATCAGGAAAAAATAGTAAGTAGTTTATATAACTAATGTAAAGTTTGCAGGTTGTGATTTGAGTTACAGAGATGTTGTCAAAGTAATCACAAAAGCACCTCGTTTAGGAGACAAAAATAAAAGTAATACATCCTGTAAGCACCTAATTGGTCTTGCAACACCAGACTGGTACCAGAGACAAAGATTCTCTTCCTTTCATGTAAGCCAAAACTCATACATCCTCACAGAGACCAGTGCCATATTACAGCTGAAGCTGGCCTGGCCTTGATGTGCTACAGACCTCCTGAGAGCATAGACCCTAACAACAGACCCTGCAGACCTGGCCTCACTCAAACACCAGGACTTGGCAAGATTCAAAGTAGTGTGAAGTGGCTGGTTGTGCCACTGGTTTTGGATTGTAATCCACATGCATACATCTCCCCTTTCTAAACAGAGGCCCCACGCAATACTTGAAATGAGAAAACAGACACGGATCACAAATGAGTCACATTCTCCCCTAATCTGGCACAGACTGCCAGAGAACAACAGACCCATGGGACATACTCATGGCCCATGTCAGGGAACATCTAGGGCCAAATGCAGACCAGACTCGGATCAGACCTGCTCGAGTTGGCCAGCTACTATCTGCGCCAGTATTGTGGCTATGAAAGTGGCTTCTTTTAGCCCTGGCATGGTGGTCCTGCCTGTCAAGGCCCAGCCGTCTCCTGCAGATGGATTGGAGGCCGCCCTCTCACCCTCCACCGCCGCCGCTGCAGATAAGAGCCATCTGCCACGGGTCGAACCCTGTAGCCAGTCTCCAGCTTGATAAGATACTACCAACCCCACCCCATTCCCCTGTATTACAGTCAGCATTGGGAATATGCACAAGCTGGGAGATGCCTGAGTAAAAGGGGTGGACAGTGATGAAGTGAGGGGTTGGTTGCTCACAAAGATTATTCAGGTTTGTGAGACATGGATAAATGCATATTCATATTTTTGGTATTCAAAGCTCAACCCCTTTCCACTATGAATCCATGTCAGAATGTCACAGAACGTGTGGCAGGGTGCCAACATTTCTGTCACATGAGCATCCAGTGTAAAAAGCATGTGAAGATGGAAGGTTTGTGATCTCACTGCTTTAAGGCTTAATAATAATAATAATAATAATAATAATAATAATAGATCTATATTTTTATAGTGTTCTTTCTTTAGCTACATTGATATCGATTAAAGTTTGCAAACACATTTTATGTGTTTGCAAACTTAAAGACCATTCATTAATCTACTGTATGGAAAGGCCCAATTCAGATTTAAACAACAGACCATTGCGAGAACCCTACCACCACTTTGCACCACCCTAGCCACTCACCCCTCCCCCCACCCCATCCTGAAATGCGAAGAGCCTGCACTTACCTTTGGAGAGGGGGTCTTTCCTCACGCTTCTGGCTCAGACGGGCTCTGCGGCTGTTCTTCCTAAGGACCTGTGTTTTGGCTGCAGATACTGCAGCAGGAGATTACAGGCCTCTCACCCTGGCTTGTCAACAGTTGAGTGACATGGGCTATTAGCGATCTATTTTAAGGACCAGGAGACCTGCTTTGGCATTCTTGTCAGGGAGGGCAACAAGGGAAAGAGAGAGCGAGAGAGAGAGAAAGAGAGAGAGAGAGAGAGAGAGAGGAAGAAAAAGAATGGGGAGTGAGAAGGAAAACTGATTTTGTACTTTTTTCCCTCCTCTTGAGGAAATCCTTTCTTTTTTTCCTGGGCTCGTCTTTTGACAGTGGAGAGCTCAGCTTTCAGGGTGATCACAGAGGCCCATCTATTCAGAGGCAGCACATATTTAATCGTCTGTGGACTTGACAGCAGATTTTCTTTTTTTTCAGCCCCTCGCTGAATCATTATTCCACCACCATGAAACATTGCATTATTTGTTTGAAGCCTTCTGCAACTGCCATAACTGCGATGGCATCAGCGGAGACGACGGTCACACTGAAGGAACTCGTAATGAGTTTAAAAGGCTATGTGGGCAAAAAGTCATGGCACGAATGACAACCCCAACACTTTTATTATTTTTTTTCTCCCAGTGTGCCATCAAATGCCACCCCAACCCACCCCCCCAAAGGGCCTTTATGCGACGCTTCAACAAGCCGTTCACCAGGGAGGGACAGCCGTTTGAATGGATCAGCAGGGCACAATGGGCGCGTCTTTCAGCGGCGTCTGGTTATTGATAAAAATTAAAAAGAGAGGAGCCTTGGGCCTGGTGCCATGCTCTGGACCCCAGGGTCTGGGCTGGCCATCACAAGGGAAGGGAGGACTTTTCTCATGTGTCAGCATTATATGATAAAGCCCTGGCTGAAAGGAGTGGCGACAAAAAGATTGTCTCATGCAACCAGAGGGAGGTCTATAATCTCACAAATGTGTGTGTGTGTGTGAGAGAGAGAGAGAGATAGAAAAAGTGACAGAGAGAGAGAGACAAAGGATGAATGTACAATGTATGTACAATAATCATTGTATAGGTCAACACAAAATAAAATCATAGAAGTTATAATAAATATTATAACCAGTATATAATATACAAAGATTGACATTATATCAATTGATATCCATAAATCAAGTACTTAGAGAAAGGCAAACTGTCCCCTCAGATATCAGCGTACCATTGGATCCAACCGTGGTATGGGGTCAGAGTTATACACTCCTATGAATAACTCCCTCTTTAAATCAGGGAGAATTAGGGACTAAGCAATAGACCATTTTTCTATTTACCTCAGCTTGAATTATGAATGTCTCCAATCAGGCTGTAAAATGTATTACACTGAATAAAAGTACACCAGTGTGATCTAATATCTAATATAGATTATATACTTTTCCAGCATTTTTGTGGAATTGCTGGACTCCCTAGCCAGTAGAATATATATATATATATATATATATATATGGTTTTGTGGAGTGGGAATACGCTGCTGTTGTTTGCCAGTGGTATTGTATGAGAGGAGCAGAGGTCTTCAGGAGCGCTGTGCACAGTTAACCAACCAGCCGAGCTATAGGGGACCAATTGCTGTGCGGCTTTATAGTACACAAGAGACAGAGTAGGAGTAATTGTCCCGTGCTTAACACTGCAGTTCTTAACAAATAACAACCACAGAGCGGGGAAAAATGCCGAACACAATTTCACCATTCCTCTGCATCTTCTGCATAATGCTGTGACTCTATTACGTGCTTGAAAGTAAATGACTTTGCTTTTTTTTTCTCTCACTAGCGTGAATCTTTATGCTCAACCATATTGTGTGATGACCCCAGGTGGAAGGTAACGCTTGTTTGCAATGCCGTTTTTTAATCGGGTTGCTGGTTGAAAAATTGACTTGCTGCCTTTTAATGGAAATATATGTCAGCTTGTATCGTCTGTGTGATATTATCTTATGGATGTAATGAATAGAAAGTGAGTTCAACTAGGTAGCAGTGGGAAAAAGATATGTCTCATTTATTCTGAAGACTCTTCAGATCTATTCTTTTAACAGCTTTTCTACATCCAGGTGTTTTTTTATATTTATGCAGATTAGATAAAGGCTTTTTTCAGCACATTTTTTATTCCATTTGTAACCAGACAGAGCCAACTGTGGCTTTGGTTAAACCAAAAGTATCTAAAAATGTGTAAACGTGTTTTGTGTTGTTGTTTGAAGGTGAATGTGGAGGAACAACCTGGACACATTTTGTTGGACAAATTTCAGGGCTGGGGACAGGCAGGAGATGGGTGGTATTAAACGACTCTAGTAGTTTCTAGCTCTGTTTCCAAAAGGTGTTATTAATATTTGCCACAGAGTAACCCTGAGGATCCATTATCAATAATGCATTGGTTAGACAATAAAGATTTTCTGACAAACATGCAGAGCCCCACTAGAACTTAAATTGATATCACATATCACCTCTGAGCAGAGCAGATAAAAAGCAATTACACCTGGTACAACAAAGCCTTTTCAAACTACAGGAAGCACACACACACACACACACACACACACACACAACTCTGGCCTACATCACGTAAAATGTTTTTTTCCCCTGCGCACAAACACATCTTGACATATACAATACATAAAATGACTCTTATTTGATATTTCACGGATCAAATTCAATGTGGAAATTATCTCATGAGCCTCTGAGTATAAAAACAAAAGGTAAAATGTGGAGTATTGGTTGCATCTAATCAGACTTTGGGGTAACTTGCCTGGTTAAATATTTTACATCTGTGATGAATATTTATAAAGTATTTTTATCTGACAAACAAAAAACTCCTCAGCTAAAGCGAGTGGCTCTTTTCAAACACAGTCTATGAGAAACAAAGAGCCGTCAATCAGTTTGTCAGCATCTTTACTGAAACAATGCCCCCAAAAAACAAACACCCTCTTTCAAAATCTCTCATCTCCCATGGCCCAGCCCAAAGCCTCTGTGACTGCTTCCCAACAGACATGCACACACAGGAAGGTACTCACATACCTACCTAAACACAAACATACACACACACACACACACACACACACACACACACACACACACACACAGATAGACAGAGATAGAGAATGAGAATACGGAAATAAAAATGAATTCACAATATTTTGGCCAAGCATTGCCACAAATCACTCCTCCCTTGCTAATGAAAAAAAGTCAAAAGAGTAAATCATCCAGAGAGCCAACTATTCCACAACCAATTAATGCCAGAATACACAGAGAGAGAGAGAGAGAGAGAGAGAGAGAGGGAGAGGGACACACAAACCTTGATGCAGGGATCGTCTTCTCGGGCCCAGGAAACCTGGCAACACATCTGCATACAATGGCTTAGGCCTCCCCATGCCTCCACCCTCCCCTCCTCCACCACCCTCCTCCCCTCAGCTCTGCTTCACACCTCCCTCTCGCCCAGACATCTTCAGCCTCCTATTTAATCAACAAACACTTACCACTGTGGAGAGATTTAGCAGCTGATGCTGGCCACCACCCTTTAGGCCACGCAAGAAAGAGAGAGAGAGAGAGAGAATGAGCGTGTGAGTGTCCCCTCCGCAGAGGGCGACTGCTGGCAGTGCGAATGGGTGGTGGTGTAGGTGGAGAGGACCCGAGTCCGCTGGTGCTGTCACAGAGATACATTAGCGGCATTAGCGGCGCGGAGAAAGGACACGGGGCTAAATGTCACTGGAAAGATGAGCCGCCTCAAAGAGGGTTAATTATGACACCACGCCACCGGGCCACCTGACCTGGGGGGCTCAGGACGTGTGCAGCACACCATTGAGGCACACGTCCAACACACACACACACACACGCACACACGGGATGCACATAGAGATATATGCACACACACGCACACACGTGATGCACATAGAGACATATGCACACACATACACACACGCACACACACACACACACACACACACACACACACACACACACACACACACACACAAGATGCACGTAGACACACACACATGCATGTACACTTGCACACGGACAGAACAGGCATGCATAAAACACTCATGGAAACACATTCAGGCTCAGGTTCAGAGGGAGCAGCACTGCGCTAAGCTCCTAATGTAACACAAAGCCTCTTGCTGATTTCTATTAGCTTCTACCAGTAGGAGGGAGAGGTACAAGCCATGTAGCAGTTTAGCTAACAGACATATTAGCTCAACCTGAATATCATAGTGTGTACAGGGGCTTCTAGAGTGTCAGACTGAGGACTTTTAAAGGGACTTAGATATGAATCAGATGGTGAAGGCCATCGCTAAGTGATCTTGAGACTGTTGTTCAAGTTTGCTTTTTCTGTTGATATTGATCAAATTCACTTCTTTTCAATTTTTTCCCCTTTTTTTTGTCAAATTTTCTCAAGTAGACATGCTCAGCATGATGTCAGTGAAAGATGTCCTATGACATCACTGGCTAAATCAAATCTATAGCGAGCCATAGGTTCAACCCAGTATCGATCCCCGGGTGTTGTCTAAGGCCTGCAGTAAATAGATGAGAGACAGGGGCGAAGGCCAGTTTCATCACCATAAACTACATGGTCTGAATCCTTCATAGGATGACAGGCAAACGACAAAGTACTTGTACTACAACAACAGAAGAATATTCTATCACTATTGTGAATCACTTTTATGATGCTAAATGCTAGATTAGCATTGTGACACAAAATCTTCAGTACTTTAGTGCAGTGGTTCTCAAAATGTATTGGACCGGGGACCCCTCATGGAGCAGAAAAATTTCCAAGAACCCCTCATAATCATAACACAAATTTAACCATACAGGCTTATATCCAGTTCTTCTGTTAGATGCTAGATGCTATTTGTAGCTTGTAACTTTTTCACGGACACCTTTGCAATGCGCTGCGGACCCCTGGGGATCCCCAGACCCCACTTTAAGAACCACTACTTTAGTGAGATAAATCATCGCATATTAATATGAATATATAGGCAGGGGAAAATTACATTGCCTTGTTCATGCAGAAGACATATCATCATAAATAACATGATACAGAAAAACAGAACTAAACACTGAGGGGAAGAGAAAGAGAGAGAAAAGGCTATCAAGAACAATCATGAATATACTGCAGGCGTAGTAATTCATATCCATAATTAAGAGTTTGGGTAAGACTTTATTTGAAAGTGTCCACATAAGGGTGATACGAGCCTGTCGAAAACACAACATGACATTATTATGAATATTAATAACACTTTTTAAATGTTTATGACTGTTGTCATTAAGTGGCATTGGGTTTGTGTAATGTAAAGTGGACACTGTTTGGGATGCAGTCATTGCAAAAACCAAGTGACACTTAATGACAACAATCAACAGACATTAATGAAGTATTATTCATGTTCGTGATACATGTCATGTTTATGACAGGATTAAGTCACTCTTGTGTAGACACCTTCAAATAAAGTGTTACGAGAATTTGTAAGAGTTGAAGAGAGTGCAGTCCAGATTAAGTTGGGACTCCCCATCATCTATATGTCCGGAGCAACATCCTTACCCAGGCTTTTTTTACAGGGACAAGCTGAGGTAAATAGAAAAATGGTCTATTGCTTAGTTCCTAATTCTCCATAATTCAAATGGAGAGTTTTTTTTTTTACTTAGCAGCTTTACCTGCAGGAAAAACCCAAGAAGTACTACTGCCCTCAGACTGATGCTCAATTCCTGTAAGTCAGTAGAGAATCTATTGAATAAATGGTTATAAATTAACAAATATGAAGTGTCTATTGAATGAAGGATAAAAAATGAACACATATGCAGTGCCTCACCTGCTTTTATGAGTTGTCAGTGCATCTGCCAGAGATTATTTTTTTCTTGATGATACAAAATTTTGCATTTAGCATTTGTACATCTTTGGCCTGCCCGAGTACTGACAAATGGACCTGGATGTCTATTTTAAAAAGCCTCTCATCAGTCAGTTAGCCATGAGCATATCTTTTCAAACTGACTTTTCCTCTAACTACACACTAACCCAAGTATGGTTGTGAGAGAAAACTCCTTGGCCTGTGGGTTCAGATGCATAATTTAAAGTGGCTCTTTGGCTAGTTTTACCATAGGTCTTTGAGGGAGGACTTTGAGCAAAGAGTGGCAGAAAACAAAAAAGAAAATTGCCCTAAGCAAGCGGCAAGTTAGCCTTTCCTCATCATAAAATATGGAGAGGTGCGAGGTGTAAGACGAAGGTAACTTGTAACCGATTTGTAAAGGAAACCTCTCACACTTCAAGTGTCTTTCTTGCCCACTGGGTGACCATGGAGATGCTGTTCCATAACATCAAACATCAAACGTCCTCCATTTCAATCTTACCACAAAAGTATTCTTTTATAAGTGAGAACACACATGGGAATTGTCAACCTTTGATTTATCTTCCATATTGTGTGCATGTGTGTGTGTGTGTGTGTGTGTGTGTGTGTGTGTGTGTGCACGTTGTTTTTTGTTCACTCTTTTATTTTGTCAGGTGACATGACCTCTTTGTAACACTGCAGAGGGGTGTATAGCTGTGAGCTGCCCTTCAATGGAAGCGGCCTCTCGCTGGCATATCTATTTTTAAGAGTGAATCTCTTCTCCATTCGCTCTCACCATATCAGGTTTAAAGCAACTTACAATATGGGCTGGGCGAGGTACAATAGAAAACATCTTCTTTGCCATGAGAGATACAGCTGGAATAGGAGAGGTGAACACTGACGCCTCCGCAACACCCTCCACAGTGCCATACAGTCAGCGCCACCACATGGCTGTCACTTGATTGATGGCTGGATCGTTTTACACTTATTTAAGTTTCTTTCTCTCTTCTCTTTTATTCTTATCACTTTGAACAGGTATGGATTGTACAGCGCCTTATCAGGGGCACTGCTGGTTTTGATTATCATTTGATTAATGATAGTCAGCCACAAAGTAGGCCATTGCAGACTGACTGCAGTTAATGTATGATGGCAAATACAAGCATATATATTTTTTAACTCCTATTAACAGCCTAGAGCTTTGCAAGCTCATGAGCAGCGTCTCGCTTTGTTGGCATAAACAGCGGAGACATCCACGTCTGTTCAGCCCTCACCTCTGAGCACTTTGTTGTGACAATGACGCTAATTAGCAGCGTATACACATAATACATAGGATCATCACGAGTGAATGGCATTACATTATTTCACAAATTACCAGTTTGAGGCATATGGCCAATAACATGATAAGATCCCCTTTCTGACTGTCATACTGTAACCTGACTGGTGAAAAGAAAGTTGGAAAAAGGAGTACACCTTTTGCCCACAAGCAGTGTTTTTTATAGGCACTGTCTACAGATACCAGTCACCTCCTCTGACGACAATGGCTGCTGTAACCAGATCTGACAAATTCCTCTGAACTCTGTAACTCACTCCTTACACAGTCACTGTCTGATAAATGTCAGAAAAATTGTGTGAAATGTCACCGTTCATCATTCTATGGGCTTAGACAGAGAATATCCACAAAAGGTAAAGCATCCAAAAAGAAATGAATAAATTAATGCTGAAAAGGAAAGGGATGGGAGGAAGAAATTCAAATGTGTTGATAAGCATTATCAGATGGCAGACTTCAAGTCAGAGGTGCATTTGGGCTTTCAAACCCAGAGAGAGGCAGAGACAAAACAAAAGAATGGAGCCTCTTTTTTTCCGGATGAGGCCACAGTGAAGCGTCTCCCTTTCTCCGTCTCTCTGTCGTCCCATTCTGTGTCTATCCCCCTCGGATTGGGGAAGAACAGCTGTTTGTCAGCAACCGGGCCAGCCTGGCGTCTCCGAGCCCCCACACCTCCGCCCCCTTCCCAACGGTAAGACATACGCTCTTTTCATGGTCAGGTGGCTCTCGCTTGGAAACCGTATATCAGTGACATAAACCACAAGAGGTTTGAATTGGGGACAGGGACAGGGACGAGGACAGTTGCGAGAAAGTGAGAGACCAAGAGACAGGGGGTGAATTCAGGGAGCGCATCCTGTAGCCTGATACATTGGCGAGCGGACACTTCCCATGCGACAATTTCAAAAAGGGAATTTGTGTGTGTGTGTCTGTGTGTTTGTGTGTGTGCCTGTGTCTGTGAGTGCGTGTGCTCTGTTCAACCAGGCTCCTCCTCTTCCTCCTCTTCGACGAAGGCCCCCGCCATCATTGTCCCACGAGCGGTATCACCTTTGCCACGTTCCCAGCGCGGCAGGGTGACCCAGGCCCCTGGCTAATGTCTCTGTTTTCTGCTGATCATCTGTCACTCAATGGTTATCTCCCAGAGCGCCAGGCCCGGGAAGTGTGATAATGCTTAAGACTGTCCAGAGAAACCTGACTGGATTGGGTAAGGACTAAATGGATGCTACTCAGCCAGACCCACAGAGCCATTGAACTGAACTGTGAATGAAGCCTTATGATCAGAATAGGTGTAATGGGTGTATGGCTGTATTGTGCTTTTTTGTTTTACAGTGTTATAATTTAGAGTTAAAGAGTGTTAAAATTGCAACTGTACAAATTATGACTATAATGACAAAAAATAATGACATATAAACATTCTTGTGCTCTTAAGGGACTAAAGAAATTTACAAGGGAATTATTTATCAAATGTAGAACTGTCTATTAACCAATATATTTTAGTTGACTACAGTTCTCAAAAATAAGTATTTATTTCTGAAACAAAATTTTTTTATAAAATCATTAATTATCATTGATCATCATAGTTCATTCATCAATTTCTGTTTTTCATGTTGACAATTTCATATTTTCATGTATTTCCGAAGCCTCATGGCTCTGCCCTTCCACTTGTAGCGCAGCATGTGTCATAACATGATTGATACGCGAGAGCTTTAAAGGCTGAGATACAGTTACAGGGGACTGGTGTTGCCCGCTAGCAAGTGCCTGCTGACTGACACTGCAAACGGGGACGGGCTGTGAGGTGAGCCCCACAGGAGCAGTCTATCCATCCACCCCTCCCCACCAGCACCAGCGGCAGCACCATCCACAGACGACTCCAACCGAGTCAAGAAGGGAAATCAGCTTGGCTTACTGTCAGCAACAAACACGTACGTTTTGTTAGCTGAGTGACCGGGGTAAAGACAGAGAGAGAGAGAAAGAGTGAGAGAGAGAGAGAGAGAGAGCGAGTGAGAGAGAGGAGGCTGTTGCCCGCGAGGCGCTAAAACGTGAAACTTAGACACGCTGCAACAATAAACCCATCTGAAATCACTTTAGTCAAGCGGCACCTTTATCCTTATCAAAGAATCTTCCATAAAAACCCCACAATGCCATCGCCCACCTGTTTGATGTATCGCCTCCTCTCTTTACCAGCCCTTCCACCCCACTGCCACAGACAATGTGCAACCTGCACCCCTAAGGTGTGCTCCTGAGATCGGTGACCCCCCCCCTCCACCCCCACCCTCTCCACACACCTCTCTCTCTCTCTCTAGCTCTCTCCGTCTCACTCTCTTCTTTCTCTCAGTCTTTTTTCTTTAGGAGGCTGTCCAATCTCTCCCCTCACACCACAACATCACAGACCCCCAAGCAGACTCGGTTTCCCTCTACAGGGGAAAAGTGAGCTCTCTCTTTCTGTCTCTTCTTGCTCTATGTGTGCGTGTGTGTGTGTGTGTGTGTATGTGTGTGTGCGTGTGTATGCATGGGTCTGTGTGCGTGTGGGTTGGTGGTGGTGGTGGTGGTGGTGGTTGATGGCAATAGAGAAGTCGCTTTAGTATGCTCTGAAAGAAGACAGCTTTACTATGAATGAGGTCTATGTTCTTTGTTGTTGAAATGAGTGCTGTCTGTTGCCATCGCAGGGCAGTGTTTCGCAGGGCTAAGGGGAGGTGCGTATTAAAACCCAGGTTTACTATGGAGCCTGAATAGCTGGAGCTCCTGGGGAGATTCGCTTACCTAGAGAAACAAATGCTGCGGAATCTTACTCTATATAAATGAAAGAGTCTAGAGAGAGTTCTGAGCTGCTGGTACACAGTCCGTGTGTGTGTGTGTGTGTGTGTGTGTGTGTGTGTGTCAAACAGGAGGTACACCAAGTCACAAACACACAGTTCATTCTGAATGCAGCACCGCTATTTGTTAAAGGGGCTGTTTCATTCGCTTTAAATATATGAGACAACGAAGAAGAAGTGTGGGTAGGAGGTGGATGGGACTGGGATGGTAGAGGCAGTGGCAGAGAGGGGCTTTAACTTCCCTTGAGAAAAGGTTTTAAGCGTGTTTTTAGACATTGTCCACAAATAGAACATTGTTCGCCATTATGCCTCTGCTCACTTAGGATCTTTTGAACAAGTGCGGACGAGTCCCATCAAGGAGATCAGTATTGTGGTGGCTGATTGGGGCTTTTCAAGCCTGGAGTCCCAGTTAAAATTAGGTCAGGATGGCACATTACATAGACAGGCTCCACATGCTAGACAGAAGAATACAAAACCTGCTTCCATCCGTAGCCCCCCTTTCCTTCTCTATACTGTGCCCCCTCGGACATTTTCAAACCTCTCAGTATATCACCACCTGGTCATCTGTTCTCTTTCTCTTTTCTTTCTTTTTTTTGCATTGTGCCAGCTTTTCTGCCTGCTCCTCTCTCTCCACTCTTGGTCCCCCTCTCTCTCTCTCTCTCTCTCTTTCTCTTCCTGACTTGGATGCTGTCTCTCTTTCTCTCTCTGAAGTGCAAGCCTTTTCTTTTGTAGCTGCAAACAATTTGCTCTCCCCCCCCAGCGCAGGTTTGGGTGCCTATTATGTGCTCTTAGCCACCTGGAAGCAAGCTGAAGATGAGATGAATTCATGCTTTCATTTGGGCTTTGTTTGTTTGTGGCTTTCCTCGAGTGCAGCTGAACCGAGGCCACTGTGCCGTGCGTTTTTCGCTTTTCAATAAATAGTGGCACAGAGACTGCTAGCCACGTCGAGGCAAGGCTGTTGTTTTATTTTCTGGTGGGCAAAACAAAAGCAGAGTCTACCTGCCATGGCTAACGCCCAGTGGCAGCTCATGCCCTGCACTGCTTGTGTCTGCATTGACAGATCTGTCTTTCTTTATCTTTCTCTTTCTCTGTATCTCTCACTGTCTCTCTCTCTCCCTCTCTGGATTTATCACAGACACACTCTCTTTCTATCTGATACCTTCTCACAGCCAGACACAAACACACACAAACAGTCCACAGCCTGGATCCATTCCATGTCGTTGTTTGCCACTGACACATCTGAAAGAAGCCAACAACCTGTCCTCTATAAACAAGCCAGTGTGAGGGACAGCTGAACCTCTCCAGGGTCCCCATTGAAAACAGTCCGGTTTATGTCTTTCAATTGTCAAGGCCAAAGAGATGGTGGTGGTGGAGGGTAACAGTATGTGTGTGTGTGTGTGTGTGTGTGTGTGTGTGTGTGTGTGTGTGTGTGTGTGGTGGGGGACACACACTGGGGCAATTAAAAAACAGGTAGGGCCGATTCAAACACCACTGGCAAACCATCCGTCTCCCCACGGGAGGCAGCTTTTCTTGGTCTCAGCAAGAGCATAGTAGCGATGCTGGTGGGCTCTGGTGGTTGTGACCACAAAGTCGTCGGCTGGTGGCGAAAATCAATCGGCACTTCTCTCCCTCCGGCGTCACCTGTGCCACGCCACGCAGAGGGGGACCTTGGACTTCTGTCACTGCTGGGTTATTGTATTTCTAATTAAGTTGAGTTAATCTCCCACCGGCTTTGTCTGGCTTTGTTAAGTGATATATTCGTGCCGACCAGGATGGGCGGGTGTTTTTTAGGGTAAGGCGTTTATTACATGACGAATATTCCACCAAACAAAGGCTCAGTGATTTGCATTTTAATTTCATTCTCCTAAGGGCCCCACTCTCTGCTCAGACCTACCCGAGTTGTTTTAGACAGTTTGTTTTTGCCTTTGAGCCGAGTGTATCATTTGGAAAGGGGTGTGTAACAAGGCATTGCACACTGTCACAACTTAATTAAAATGATTGAAGGCGCGAATAACGAATAATGAAAACGTTTCCACCAGTGAAGGCAGACAGCAGTGTTTGGCTCCGCAAAGTCATAGATCAACACACATTTCATTACAGCTTCTCGTAACACTGCCACATTCCTGCCCTGCACGAGTTACACCAGCAACGGGTGAGGGTGGACTTACATTATAAACTCTATTTTCTATGAACTTCTATCATATGGACAGAAAATCTAGACTTTAAACTCAACAACAAAGAGCCATCTCAGGTCTAGAAAACACATGGGAACCGACATTCACAGACATTCATCTTAATATCTAATCAGTATGAATGAATCCGCAATAAAGCAGCAGCAGCAGCAGAGACATCAACAAACAAACAAAAGCTGCAGGACTGAACACTGGTGCCAGGCTGCTAAGTGGCAAGCAAAAACAAGCAAAAAGACGTTCTTTATTTAAAATACAGGGAGAGCGATCTAACCCCTGGCGCAAGAATACTGGCCCAATTAAGGCACAGTGTCCTCCCTGCCGGAGAAGCGGAGCCACTCCTGAGACCTCAGTGATTGTTTGGGGTTTCTGTGCCTCGGCAGATCGCATTTCAGGCCCGCATAAAAAAAGCCCCAACACTTTTGTCGCAGGGGCAAAGACAGAATCACATCTTTCCTCGCAGCATTGTCCATGCCTGCGGAGGCCAGCGCTGCTTCTGACCTATTTAAATGATTCGACAATCTAGGGCCCCCTGAAAGTGCAGCCAGGGGAACACAAGAGGAGAGGGTCCAAGCTGAGAGCCCAGGGCCAGGGGCCACGGTGGAAGGGGGGGCAGCAAGTGAGAGAAAGCAAGAGAGAGAGAGAAAACCGGGGGGGGGGCCTTTAAAAACATGCATGGGAGAAGCTGCCTGACACAGAGAAGAAGAAAGAACTACTGTTTCACAGGCAAGGTCTTACTTCTCGGTCTCCGACCGCCTTTTTGTTCCCAATGGCTCTCGGGTCAGTTTAGGACAGACACCACAAGCAGGAAACGGTCATTACACAACAGTATACATGAACAACAGAGTAATTATTTATTTATTAATTAATTTACTTATTTAAGCTTTATTTTTTATTGTTGGTCCTTTACAAAGTCCCTATCAGGCCCATCTCTGACAGCTGAATACCTTTTCCCAGGTGAAAAGAGGGAGGGGGCAAACTTTTTTTCAGCTCATTGTGCACAGCTTACAGACGATTGTTGGGAAAGGAGAATGTCCCCGTCCCTGCCTCTCTCCTGTGGTGGACAGAGCATACAGTGTCTTCAATTCCCCGCCAAACAGGATGGGCAACTGCATTGCATTGCATTTGAATTAGACTCTCCCATTTACATGTCTGTGAATGATTTAAAAAAAAAAAAAAAAACTCTGTAAAAAAAAAAAATCTGTAAACACTCGACACCAGCAGGTGGGTTTGTATCTGCATTAGCAAGCACTAAATGTGTTATAAAAATGATAAAAGCAAAAACAAACATTTTGAAAGCAAACAGAGAGGAAAATGAGGGGGAAAAATAACTGTTGCAAACTGTGGCCGGGTGAGGGCCGTGACGGGGGCCGTCCTGACCGCTCTGCCCCCAGCCTGGCCCTCCCTCTCTCCCTCCTAGCTGCAGTGTCTGTGACTGCGGCTGCTGCTGCTGCTGCTCCCTGCACACAGCCCTCTTGTAATCTGCGATTAGCCCCGGCGCCAACCAGTGCGCTACTGATAGCCCAATTAGAGACACCTTCTGGTCAACGAGCTGCTTGCCAAGTGTCAGCTGGATTACCTGTCAGGCTCCCAGCGCTCCTCAGACCCTCCGCCCTGAGCCCCAGCTTCCTTCCTCCTACATGCCAGGATCTTTTAATCACCTTTCTCCTTTTTCACCCTCTCTCTATCTCTCTCTCTCCTTTTCTCTCTTCTAATTGTGGACCTCTAGGCTCCTTCGTGTCTTTAATTTGAAATAAATACTTCTTTCCTGCATTGTCAGTCTACGCTCTCAGACTCTCTTATTTGTGAAATACTCCTTTTCTCTCTTCCACTCTGCACTCTCTCTCTCCTCTATGCCTCTTCCCCCTTGCCTCATCCCTGGTCTATCTCTCCTGCTGTCTCTGTTTCTTCTCTCTTTATCCCTCTTTTCTTCTGCCCTCTCTTTCTCTCTGTCCATTTCCCAGTCTCCCTCTCTTTCTCTCCCTCACTCCTCTGCTCTTTTATCCAGTCTAATCCCTGGAATAAAGTTGTCTGCTCCTGCAGGAGCTGGTAACCCCCTCACCCCCTCACCCCTTTAGGCTGGCCCCCTTCTCTTTCTAATCAAGCTAATGGAGGCAGCAGGAATCCTATTGATCGCTCTCTTCAGATGCCCTCCGCTTGGATCGACAGAATTCCAAACAGGTCAGGCATCAGCACGCTCCGTTCTCAGTTCTCTTCCTCTCTCCTTTTTTTCTGAATAAGCACACATTGGCAAATGAGCACACACACACACACACACACTCACACATAAATACACTTATGCATGTGGACAAACGGACACACACTCCCTCTCTCTCTCGCACACACACACCAAAGGGATTGAGCATGGCTTTCTCATTTTTGTACTGGTCTACTTCACAAATCTGTCACCCCTCTTGGCTGAACCATAACCTCTAAGAGGTCTGGCTCTTGACCTGTGAAGTGGCGGCTTATGTCTACCCTCCACTAGTCTGAGTGCCACTGGGAGTTAAGGATCCGCACACGGCAGCGGCCGACTCTTTAGCCTACACTCACACATACCAACGCCCCGCCGTCTGTTTGTCTGTCCTGGTGGTCACCACGTGAGGAGCAAGCATGAAATGACAATCTCCCTCATCCCTGCTTTGCCAGAAGCAATTCTCCCACAATGCACCTGTCACAGAGGCCTCAGCCACTGAATGCAATTTCTCCTGCTGTCTGACACCATAATTGTGCTTAAATTTTCCAATGACCGCTTTGCGCAAACTCCTTTGAACCATAATGAAAAACTCAACTTTCCTGTGCCCACGTCATGATGACAGGCTAAAAGGAGCTATTTGGTCTTAATTAAAACTTCTTCCTGCTCTGTGCCACCGATAGTTGATTGGATAGACAGAACTATCACTGCATGAAGGCCAGGTCCACACCAGATCACGCTAAAGTCAGCTGCCATCTTGGTGTCAGAGACTGCAGACGAAAGCAGTGAAAATAGTTACTTATTTTGTCTCTTCATTACTCCTGACTTTTGACAGATGACCTTAAAAGACTCTAAAGGATGCCGATTTCAGTTCAGACACCTCATACAAACGTACGTGCATACATGTGTACACAAACTGTGTGTGAATCTATAAGTACAAGACTGTCACACTTATCCAGTATGGGTTACATCAATATTTTTTAAATTAAAATTTCTGATTCAGTGATTATGCTTTCACCTTCAGAAATGCTGCTGCATTGCACCATTTTTGCATGGATATTTATCTTTTACATAATCACATGAAATGTGTGTGTGTGTGTGTGTGTGTGTGTGTTATACTATATGTCTGCATATTTTCTGACATTTTTAATATACTGCTGTAAAACCACTGGACTGAACCACTGTATTTGGTAATTGTTTTGTCCATTATGCATGCATTCATTGTGAATGAAACATACAGAACACTTGGCAAAGAGTTCACAAACTTGGGACAAATCTGGAAAACCAAAATTCTCTGTTGTAGCGCAGCCCATGTTGGCACGGCCAATTAGATAGGGCGTTACATGACCACAAAAAGGCGATCCACACAGGCTGGAAGCATGTGTTCGTTCTTTGTCCCCTCCTCCCCTTTCAAGCTTATTTATCGACTCATTCACGTATTGTCAGGCCAGGAATAAACAGAAGCAGGAATCTCTACAGCAAATGAAAAATACAATGGTTACGCTTACAGGTCATCATACTCTAATGGAAAAGAATGAAAAAGTTTAGCCCAATTCTGCCAACAGTGCCCCTAGGCCTAAATTCTTTATTCACTTGTTCGCAATATACAATTGTCTGCAGTGCTATCACTGACCTCCTTTCTCTAGAGAATTATCAGACTAACATTTGGATGATGTTGGATTAGGACATCTGCACTGGCTATTATTTAGGTAGAACAATAAGTAAGAAAATCTTCTATTAGAAGCTGCACTTTGACATGGTGAATTGTGCTCTCAATGTGCACGAGAAAGTGAAAGGGTATGGGTGAGTGCAAAAGTAGTGAGCGGAATACTGTAGTTGACACCTACAGCAGACAGCTACTCTGCCCGTTTAATGTAGCTTAAGCTACTGCTTCAAACCTGACCAAATTTGCTCTGATAATGCCGCGCGTGATTCCTCCAGAGTTTTGATGGCGGCTCCCTGACATCGTAAATTAACCTCCTATTGTGCTGTGCCGCAACTCTTTGTGAGTGAAAGATTGAACAAGTGAAAGATGCAACAAGGGAGAGAGAGAGAGAGTGACAGTGACAGGGGAACATCTTGATTCATTACTCCTGTGTGGAAGGGCATTTTTGCAGATGTAGCATACAGTTGCCCTCTCTCTGTCAACAGACTGGGCTTCTCAGTATTCATCGGTGATAAACATGAATGAAAACTTATTGCAGCACAGTCAGCAATACAGGAATTTGTACCCTAAAGTTAAACGTACTCACTGCACTGTGTAGCATAATATGTTATACTGCCTAGAGCATAGGCTATCGAAAACCTCACCTGCACCTGTCATTGGCATAAAATGCATAGTCACGCAATTTGAAAACATTGTGCAATAATAAGATTGACTGAACCACATTCCATGGGGGAAAAAAAGATGAATAGGCACACATTCAGCTTTTGAGTGACTGATTCATGGAGCTACGCAATGTACAATAATTCTCACTGTGCAAAGTAGCATTGTAAGTCAGTTTAGTTTGAATAACTGTATTTGACAAATGGAACTAAACTGCTTTTCATTTGAATTGTGGCAAAAATAAGAATAGGTCTGCATTCAGCTGCTGAGTGGTGAGTGGTAACTTGGGGCTGGTCAAGACAACAATTGCCAGGGCTGAATTTTGTTCCCAGACTGATCCTGCTTCGGAGCGAAACCATATCTGACAGAGAACTTTTCGGAATCCTGTCTGCTCTATCCAAGCTGTGAAACATGACATAAAAATGTGAAAGTTTCTAACAATCAAATCAAAGGGGCACTAATGCATACTACGTAAATATGTCAAGCATGCCAGTCTACTATGAAAGAACATTCGTCAGTCAGGCAACAGGCATGGCTTGCACTTCAGTTAATGAATCTGCTAGCTAGATGGATCACCCAGAAGGTGTTCACACACTCATTCAGCTAAATGTTTTAAATAGCAGATGAACTGCTTGTTAGCTTTTTTCACATCGACTATTTATAGTGACTGGCCCTGCACAGTAAGTTGCTAATACCATTGTGCACTTTGCTTCTAATGAAACAGAAATGTGGCCTGGGTAACAGAAACTAAAGCTTTCCTTTTCACCTGTTTACAGAGCTGAGGAATAAATGAATTGTGCCTAAAACACACACTGTATGGGACAATGGCTTCACAGCTGCAGTTAAATGTATTTCGCAAACTGTACCTTACTGTTAAATGAGTGAACTGATAACTATTTTGATATTTACTCTTTTCATGTTCAAGTATCTTTATTTATATGCATTTCTAAACAACATTGCATTACAGTCATGATATCAAATGTTTCAGCTAGCTATACCTTATTATTGCACTGTGTGTTGAATGAAGCATGACAAAGGATTTCAATAGCCCTAGTCAGAGCTGCGCTGCATCAAGATTCTCCTCAATCTTTATTTGGGTCAAGGGATCACAGGCTGTGTATGCACAGTAGTGATTACAGTGTGTTGTTTACATTCTTTTTTTAATAGCTTCCACACCCATAGACACATTCACGAGCCAGAGACTGGTCTGAAACCTCAAACAGAACTGGCTGTTATGTCTTCGTAGTGGTCTTCGTGTTTCTGTAATCCGTGCGCACTATAAAGATATTGCCTATAAAACATACAAGAAGAGGGGATTTATGGTAGGTCACATGGGTCTTTCACACAGAATTCCATGCATATCTGAAGGCCAGATACGTACATGCTGGCATGCTTACTGTATTTCCATAGCTAAAAATGAATCTGAATGGCCTTAATTCCTTTACACCTTTTAAAAGCATAAAAAAATCACATCCTATGTCCATAACTGACATCAGATGTTGACCTCAAGAGATTCCCTTGCGAACGGTGGAACCATAAGTTAAGTAATGTTCAATTATGTACACCATTAGTTATCTTGCACTGGGCAAAATTACAGGGTGAGGTTAAAGCTCAACAGAGACTATGCCCATCACTTCAATATCAACGTCCTGGAATGCATTGACCACAGGGAAAAATGTGCGACCTCGCTCTCATATTAGTGGCGAGAACTCCACTCCGACAACATAACTCAACACAGTGTGAAACATCCCCTCTCCATATTGACTTTTCTATCATCTAACAGCCCATAATAAAGATCTCTACCTTACCATAACATGAATAGACATTTCCTCACAGCTCATACAACAGCTTTTTAGGGATTAGCATTATTGACTGAGGTGCATTTAACTGCTCTTATGATTGTTAATGGAAGGTTAATGTTGGAGTCAAAAGATAAGGTGCTTTCCTTAAAACAAGTTTATTGATTAAAAAAGCTGGATGGGGGTAGTTTAGAGTGGAACAGATCTATGAGGTACTGATTTTGCCTCAGCCAATATAGTTTTTTTTTTGCACTAATTATGGCAATTTATGTGTAACTGCAGATAGATCACAATGTGAAAAGAATCAATCACTTTGGAGGCAATAGGGGATGATTATGGCCTTGAAAAAAGTGGATACATTCAACTAAACTCAACAGACAAATCAATTTAGTCTAATAAAGAATATGGGATCATAATGTTCGGTAGCATTATGTAATTTTTGAATCCCTGTTGTGAAATAACAAGTTGTCAGAAACAGAATTCGAGCCCAGTGACATCGGAGGAGTCATTTGAAAGTCACCCGAAAATGGAGCAGGCAGGCAGCAATGGCAGGCTAGGCAGGCATGCGTGATCGTATCGTTAATGAAAACAACCCTGGGCGAAAAGATGTAAGGCAAACCTGGCAACTGAGGGAAAAAAATAAATAGATTGCATGTATGAAATGAAGATGGCATACTGAAAAAAAAAAACTGAATTATGAACAATGGTGTCTGGATGTTATTAAAAAAGACCTGGCCCTGTCAAAAGACACAAAGGAAAGGAAAGTCTTTGAAATATTTCTTTGATGTGGCCTTTTTTCCTCAGAGACAAAGTGAATCAAGAGCACACTTCATTGAAGTTCAAATTTCATCCAACATTATTCTGATTTAATATCCTGATTTTAAAGTGTCCTTATGGCTAATCCAAATGGATACGAAGGAATTCAAAGGAGAGAGATAGATTCACATTAAAGACAGAAAGACAGATATACAGAGATATATGGAGATTGTTTAAAATGCCTGACATATTAATAGAAAAGAAATTGACATGAGATATTCAGTCAGTTCCCACTGTATAACTGCGGCAGAGTCAGAATCCTGATGGTACATGTAAGTGGAGGTCACGAAGCAGAGATGACCTGTAATGACAGTGACAACATAACTGTGCTGATAATGCAAGCACCAATCCAGCAGACGTCCCCACACCCTTATTTTGTTACATTACATGAGCCATATCTCAGGGCCCAACTGAGACAACAAGCACTTGAGGCAGTGCTTTGGCCCCGGCATCACTGTCAGGTATACACATTGGCATCTGCATCCCTGCATATTAAAGTGGCAAAGCCTCAATGTCACACGCAAATCACGTCCCCCATTTAATTCCAGCCTGGCAAAACTGTCAAATACCGCAGTAATCAAGCGAGGGGAGGAGATTGACACCACTGCAGATTAAGGAAAGAGAGGACTATAAAATACAAATGCAAAAGATTACCACCGGCGCCACTGCTGCTGGCAACCACACCGCCTCGCAGCGACGGGCGGGGACGTATCGTGTTGTGCCGTGACTCAAACGTGTGTTCTTTGATTAAAAAAAATTACGGTTCTGATTAAAGACCGGCAGGGGCTGACCCAAATGACATTCTTCAGGTCCCCGACGATAGCCGACACCTTGGCGATAATTATATTCCCCTCCTATTGGCTCCCTCTGAGTGAGGGGGTTTAATAGAGTGGTGGCGGCCAGACAGACGCGCGAGATGAAACAGGCACCTCCCAGTTGTGTGGGTGCCACTCGGCCTTCCCAGGCAAATTAATTAACTCCCATTTTCTTTAGAGGTTGAGACAGGAATTGTTCATCTCAGGTCATTTCAATAACAGCAATTTAACATGTACTGCTCCTCTGAGGCAGCAGACCTAGAGCTTCAGTCATGAAACTCTTCCTTACACTGAAATTTTGGGCTTGATTTTATCAGCTATAGGCTAAAATCTGTGCTAAAGTTCAAATTTACAAAAACAGTTTTAGACAATGTAAAGTACCTTGGCCTACATCAGGTTCCAACTTGACATATTAATCCTTTATGCGGTTATGTTGGAGTATTTAAATAGCTGGACATCCAAGAGTAAAAATAACATCATTACACTGTGTGAGTTCTTATACATAGTTGTGACTATGTATGAATATGTAGCATGTGGTACAATCTGATATCACCAAGTAATTATTGTCCCTAGATCAATGGCTAAGTCGTTTGTCCAGGATTCATATTATAACCAACCAATCAATGGCACTTCTTGGCTGTGATGTCATTCAAATGTGCAGTGATGATAACATCCACATCCATTTCAAACTTGCTATCAACTGCCTGGACTTCAAGTAGCCAACATTTTCAGTGTGTGGGTTGTATTTAATGGCAATGAATGTGTGAGAACTAGATTTTATATTACATTATGGATATGCATTATGTTCTAGATTGTGGCTTACTGAACTTGTAGTGTCAAGTCAAATTTATTATCTCACCAGGAGAAATTAAGTTGCAGCCAGGCATTTAAAAAGAACACAGCAAAAATAAATAGATATAGCACTGAAGTCAAATACCAACATGAGGACAATGACCAATACATAATACAGAACAGACCATCCACCATACAATACAACACAGACCAGGACACAATACGCCACAATGTACTGTAAGTTACTACATGGAGAAACTGGGAAAGCATCTAAAAGCTAGTACGCTAAAGTTAGCTAATTTTAGCTAAAGCTAGTGAGCTAATGGTAGCCAAGCCTGTGTCTGGAAGCATTTTAGGCCTTAACGTTTTTTAACAGTTTTTATCACATTATTACAGTCAAGCATTAGCCCCTTACTATGCACTGGTTATGGGACCATTTCATCAATGAAAAATGTAATGAAAATGGACTCTTAACAATAAGCAAAAATATAAGGATAAATGTTACTCGGTGGTGGTCCTGGACTAACAATTAATGATAGCCCAGGATGAATGTGACTTGATGGTGGTCCTGAACTAACACTTAACCCAGGATGTATGGTCCTGGACTGGTACTTAACGGATGAACTGGATGATTGTGGTGAATTAGGCTAACACTTAACAGCCACCCAGAGTGAATGTCACAGATAGACAGATATGTAGATAGACATCTAGATAGATAGATAGATAGTCTTTATTGTCACTAGCTGAGGTGCAATGGTAGCCTTTTACATCAGCGATTCACAAAATTACCATCAGACACAGTCTTGGCTTGCTTTTGGCTGGGAATATCTCACTAGCTTTTGGCCAGCTTTAGCTAACAATACTAGCTTTCAGCTAGCGTTAGCCATTCTACAATTCCAGCAACATACTACCTGCGATGCTTAGTAGGAACAACTACCTTATAAATTCTATTGTTTTCACACATACTGTTTTGTCACTGAATACAACCCACACCCTGAAAATGTAGACTACTTCAAAATCTGAGTCACTGAAAGTATTTTTGAAATGTGCAGATTCACATCTCCTATGGGCTATTCTTTAGTCACACTTTAAAAACACTGTTTATGACATCACCATCAAAAAGTGCCACTGATTAGTTGGTTATAATGTGAATCCTGGACAAACAACTTAGCAGTTGATCCTGGAACAATAATTACTAGGTGATATCAGATCGTGTTAAGATGTGCAACAAGATGTACAGTGTGTCAAACATGTAGAGGCTTTATTAATACTTTACATATATACTTTGTTAAGGTGTTTATAATTGCTCATAGAAATTGCTCCTGCATTTCAGTTATGCTGTCATATGAACTGTGTGTGGATATTCAGAATGCTCTCTTTAGTCAACGTTCAACAAATTCTAATATTTCTTGTGTTCTGACATTCACATGTTAACAGATAACAAGTACAATGCACCAACCAAATCAACCATTCTTAAGCTATCTCTCACAATCATAACCCAGGCCTTCTACCCTGGCACTTGACTCATAAAGTATGAAGGTTACACAAAGGCCTGAGGACATCACTGTCCAATCACTGCAGAAAGACTGGGCCTATAACGTGCCACTCAATCGCCACAGAAGTCTTTGTCCAGGTGACAGACCAAGCTTGATATGGTCATTCGCTGTGAGCTTAAGGCGTTCCTTGTTCATTTATCTTCTATTCTTCACCAGCAAGGTTCTGGCGCAGACAAGGGGCCCAGCCATGTCCATTCAATCAGGACAGCGTCCAGCAATCAGGCATGGCCTCTGTTCATGGGACATCCAGGACAAAAAGACAAAAAAAAAAGAACCATGATCCCAGAAATCAGCATGGCCCAGTGGTTGAATGGGCTTCACCTCCTCCTCCCCAAAAGCACGTCTCTCCAGTGGTCATCAATGAGTTTCTTTCTGGATCAGCTATCCACAGTGGAGCTCAGCACCAAGTCAATGCTCAATCAGCCCTGGCCTGACTGTCACTGTCCTTTCCTGTGTCTGGTCCATGTGGATAGTTATCACAGTTTCCCAGCAGATGCCTGAAAGCAGGGCACTCAGATGAGTCTTGCACTTCTTACCATTACAGGAAAAAAAAGTGTCTGTGTCCTTACAGAAATCACCTTGGTGGAAAGGAGTTTGGAATGCAAAGTCTCAAAGATGTAACCTCTCAGGGGTTTTTTTTTCTTTTACTTTTTGCTATCAATTTTATGTCTTGCATTGTTGTCCACTTGTGATACTTTTCTCTATTGATTCTTCTTTATTTGACTCGAATTTTAAAAGAATGAAAATAATGTGGTGTAGAGGCCACTTAAGGAACATATAATCAGTGTAACCATTGGGTTGTTATTCTGAAATTGCACCTGATAATAGCTTTGGAAGGGGGATCAGCAAGTATTCAGCCACTAGCTGTATCCAGAATGCCTCAAGAACAGTCATACACATCTAAAAAAAAAAAAAGACATGAAATGTCTTTATGTCATTATGAACTTGTCTAGTTAATTGGATGTGGCTATGTAGTACTTCAAAGTAGAACACTACCAGCTGTGAACTGCTATTGACTAGAAGAACAGACTTAAAAATAAGAGGAGTGGTCTTAAATTAGGTAGGATGAAAAGGCACAGAAGCTTCAGACAAAATTAATGAATCAATTATATTTTTCTACGATTATCACAGTCACATGCAAATGAAGGAGTCATAATTGTGGTTTGCCCCGATGAAGTCATTGCAACCCCACATTTAGCAAGGAGACGTCTGTCACAATCTGCCATCTGTAATTACCCACTCATGTGCCTCTGCCTTGGATAATTAATAATCCAACCTGGTATCACGCACTTCAAGGGAACTCCAGGCTTTTCCCTGACACTTCCTATGACAGTGAGCTTCATATAGACAAACACACAATATGTTGATATTGGTCTGGGTCGGATTCCCTGGCAAAAGAGTGGATTTGTGCTCATGTAGCTCAGCAGGTAGAGTGTGGCATAAACAACAACAGACTGAAGGGTTTGATATCCAAAGAGTACACATACCAAGATATGTGTCATGTTGTCTAAATGTATGTATGTGTAATGTATGTATAATAATTATAAATGTAAATGTTATATGTTATAATGACGCAAATGGTAATTTACATTACTTATGACTCAAGTACCACAAATCACAGCAGTATGGAATACAGATTTTAAGGAGGTGGAAAAAAACTTGCAAGATGCAGCAACATTGACAGATGTGATGGTGGTAGTGACAGGAAGCTCTTTTGAAAGTGAGTCCCTGTAGACAAACAGACAAGCCCAGTGCTAAGATCGAGGGTGACAGCTGATGGGCCTTCACCTTCTTTTTGTCCACACTGGGGCATATCCAACAGGATAGTGTCACATCCAAGACATGGGAAGTGACAGATTCACTGCTCTTGTCTCAGTAGCCCGTCTGTTTGTGTGTGTATTTGTGTGTGTGTGTGTGTGTGTGATGTTTGTATGTGTGTTGGGTGCCCTTTGTTTATCAGGACACAAGTCTCAGACTGTCTCTCTCTGTGTGTGTTTGTGCATGTGTGTGTCTGTGTGTGTGTGTGTGTGTGTGTATGTGTGTGTGTGTCTTTGTTTACCAGGGTACAGGCTCAAGACTCAAGACTGATGTGGACTGGCAGAGTGGGTGGTGAACATCTGTTGCGGAGCTGCACTGTGGTGCGGAGAGGGAGCCCGGAACGGCAGCAGAAAGGATGGACAGGATTCCCACCCACATACGCATATCCACCCACTCCCCACCCTCCCCAACCCCCAGTGTCTCCCAGGACCTTCACCAGACAGCGTATAACACAACTGAGCCAGAGCTGGGCCAGCATCAGCAGACTATTTCGCTGGAGCATTACCTCTCTGGAACTTTAAGTTTTAGGTGAGGGTTGGAGTTGAATGGTCAAGGGTCACTGCAAGTTTACAACTGTAAAATATGAGTGAGAGAGAGAGAGAGCAAGAGAAAGAGGAGGAGAGAGGATTAATGTACACACCTGAATACACTAGAGAGAGATTTAACACAGTATGTTATTACTATATCATTGTGCACAATGAACATAATATTAAAAAATCATAAAGAGTGAAACCAGAATAAAACTGGTCCTACACTAATATTGATGTCTCATAGAGGAGGTTGAGATATTTAAGGATACCCTAACCCATCACAAATCAGTGTGCTACAGTTTACATAGATAAATGTGTAGATACAATGTAACAAAAATAATAATGACACCTTATAAAATATATATTTCTATAAAAGAACCAAAGAGTAGTTTTGACTTTATCTTTATGAGAGTTCCAGCCTGGCCAAGCATTTAAGTGTGGGAGATCTACACATGACCTTTACATGTGCCGGTGGAGGAACTTAGCCACGAAAGGTAAGAAAAGCTTCTCGGCACACAATGCCTTGATACCTTATCTCAGCGTATCTATATGGCCTTGCGAGGGAACGCAGCTGACCTCAGAGGCCCACCCCCGTGTCGAGTGTGTGGGGTGGCCGGGGCTAAACACACCAGCAGAGCCGCCGCTGTGAAACAGATACCACAGAACTGCTGTTGTTACAGACTCTCAGACCACTTACAGGAGGTAATGACCTGAAGGCCTTGTGTTTGCAAATCTCTCTGCTTGCAGGCTTTTGCTGAAAACTTACAAGTTGTGAGGTTTCTGTTGGTGTTTTTTGTTTTGTAAAATCTATGCTGCGTCACCACTGAATGAGGGGTTAGTGGTTCATGGTCTGAAGCACTTCTTTATAGTGTCCATAGTGTATAGCACCATTATCCCAGATGGGTGATATGTTTAAATGCTTGAGCAGGAAAAATTAGCAACAAAATAAACTGTATATCCTTGGGAAATGCACAGTTATCAGCCCAGAAACAAACGTTTCTTGTGTCTGCTAGAGTGATAGTTTCTGTTATGCAATGGAAATGCCTGTCAAACACGTTGCCAACTAGGCTGCTATTGCGAACCGCAAGCTCCGTGTGAATTGTTTGTGACAAAAGGAAAGAAATAGCACTCACAACTAAAGTAGCTTTTTTTTCAACGCACTGCATCAAACATATTTCCCTCCTCTTAACATTTTACAGCTAAAAAAAAAACATAATAAGTCCTGTGGACAAAGCAATATTTACCATTCATAAATCAATGTTTACACCACAGTCATCACCAAAGGATAAGACAGAAAATTACTAATAATGACCGGTTTGTGCAAATGTGATGCTTTTATGTAAATGCTGGGCCCTAGAATATGACCTGGAAACAAAAGACTCCCGAATAGTAAGTATAAAACAGTGCATTAGCGCACCAATTAAACACAACTCCTCCTTAACAAACAGTCCAGACCCGAGTTGCCATAGCAACTGGGATTAAAAGACACATGGGAGGATACCCACTCGGTGACACCATCATGGATTTGCATGGACATGGTCATGGTCACACTAAGTTCATCATTACTGTTAGAAGTGTGAGTGGTGTTGATCACTGACAACACAAAGGAAATTATTGGAAGTGATATAATGTCACTGGAATGATATAATTTTCTCTTTTTTTTGTTCTGTTATGGTCATGAGTGATGTGACTGATGCGTTTAACTCTGATTTTTTTGTCTTATTTGTAATCAAACCTCTAACTTTAATATCAAAATATCAGTTCCTTTAGTGTCCTTACTGTAGTTTCAGCAAAGGCAACAGAAACAGACATCTTACATTGTTCGTGTTCTTCACATTAACATCTTCAAGTAAAGCTTTTCAGCATGTGTAGAACCCTCAGCCTTATTGTCAGAATGAAGAGTGCCCATTTCTACTCCACAACCACAATCTACTCAAGTAATGGAAGAAACAAATTAGCTTCTTCCAAAATTGCAAGTCAGGTAATCTGGTGAGCTACTTCCTCACTGTTGCAACTCATTAGGAGGGCAATAACTCCTGCCAGGATGAACTGCTGCACAATTAATCATGGTGAATTTGACAGGGCTAATAGACCACGCTGGCCTCCAGTGAAGAAAACACCCCCGTGGACACTCACAATGTAAAATGTCTAAGGATGTGGACAATAACATGATAATTATTCTGTATTGATTTTGGTTGGTTGTCTGGTGTTGATGGTGCTTTTTGGGCTTATTACTTGCTAGTTATGTTCAAAGAGAAACTTTCAGAGTTTTGCAGAATGAAATGAGTGTGATGGGGGGGGGGGCGGAGTCATGGATAACACTTACCTAAGTCATTATATTACCTGTAATAATCATTTAGAAAGAAAATACATCAGTTATTCCAGCATAATTTACTAGGATTTACTGTCTACAAGTTCGCCATCAGTAAACCCTGAAAAATATCCTTCAGCTCTGTGGATAAAATGTTATACAGTCATGTTATACGTTATACACTTCACTTTGCAAAGGCACACACACACATTCGTTTTACAATACAATAACAATACAATAATGGCCCACACCAGCTTTTGAGACATAGAGGAAAATATATGAAAGGCCACTTTTGTCGCTCATTTACCAAGTAGGCTCCGACACTTGGAGTCATTTGTATAATGACACCTGATTGGAGGCCGTCATTAGGAGCA
>PYXC01000767.1:1782500-1932500 GCA_015244755.2 Tenualosa ilisha
AAGAGCTCTCACTGCACACGTGAGCACATACTGAGCAGACTCAAGTACAGGACAGGTAACCTGGCCATGACCCAGTGAGGCCGCCGACCACACAGACTTCATGTTCTGTCTACTGGCCCTGATAGTGACCTCCCCCCCCACACACACATACACACAGACACACACACACAATCTCATGATCCACTTAATTTGAGTCAGATGCCCAGCTTTGACGGCAGGGGTCGAATGGGGCACACGCCCACCCTCCCAGCTCTGCTCAGGGAGGTATTAGTCAGCAGGACGGCAGCACTATCACTGGTAATGGAGGTTCATGGCGAACGACCTGGCCCAATAAAACCAGGGGTGGGGGGGTCCAGAGCAGACTTAATGGGGCCTTCACTGGGATAGGGGACTTCCTGAAGCTTTGAGTGTGACGTTTAGTATGTGGGAAGATGCACTGGAACCAGGAAGGGGGAAATAAATACCCGTCTCTGTTTTGAATTTTTGGCATACATAGAGTATACAGAGTACATACACACATATTAACTGACAACATAGACAGTCATTCAGGCAACACACACACGCACATACACACACACACACACACACAAAGAGAGAGATCAATAGTCAGGACTTTTGGGATACAAGCAAACTGTGACCATAGGGTGATTAGTCGTTGGGTAAGAGGGTCACACCCGCCTGAGTGGAAAGAGCTGGACCAAAGAATGTCAAAGCCAGTCGAGTCCCGCGACCATAGGGTGAGAATCGAATTTGAATTCTGTTGAGCCCATGTTTCAGAGTTCAGTATCTGCTAGAGAAAGGTCCATGTAATTATTTTATAAGTTGACTTCTCCAAAGTGGTAAAGGTATTGTAATGGTGGGTTCAGGAACTAAATCAGAATGAACCTCAGTCGATCACATTACCACTGCTCAACCACACCCCATGTTTACACATTATCTAGTCCAATTAACTCGACCAATCTATTTTTTAAAAATGAACACGTTATATTACAAGTGACCACAGTTAAATGGCATAGTAAAAGACTAAAATGTGAGTGTCTTTGGACAATGTCCTCAGGGTTAATGTTAGGATCACACCTACAATATTGTAGATTAATATTTATACACAAACACACATACACACACACGCACACACACATGCACACAAACACAACTGAGCTGTTCAACAAATTCCTCAACAGATCTTCTGCAGACTGCGCTGTGCCGTTTGCCTCTGACTGATGTGACATGATCCAGCACAGAGAGACGACCATCTAGCTTAGACTTGATAAGCCCCCACAGTATAAATCATAACAGAAACAACACGAGCTGTAAAAGTAGATTGTCCTTTCCCTTCTTCACCCCTCCTCCACAACACCCCCAACCCCGTCCACCCTCCACCCTCTCCATCGCCACGACGACCACCAGCACCACCACTATAAGAGGCTAAGTGCAGCTGTTCCTGATTAGCACTCTGTATTCCCCCTTATCCATGCTGCTGTCGGCTGCCCGCATCTGCCGAGGGCACCAAAGTTTATAGGCAAATGTCAGACTTATTTCACGTGCTCCCTGAAAAGGAGCTTTCAAGCATTCTTGCTTGTATATTTCAATACTTCAAGACAGCTTCGCCACGTCCACTCGCCCCTAATGCGTGTGTGAGGGCAGTAATTCAGAGGCTTTCAGAGGTAACACTAACATTTAGCTCGTCAATACAAAAACTCAAGAAAGAAACGAGGACAGGGGCGGGAAAAAAAAGCTTTTGTATTCTCCGGATTTCCTTGTATTTCCTGGAGGATATCAGCCTTTTCTGTGAGCCTTCCTACAGAGGCCAGTGTGCTGAGGACCCCCCCGCTCCCCCTTCAACAGGGAGTGCAAACGAATACAAACAGAACCAGCTGTGAAGGAAGGTTTGATTAGGATAACACAAGAACTCAATTGAATTAGTCTGGATTGAATAGCATGTGAAGAGCTGGTGACCATGACCGATATTCCCATGCTGGTGAATGTGTACAGCCTACACAAGAGCATGTGGCTGCTGCCACTGGCTTACAACAATATATCATACCTCAATGAAACCATGGCTCTATTGTACTTAGCAACTGTACTGACAGGCTTTAGAAATACCATAAACTGCATAAATATGAGATATCCATGTGTTCTAAAACATAACAATAACTGAAGGCATGATTTTGTGTTATCACCAGCTACATGTGTCTTTCTCAATCTTCATTTATATTTGTTATTTGTGTGTCTTCCATGCCCTGTATGTGATATGTGGATCTGTCTTTGTGATTGTTTGGAATCTGGGATTTCTCCCTGTCTAATAATCACATTTATTTTGACTCCAGCACTGAGAATATTTACTATGACTGAGTGTTATGTTTGGCCTCATGTCCTGTATGGCAAACTCTGTTTAGTTTTCACTAACACAACAGTTTCTAATTACCTTTTGTCCAATGGCTCACGATAAGGGCGAGGGGGAAAATGGTAACTCCCGCCTTTTATTCGCTCAGAATCCCTTATCCTCTGTGTTTGTCAACACATCGTTAGGGCCCCACAGAGACTAATTACTTGTTGCTACAGTCAGCTGATTAGAGGCAAACTCACATTGTGTTGCACAATGTGGTCGAGGTGAAGACATTCAGGCTTCACTCATAACCGCAGACCTCGTTTCCTCCTTCGGCAAAACTTGCAATAAGACAAAACATAGGAAGCTAATCACACATTGAAAGATTCATGACAGGCATCAAAGACAAAGGGCTCATCCATCATTTGAAGATCTGTTACAGTGTAGGACTCCGGAAGATTTTTTTTTTTCTGGCAATTTTGACTTCATATACGATATTAAAACTTTTTTTAAGAATTTATCATCGGCTAACTGTGCTATGCCGGTATGGAGAATACACATTTGCCTAGTTGTGCTCAACCACTGAGTAATACAATGGCAAAGTTATTCCATGCATTTATATGTCAAAGTGAAGATGTGGCATTGTCTGTAATAGTGTTTAATATTATTACTGGATGGAACTTTATTGAGAAAAGACTCTTGAGCTTTGAACATAGATTACTCTAAAATACCTTGGAATATAAATTCCATTCAACAAATGTCAAAGACTAAATAAATAAATAAATACCATGTAAGCTTTTGTCATGTACTCCTTTCCAGTGGGGAGTAGTGAGCAGCAAGCACACAACACACACACGCATACACACAAACACACACACAGAAAGAGAGAGAGTGAGTGTGTGTGTGTGTGTGTGAGAAAGAGAGAGAGAGAGAAAGAATCTCCCCCAAAAAATCATCTGAGCATCTCATTTCTACTGAGCACTCACAAGAAACGAGAAAAGTTCCAGGTCTACTTGAATGACTCCTTGTGGAGGTTGAGCACATTACTAAAGTCCTCCTAAAAATGTCCTATAGCGATGCTACTTTAGCGTTCCATGTCTTTTGCATCCTTGAAAGCTGAGGAAAGGGGACAGCCCTCTTCTCCCTCACCGGGATTTTATTGATTTGTTCTCATGCTAAGCAAATAACTGGCTCACGTTTGTAGGCCAAGGAGGCAAACAGACACTTAGAAAGCCCCAGAGACAGCAGTTAGAGCCAGGTTGTCCACAGTGAAAGCAAGAGATAAGATTTTATTACACCTCCCAAACTTCAAATAAAAACAGAGCGCCATAAAAACCTAGGAATGCTTCTTCTCGCGACCTTCTTGTATTTTTTCGCTGTCAGTCAGGTGTTGTCTTAATCTCGCACTAAATGTGATTGACTACCATGGTGACTGCGGATATACCTCTCTTCTTTCTCTCTCTCTCTCACACACACACGCACACACACACACACACGCACTTACTCTCTCACATTCTCTCAAGATGTCCTCTACTCTCTCTCAAGGCATATCTTAAGATGTCTTGAAAGCTCTTTATGAATAGTTAGTTACTAGGAGCCAGATCATTGAAACCTGTCTGTTTAGTAATAGTTTTATTTTAAAACATCTTGTACAACACATCTCATGTACCAAAACTACACGGTCACTTTTGTCACCAGTATAATTTTAGTTACTAAGGCAAAAATATTTTGTTGATAACACAGAATTGATGGTCACTGATGAGATCTCAGTATTTACAAGATACAACAACAACTAAGGCACAGATTTCAATACTTGATGTGGTGATGAATCTTTGTAGCGCAGTCTTTTAAACATGGATGGAACCTCATGAACCAGAACATAAACATTAACACAAAACTCAAAAATACAGATTAACCTCATCATTTGCATTTAATATAGACATGAGTTTTCGCCCTGTGTCGGTCAAGTGTAAAACATAAGGTCTTGCTTGGGAGTATCACCGTGACTGTCCTGGTTCCTCATGGACACTGTAAACGTAGACACAGTCTGGCCCTGTTCACTGAGAGGTAAGTGTCATTACTGAAGAGTCTGCCCCCTCCTCACAAGCCACTCAGACACAGGGATACCTGGCACCGGCAGACTGAATGACCTGAACTTTGGCTTTTGTTTTGGCAGTATAGCCTCCCTCTGGTCAATTGTCAGTGTGCAATTGAGCAAACAGTGTTGTGAACAAAAAGTACCTGGACCAATACAATCAAGTTGGGAGATTGGTTTAGCTCATCCAAGTGGATCCGAGTCTGTTTATCTCATCTCATCCTTTGTTAAACATTAGCTTGTGCAGCCCTGACTTTGGTACACAGTAGAGAAACAGAGGGCTGGTGAGAGCCTTCAAATAAACTGTAGATTATAAACAGAAGCACACACCTTCAAAGCAAACCCTTACATTTAGTTTTTACATGTGTAAACAAATAAATAACAACAACAGGGAAAAGGTGCATAAGCCATTATGTTTGCATAAATTGTGTATATTTTAGCAAACAATACTTGGAGCAATTAAAGTGTTGTAAGAGGGTTGCCAGGATGTTAATGAAAATGTGTTTATTGCAAATGTAGAATTGTATATTAATGAAGGCATTGAAAGTCATATTAACATTACAATTCCCATTACTTCATTGGTTTCCATCAAGAAAAATGACTTAGCGGCTGAATTTTTTTCTGTAGGCATCTTGGTAAAACCCTTCTGCCTGTTTCTTTGTGTGGAACTTCCTCAACTCATAATGACCTAGATGACAGACACTTCCAGGTAATTACCTTTATCAGGTAGTGTTTAGACTGAAACAATGTGGCAAGAGCACAGCTCAAATTATCCATCTGTCAGTTACCACCGTCCTGAAATAACTTCATATAATCCACACCTCTTGTTGGTTGGTATATAATATTGATGTATTCATAAGAGCAAGTCTCTAAGCAATTTGTCACTTGGTCATGTTAGAGACAGATAAACTACTGCTTTCACTGCAAGATATGACCAAATTATTTCACCTGTTAGAGCAGCAGTCTAGCATAGTTCATCAGTGCCAGCTGTGTTGGTGGTGGTTGCAGGGTGTTAGGACGCCTGAGTTATCCTGATCGTTTGAGACCAAAATGACTTACTGTGTCTTTAAGAGCCTGGGTGATATGAGTAAATTGGGTGAGCAGAGAGTCCAGCACAGTCCAGTAACTGGACATGACTGGCACATGAACAAGGCTCCCAAGGTAGTGTCCATCAACTGCCCTGGCTTTGTTGCTTCCTGACATTGTAATCAAGAGCTCAATTCTCATCCTCCCCCTTTGTTCTTTTTTTTCATCCCTTTCCTTTTTTTCCTGTTACAGCTGACCAAAATAGATAGAGTGTGAAAGAAAGATTGAGAGAGAGAGAAAAAGAGGAAGATAGAAGGATAGAGAACAGAGAGAAACAGGCTGTCAGGTGACAGCAAGAGTCAACGAACACACATAGACCAAAAAGAAACAAACATGAAAGGAAATGGGACAAAAAAGTTTACTTCTCTCTCTCTAAAATATGCTGTACTCCAGTAATGTGTGATTTACAGTACAAACACACACACACACACACACACACACACACACTCACACACACACACTTCCCCCTGAGGGACTGGTATCACATGAGACTCTTAGGGGCTTCTTCACTTCTCTTTCTCCCATCCTGGGTCAGTCTCTGACATTCACCATCAGTCATCTTGTGTTTTGACAGATTTAGTGTTCTTTCTCCCCCCACCCCCTCCCTGGTGGCTTATCTTCCTATCAGCTCAGCTGACTCTATCTCACTGACCCCATGGGCTGGATCATCAGCCAGTCAAAGGGTCAGCATCACGTGGGGTCAGCGAACACCTTGCGGAATGGACCCATTTGTGTAATCGCTTCCAGGCAGACACCGCCCCCACCCCACCACCACCACCCACCACCCAACCCAACCCTACCCCATTTTTTTCTAGATCTTTCCAGAAGCTTGCCTCCTTTTCCTGGAGGGCGCACAGTGGCCTGCCCACTTCTCGAGCCCTACAGACATGAGTTTGCCTTGACAATGAAGCCTCTGAAGATGAATGGGAGCACTTCATAGGCCACTACACTATACCACATCCCACCCTTCAATCCACAATGGCTCCTTGGCTGTGCCAGGGGACACAGCGCAGAGGACCTCTTGGCCAGTGTCAATCAGCATGTGGTCCGGCACGTCAGACAGACAGATCCTCGACGGACGAGGGGAAGGGTTGAATCATCAATGCGGAAAATGATGAGAGTCCATGACAGCGGGTATTCACTGCGTTATAATAACGAGTGACTGAGGTTATGCGCCATCTTGAACTATAACTTGCCTGTTGTGAGCAGGTGCATAGAAAGCAGGTGCACAGTAAAAAAGCTTTCAGTGATGTTAATTATGGTGGCTATTGACAGGCTAGGACAGGCTACTTTTCAGGCAATTGTCAGTTCTCCTGATTGTCAAATGTCATGAGGAGCACTGAAACGCAAACAAAACAGCAAAAAATATTCATTAAAAAGTTGTACTTCGACACTGACCCAAATCAAGTCAAATCAAGGAGCCTGGAGACATGTGCTAGGAACATGGCAGCTAGTGCCGCTTGTGCATGTGTGTGTGTCTATGTGCACCATTGTGTGTGTGTGTGTGTGTGTGTGTGTGTGTGTGTGTGTGTGTGTTTATGCGCGTCCGCAAGCCCACACAAGGCTTCTTGAAGAAGAGTGCACTGCACTTCCTGGTGCGGCTGAGTGGATGTGAGCTCCTGGGAGAGAGGCAGGAACACAGCAGCAGCACTTGAGTACATGCTCAGGGGCCAGATGGAGATCAGTTAAAAGCCATTTCCCAGGAGGAGGCCCAGGAATCAGCTTGGAGAGAAAGAGACAGAGACAGAGAGCGCTTGACCATGCACTTAATAAAATAAATAAAGAAACAAACGTGTCTACAAACACACATACACAAAGAGAAAGTAAAGGGGTACAGGTGCAGGCCTTTTGGAATATCCACTCAAATGCTGTTATTCTGGAAGATTGTGAAAGCGTATAGATGGGGAGTGGGGACTGTTCTTGTAGTGTGGCAATTTGTAGGTGCTTTGAAAGAAACAAGTAATTTTCTTGTCACAGGGAACTTGTTGATAAGGTATGGGGAGGATTCTCTGAGGGCTGCCTTGAGGGATCGGTCATTTTGATGACTGGTGAACTAATGAACCAAAAACATAACAAGATACTTTCCAGCACTTTCTCAAGCTCAAGTCAAGTTCCTTTTGGCGTAGAGCTAGGAAAGCTCAAACTTAAAGGCACAAGTCTAAACCATACAGCACAGTCTTTGCATACGCTGAACTACTTTGAAAGCGGCGTTGTTCGCCCGGCACAAAAGACCCGCCACTGCCGGCGTGTCAGAGCTCAGGAAAGGCCATTCTTCTTTGCAGAAAAGAGTGACTTGTTTATCCCGCCTCCTGTAACCCAAAGAGATTAGCCCCAGCAACATTATTATGACAACTCGCATGGCAAACAGCTAAACACATTACCCGCACTTGGCATCGCACCTCTAACCCCCCACCCTCCCCTCACTGCTGCCCTAGGATGCTGGGCAAGGCTCTATTGGGCCAGACCTGCCCGGTGAAAATGTCTGTTGCGAGCATAGAGGGCGATACCCAGCAAATAAAGAGGACAGAAACTCAAGCTGAGGGGTATGCAAGACCATTGTCAGGCGAGACAATGGACAAAACCAACATTGGCTGGAAGGGGAAATTTGACTCCCCAATCTGTTAGACTTTATGCACTGATAAGAGATGGGACTCTGCCGCGCTTACCGAGAAGAATACAGTAAACACAAAAATCCAGTCAGAACAGGTCATTGAAAGTCTCCGCTGCCGTAGGCTTAACATGATACTTAAGTACTTTTACAAGTAAAAAGAAAAGGCAATTCTGCACACATTACAATCTGCCTGGACTCTAATCTGGCTGTAATGCCAATGGCAGTCTTTCAGAATGAAAAAAAAGAGAGAGAGAAGGAAAGAGGGAGGGGGAGAGAGAAAGAATGGCACAAAAGGGGGCAGGAGACTATGGTGATTTGTTGCATTTTCATTACAACTACTTTGTGATTGTACAGGGAGTAATCATGGATCTAAATAGCTCTGAAAGTGACTGTTTTCTAAACGTGTAACTCAAAACGTCCCCCTTTCAACAAGTGAGCCAGTGTTTTCCACATAGAAATCCTTTGCATTGAGAAGTCACAGTACCTCTCTCCAAAACACGCACTTACTGACTGGACTGGAGGAGAGTTGAACACAGACCTGGGGCACACAACTCAACTAAAAGGGTCTTTTGCCTCTTAGTTTACAACCAAGCACATTTAGCTTCACTTGAGTTAATTTGACACTCTAGCCATCTGAAAACACATCTAGATAAGCAAAAACACGTTCACTGTTCACGCCACTGTGTTTTGCCTAGGTACAGAAAAACATTGATGGGGAATAATGTCTATCAGTGTAATATCTGTGAGATCCTGTTTTATATTCTGTCTTTGTTAGTCTGTAGGACAACCCTCCACAGTAGTGAAGTATGTGTTTGTGCCACTGACCCCAACCTTGCAACCTGCCAGACTCTCCGGCCGTGAGAAATTACTCTGTAATAGAAACACGCAATTATATCAGAATAAAAACAACATGCTAGCTTGTAATTGGTTTCTTTCCATTTTTGAGGGCCCTGAGCAACTAATGCTTGGCGGTATTACGGGAGGTTGGCCACTAACTGTACTTCAATTAGATGTCCATTTAGAAGCAGTGCAGGTGGACTCATATAATGAGACAAGATGGCTGGCATAATGGCAAAATTGTTCAGGCCACGGATTCCTCTTTTCATTAGACTCACACTTTTTTTTATTTTCTTGTCTCTTCTTAGGGTTGGCTAGTTAAATGTTCAAATGAAGATGGCTTTGCAGAATTAACGTTGCATCAAATGTTACAAAGACCTTGAAATGATGTGCCAATGTCTATGACGTTTTAGTCTGATGCACTACTGTAGGTCATTGGCAGTCTTTATGCAGTGTGCACTATCATTGGCCCTCCAGTCCTTCCAGCCCTGAGAAGATGCACCTTACTTTTTATGCACACAAATAAGCATCAGTATTCCAGCTTAATTGGATGTAGAGAAACCAGTGAGCTTCATTTTCCCATGTTTTTTTTTTTTTTTTAAACCAATATCTTTTCTACATATCCACACATTCCACACATTTTTTCAGTTCAATAGAATTTCATGCAATTCTACAACATGTATGTTTTGTTAATTTATGTTATAGTTTCAAAGAAAGATGCTATTGCAGCCTTGTGGAATTCAACAAATCTATTCAGGAGAATTTCAAAGCCCAGTTTTAACTGTCAGTGATGGTCAAATAAATGCCAATCCTCACTTTGGCTTGAACAATTACACATACATTTATATCACTACTACATTTCTCTTACCATAAGCTTAGCTAAAACACCTCACTGACAAAAAAATATCAGCTGCTACAGAGTGTGGCTCTTAAAATGGAGAACAAAATGTAGGAGTTTTTCATCTGTAACAAATCAACTTCCACTTTGCTGCTTCAGTTACCTGAAAGAAGTGAACACAGTTCATCTGCACTCATTATTGTAATGCACAGGGGTAATCATTTTTCAGTATTAATCCATTTCAGTGAACATTAATTATGATTACAATATGAATTCAGGGGTTATTTAAATTACTTGGAAGCCTGAGTACTGGATCCTGCAGAAATGCTAAGAAACATTTCATCTATTCTCTTGATATCACCTCTCAAAAAAAAAAATAATAATAATAAAGTGTCTTAATAATGAAAATAAACTAATAAATGAAGACATCCATCAACATCCACATTTCCAGAAAAATAATGTTGATGCTTGCCTAATGGAAAGAGAATCAGTTCCCACTTTCAATCAGTGCTAACTGCAGACCAGGGACCATTAGCCAAAACAAACCTCACAATGTCCAAAAGCACGTTAGATAAAAAAATAATAAATAATAAATAAATAAATAACTCAGTTCATACCGGGGTAACTGTCCAGCACCACATCTAGTACTCCACAGCAAAAGCCCATTAACAGCTGTGTAAGACACAAGGGTGTTTTGCGATCAACATCTATCCATATTGACCAACCCACAGCAGCGTACAGTGGAGGTCAGAGGGGTTGATCAGGTGGCTGCCAGCTCAACGCTCTCACCACCTCTCCTAATAATAAACAATAATAATCTATCCTCTTCTGATCCCGTGAGGGAAATTTGGTCTCTGCATTTAACCCAATCTTGAAATCTTGAAACACACACAGCAAAGTGAAGCAACACTAACCCGGAGCAGTTGGCTGCTTGTTATAGCGGCGTTCAGGGAGCAGTGAGGGGTTACAGTAGGTGCCTTAGGGTCCACTGGTCGGAGATCAAACTGGCAATCCTTCAGTTACGAGCCATAAGCCCTAATCAGCAGGCCATGGCTGCCCCTCCTGAGTGCAGCAGCCGACCAGAGACCCTATTTCCTACGTATTAGCAGACGTGGGCCAGTCTAGAGCCAGCCTCAAGCCACCGGGGACACCATAGTAACTCAGGTAACAGTCTGTGTAACAACTCATAGTCTTACCACAACTGTGTCAAGCATCTGCTGTACCTTCTCTTTAAATGGTTGATGACCCAACATAACCTCGGTGACAGATACAGCAAAGCTAACTGCTATGAATTAATGCTTGTAGAATGTGGATTACATTAGGGCCAGTGCTAAGACAAAAAGTTGTTTTCTGAGCGTGTGGTGTATCTAGGTGTGTGAATTAGTGCGTGCTTAAAACTGTGTGAATCTGCAAGAGAGAGAAAGAGTATGACTGTATATGTGTGTGTGTGTGTGTGTGTGCGTGTGCGTGCGTGTGCGTGTTTTTGTATGTGTGTTAGGTGTCCTTTGTTTATCAAGAAAGAACTTTAGAATAGATGACACCATATCAGAACTTGAAGGAAAGATGATGCTTCCTGTCTGACACCCTGGACACAGAAAAAAGAACGAGCAGAGGCAGGATAGAGAAGCCATAATTAATGTGAGTGCCAAATGATCTGTCACTTGGTTCCTTTGTGTGTGTGTGTGTGTGTGCGTGTGTGTGTGTGTTAGGGGTGGTGGAGTGGGGGTGAGGGGTGGAGCGGCCGGACTGGTTCTATCACAGCTGACACTCAAGCCCTAAAACCTCATTGCAGTAATGTGAGGGTGGAGAGAGGCTGTGTCTGGATGGGTAATGAGGGACAGGGAGCCTCCCTCATCCTGTGCTTGATCTTATCACCAACACCTCTGCTCTGCCGGAGTCCTCCCCCAGAGCAAGCAGAGGAGATGATGCTGGGAAGAGTGCGGCGCAGATCCAGGCCGGATGCGCTGGGATTGTCCCTGGAATCTTAGATGCCATCTGGGGAACCTGAAGCTGAAGTCATGGAAATGAGGTTCTGAAAGCAAGATGCTGTCCAAGGGGATGCTACAGAGGTTCTAATTAATATGGAGAATTTGGAACACAGAAACACACACACACACACGCACACACACACACACACTCATGCGCACACACACAGACACACACGCACGCACACTCTCACACACGCACACACATGCACACGCACTTTCTAGGTACATCCTCCTCATCTTAATCCAAGGAGGGATCTTCCAGAAATAACCTAAATGAACAATGATTCAAAGCATAGAGAGGAACTGTTGTGTCTCTGCATGTAAAATGGCAGAGGTAAAAGCATTGCTATGCAAATCAGCTATTTTATGGGTGGTGGGGGGATCAAGAATGAAAAAAAAAAGCAGACAAAATCAAATTTATCAAGTAGGCATTGTTCATTCTCCATTTTAAGAGGAGGAAGAAATATGCTCCTGTGTTCTCTGGGCTTGGAAAAGAGGGGAAAAAAGATGCAAATATAAATTCCATTACATTTGGGCGAATTTAATTCTTGCAAATAATTTGCGAGATGAGCTTTGCTCAAATGCCGGTCTTAATGGACAGGTGTCCACTTAAAATCTCCGGCAAAGCTGACTCTAATGGATTGGTTTATATGCAGCCTCTGGAAAAGGATTGGAGGGGCTTAAATGCTGGAGTACCCTGGCAGTGGAGGCTTTCTGCATAAACGCTTGGAGTTTAATTTCCACAAGTCGCGCATTTGTCAAATTTAACCTTTCGCCAATTCTGTATTACAGGGCGATCAAAATGACCCCACCAACCCCTTCCTCTCACCCACCCACCCCATCCCTTTCCGCCCTTCCCCAGCAGCGAAGGTGATGGCACCCACATTATGTGACAAAAGATCACCCATTGTTGTGTTTTTAAAATCCATCTTTAACATTGTGCTTAGCCTGTAGGGCACGTGGGCACATGTTTATTATGCTATTTCTGTGGAATAAACTTTGATAAAACACTTTTCTTCTGTGGTGGTCTATGGCAGGAGAGTGGGAGGCGGGGGGCTGAGTGAGTGGGTATGGGATTGGGCAGGGGGGGTGGTAGGGGGTTGAATTGATGGCATTCAGGCAGTGGTGCTACTAAGAGTGCCAGGCAGCATGAGATCTGTCCGTTCAGCTCTCCAGCTAAAGAACATGATTAGGACTATTTTTACATGTGCACCAACCAGCTAGTCTGCCATGCTGTGCTTGTGGGCTTTGCAGGAGCTCATGTGGACCATGAACGCGACTGAGAAGCCAGAAGATGCAAGGCACATTGCAGCACCACGTCCTTAAGAACAAGGCAAGGTTTTACCCCTAAACATACGGCTGGGCTACGGTACGGCAAGTGGGACAGAAATGCCAGTGGGCAGAACTCTGAAATTCCCACCTGGACAACAATGGTCGAAAATTATATTCAATTAACTCCCATGGCAACAGCCCAAAAAAAAAGGGAAAAAAAATCCACACACACACACACACACACACACACACACACACACACAAAGGAAGGAAGAGGGATGCTGGGAGCGTGCACACACTCTTCTCATGAATACACAACCATGCCTCTCCACATATACTTCAGGGCCATAAACCCGCAAAGTAATTATATGCTTTGAAACACTCCACTTAAGGATAGCCAATAATATACTGAGTGCATATGCTCTCTCATCTCATGGCTTTTTCTGACAAAGGCACAAAATAAACACAAAAGAAAAATAAATTTCATTTCATTGTTACTTTATGTAATGTAAAGATGAATTTTCAAAGACATCCATGGTGGATTATATGGGAAATATGTAGTAAATAGACCACAGCTAAGCCTGCTGGAACGCACCACACACAAAGGTATGCTGCTGGAAAATAATTTCCGAAGAAAACCTGACACTGCAAGCGTTCTTTCACATTTTGCTGCTGTTGTGAGGAAATAGCTCATCATGGCAAACGCTATCCAATAGATGCTTTTTATACGATTTTATGAGAGGAAAGGAACCTTTACAACATGCTGATCAATTTGATAAATCAATAAAGGAGCGTGCTATCTCACAGTGTCCTCTAGTGGTGAGTGTGTCTTATTGCACACAGTCCCCGGCTCTGCAGTGACATTGCTCAGAGCACTGGGTTTGGCTCCCCTGTAGCTTCTCCTCTGCGTCGCTGTCTTATTTTTGTCTTTTTTTCACCTCCACATCCTCTGCTGGGGCCATTCAGGAGTAGGATCAGAGGACAAAACAAGCCCCCCCTCCCCCCCCACACACACACACACTCACACACTCTCGCTCTGTCTCTCTTCCTCCTTGACCACCCCCCGCCCCCCCGTCTCTCCCCTCCCTGCCCTTCAACCTGCCCCTTTGATGGTCCGTGTTGTCAGGTCACTGCATGTCACCAAGGAGTTCAGTGGCGTAAAGGTAGTGTCAAGCCCGCTTCCTTCCCTCCGCGACCCCCCACCCCCACCCCCACCCCACCCACACACACACAAACACACACACACACACACACACATACACTCACACACACACCTGCACGACCTCTACAAAACACACACACTCATACACACACACACACAAACACATCCCTGCGGTGAGCCATGCTGAGTGATGGAGTGAGTGTCTGGCTCTGGCTGGTACTGCTGAAGGGACATCCAGCCCGGTCACCCTGCCTCCAGAGCAGTGTGGGGCTGAGGAGGGGAGAGGCAGGCGTGGGCCTGCGGGCACGGCGGACTCATGCTTGAGGGATTGGAGCTCAGGGGAGGCCTGGCAGATTGTGCTGACATGCTAACAATCTGATTGCAGATGGCACCGTAGCCAAGAGGAGTCACAAACAGGGGGTAGGGAGAAGGCGGAGAGGTCTCTGTTGACCATGACCGCACACACACACACACACACATACATACACATGCATGCACACACACACACACACACACACCTTCTCCCTCTGTCCCTACGTAACACAGAGGGGAGAGAGGCAGAAAGAAGGAAGAGAGGGTAAGACACTGTAAAGAGGAAGTGAAGAGGGAGTTTGAGGGCAGAGAGAAAGGTATATGGAGAAAAGGGATGTAATTACTATAAACGGAGAGAGAGAGAGAGACGGGAGATGAAAAGAAGACAGATCAGACAGTGGATGGATAGAGAAACAGGCTGAAGAAAAGAAAGATAAGGCTGAGAGTGTATAGTAGGAGCAGCACTACTGACAATGTATAGAGAATTTTACAGCTTTCCTATGTTATGATCAGACTTACATTTTCCATTTGTTTTAATATATTTGTTTATAATTTGGGGCCTTCATCAAACATACATATTTGAAGGAAACAGAGAAAATAAATAAATAAATTATATATATATAATATAGAAATAAATTATATATAATAATATTATAATATATATATATATATATAGAGAGAGAGAGAGAGAGAGAGAGAGAGAGCGAGAGAGCACTGTCACAGGGGTGGGTTCTGGGCTGTGACATGTTAATTGTGGGCGCTTTGTCTGCAGGCACTCACGTGGGGTCTGTCGGCGAGGCAAGGGGGGCATGAAATCAGAATGTCACACCCAGCAGGAGCCACCAGCAACACGCTCCACATGGGGCCGCCCCCCCATCCCAAGCACCATTGGGAGTGTGACTTCAAAGAGGGCTCACCTCACCCACCCACACCCACACCACACTTGTATAAGCACACTCATACACACACATTCACACTCACACATAACATATACACACATGCAGACATAAACATAGACACGAATACGAAAGACTTGCACAAAGGACAGAGCACAATTTCTCTAACCGCATGATGATGACCACGGCTTTGCCTTGGGACATTTCTTGTACTTCATAGCTAGTATGCAACCCCAAAAAATCCACATTTTTGAAGGACAATACAGAAGGACCAAGAGCATTTTCATGAGCAGAGAACAAATCTTTTGGGGAAAAAAAATCAAACATTTCAAAAACTTCTTTCAAAAGTTAAAAATCACATTTTTGGCAGCTAACAATCAATCTGTAATCAACCTCTGGACTTCTTATATTGTAATTGGTTATTCACTATGATATTAAATTGCAAGTTCAATCAGGAAGAAAAATTCCAGGGTATAAAGACCAGGTATAAACTGTTGTGCAACAGGATGTACACTGCAAAGAGGTTATGCTTGGAGCATGAAATATGTGCCCCTTTATCCCAGACACTTTTTTTCTGTCTGTCGTTTGAAGTAATGTTATCATTTCAAAATCAATAGTGCATGGCATTAGCATGTAGGAAGCAACAACAACAGCGATGCATTCATGGGCGTCGTCATGCCTGTCCCCTTGACAAATCTTGTTAGCTGCAATTTGAGAGGGGAGAGGGAAAAAAAATGCTTACTGTCATTTTGACCCTGCTTAACCTCCTGATTTTCAGGGTTCAAGTCCAATTAACCTTTGGGGGAGAAGCAACATTGGTCCACCCAGTCAAGTCAATAGAACCTGCTGGTAATAATTTCATTTTCTGGTTCATCAAAGGCCATTGCCTTCACCTCACCAATATCACTCAAGAAGACATCCATTTATCAATGCTGGAAGCCCAGCAGAAACAGACTGTGGGACCACCATCAGATATGTGTTAATCAAACGTGCCAAAGCCTTCTGTGCTGGACCGCCCACTGAATCACAATGGCAATGCTATCCTCCTCCTCCACATCAATGTCAAGATTAAACTAAAGATGTTAAAAGTAAATTGTGGCCTACAGACAACAGAAAAAATGTTTAATTCTGATACAAATGTTAAAACAGTGAATTTAACAGAAATACATGCATTATGGAAGCCATGCAAAGCCAAAATGAACGGGACATGGAGGATGCATAGGTGTTCAGTGGAACATGGAGGATGCATAGGTGTTCAGGACATGGAGGATGCATAGGTGTTCAGTGGAACATGGAGGATGCATAGGTGTTCAGGACATGGAGGATGCATAGGTGTTCAGTGGAAAGTATTTCGGTGTTTTTCCAAAACGAAGTTCAAAATGTCATGAGTGATGATCACAAGTGTAAGGTGGGTGGGTGAGCCCTCTTGTGATTCTAATTGACACTGATAAATGAACAGCTGACCTCAAGGTCATAGGAAATAAAGAAGATGCTGGAGTTAATTAAGCTTGAGGTTTTGTGTGATAAAGACAAAAAGAAATAAAAAACCGTGTCCCTATTATTAAAATATACTAACTGATCTGCTGACACATATTATCATTGTCATGCCTTGCTTTAATTATAAAAAATATAAATACAAAGAAAGCATCTTATCGCTCTGTAAGAACATATTTTATATGTAAAATAGACACACATGCACACACACATACACACACACACATACACACACACACATACACACACACATAGACATATTCCATGTAGATCTTTTCTGCACTTGAATGTCAGTCATTGTCCCCTCAAATGCTCTGAGTAGCACAAGTGATAAAGCCAGGGCTAAGCCCCCCACACAGAGAGCCTGTGACTGAGTGCTGCCTGTGGAGGCACTGCTCAGCGGAGGTGTCCGTGGGGTGGTGCGATGCCAGGCTGCCTGCCACCATGTGGGCCTGGTTGGAGCTGGAGCCAGAGCTGGTGGAGCCGGGGCTGGAGCCTGATCGTGATCCTGAGCGAGGGCAAGGTGTACTGGGGATTTGGGTCTTACACACTGGGTTCTGAGCTCCAGGCTCTAGGCTCCTTTTTCTCGCTCCCCGGACTCAATCTGATTAAAAGTGTGCCCATCTGTTGAGTATTACCCAGAGCTACCACCAGTTCTCTCTCGCTCTCTCTCTCTCCCACCCTCCCCCTGTCTCTCTCTTTCACTCTCTCCCCAAGCTCTCTAAGCTCCCGGAGAGAGGAGACATGGTAATGCACAGGGTGAGAGAGAGGGAGAGAGAGGGGGAATCTTGTCCTTGCCAGCATGAAGCAGGACTCAAAGTCAGGCGCTCTCTCACAGCTAACAATGGACTGAGCTGGTGGGAGGCTGAGCAGAGGAGGGGTAGAAGAGAGAGAGAAAGAGAGAGAGTGTGTGTGTGTGTGTGTGTGTGAGTGGAGGGGGGTTGTCCCTTTCTTGTGCCACATGGCTCTTGTGTGAATATGGGCCGTGAGGGGGCTGTTAAGTCTATTGTTGGGGCAGTCGGCGACATGCGTCCTCACCATATGAACTTTGTTTAAATAGTTAGCCTTTTCTCCCCGGCCTCTACTCCCTTGTGGCAGATGCACTTTTATGCAAGCCTCTTGTCCTTTCACTCTTAATCGCAAAGGGCTCAATAGGATTAGCATGTCATCCCTGCCCCTGCTATCTAACGTCATGTACAAAAAAAATATCAAAAAGGCTTAGAGACACTGGAGATTACAGATTAAAACATGTGTACAGAGCGAAGAAGAAGTACTTATCTTGGCATTATACATGTGTTGTTGTTTTCATCTTAGTAGTATGATACAGTAATACTGAATATTGAAATAACTTTGAAATATCTCTGAGTTTTGATGGCATTTGGCATCCGAATGAAGTTTGTTAATTTGCCTAACAAATACATGAATACATGCTATACATATGCATATGCGTATGTCCATAGATAAGATTGTATTTCTATGATAGCAATTTACTGGTATTTTTGCAATTGATCTTAGCTTAGTGGGTCAGTCTTTTTTTTTTGCTATGTTGTTCTTAAGTTATGCATAATGGTAATTTATGCAAACTCACTGAATCACCAAATGTAATGAGCCATAGCTCCCCTAATCACCGAAGCAGGACTTGACTGTCATTTGCACGACACCGCACCCATCTTACGCTGAAATTGCAATTTCCATCCAATTTGCGAGTACCTGTCTTGGTTTAGCCTCTCAATTCTATGCTCCATTTACTGGGATATCTCTATGTGTCAACGTTTCATCCTCAGATATCAGCGGAGAGGGAGAGATGGAGAGAGAGAGAGAGAGAGAGAGAGAGAGAGAGAGAGAGAACAACAAAAAGCCAAGAAGTGAAAGAAAGGGAGGGAGACTGAAATGAGAGAGAGGGAAGAGGGAGAGCAAAGTGGGTGGGAGAAGAGTGAGGGACAAAGAGAGGGAGAGTGTGCAAGAATGTGGAAAACGAAGAGCGAAGAGATTCACAGTCTGCGAATTAATGAAGGGATCTTTAACTATGATCTTCAGTCAAACATTGCTGCCACACTCTGACCACTGGGCCAGTGACAGATAATGAACCTTTTACCTCACCAGCCTCTGCAGATGGCCATACATTTTGATGATTTTGTTTGTTTGTGTTGACAACAAGACATCTGCCTCAACAACAAGCTTGTTTACCGTTCTTTGTGCACACAGCCACATACACACATACACATACATACACACACACACACACAGATACACACACACACACTCACACACACTCCAATCACTCTCCTAAATTGGTGAATCACAATGCAGCACCACCCGCTACGTGGCTACATGACAATAGCGCAATCGTCCTCTGATTAGGTGATGCAGAAGCCTTTAAATGGTGCGTTACAAGCAATCCCATCTGAGGAGCAGTAAGCCCACCAGGTTTGCTTCTCCACCACTCCCTGTGTGTTCTCCTCAGTGCCCAGGCCCAGGCATGTGTCAAATAAGCATAACTATTGATGCCAGGAGGACTTGGACAATTTTATTGCCCCTGCCAGATGACCCATTTGAAAAGCCTGAGGGGGGTCACTGAAGGCTTGATGACACAGCTGATATTGTAAAATGGCCAACCCGTCAAACGAAATGGCATAACGTAGGACCCATGCTGTGGTTTGCATTCAACGCATAAGTAATTGCAGCAATGACTAGTAGACTAGGGTAAACCATAAATACTATAATAACTGTTGCAATAAAGTTATAATGGTATAATTATCAAGTTTGAACATGAAAATGATGCTTGTCAAAAAAGTCTCCTTCAAAAACAATAATTCTACAACCCTGGATAGTTCTCCATCCATACAGAACTTTGAGACATTATCATACTAAACAAGGCCCTTTGACACAACATTTGAACTAATACTGTATAACTGAAAAGGTTCTTCTTTAAATATGAAGCGACAGTAATAATTATCTATGGAGATTACAGTAAGTGCTTATTGGACAGTCTGGGAAGTTTGTGTTACTGTGGCAGGTACAAATGCTGTGAGGTTCTAAGAGAAAACTGGCACGGCACCCAGGTCAAGTTAAGGGCTCTGATGCTGATTAAATAGCCTGAGCCTCTTGGCTCTTTGTTCTCTGTCCATTTACCTAAGTCCTCCTCTCAAAAAAATATGTGTTATCCCTTAAAAAAGAAATCTAGCCTGAGTTGGATATATATATATATATATATATATATATATATATATATATCAACTCAGGCTAGATTCTTTTTAATATATAGTATATATATATAGTAATGTATAGTATATAGTAACTGTTGTAATATATATATGTGGCATCCTATAAATCACTTGATGCTATGCACAGCCCAAACCCCTCTTCGTGCCCTTCATTCTCTGGCCAGTGACACCGGTGTCTCTTACACCCATTCTTCTCCGTCTATGTCACTGTTATTTATTGTGCCTTTAGTCCCCAGTCTGAACTGTTTTTATGCAGTGACCCGTGAACCCTGTGTGTCCCCAACAAAGAGATAGATTATTTTTCCCATTGATCCTGGACAATTCTAATAAAATAAAGAACAGGTTTAATGAAGGGCTTTCGCTTTCGGTGTGTGTGTGTGTGTGTGTGTGTGTGTGTGTGTGTGTGTGTGTGTGTGTGTGCGTACTGTGTGAGTGCGTGTGTGTGTGCATGTGTGTGTGTATCTGGGCGGTGGTATAGGGGACTCAGCGGCCATTAACCCCTGCAGCAGCAAGGGCCTGGGGAAGAGCAGCAGAGGGCTCTGGCAAATCAACTCCAGTGAGCAAATTAGTGGACACTATAAAGATCAGGAGCGGTCCCTCAAGGAGCCCTGACTGACCCCTTGCTCAGGCGAGGCGTAACATCTGACCTGGTGGTGAAATTCATCACAACATTTCAATTAGAGGTCCTGGCTGTCGGGGCAGGGGGAGGCTGGAAAGGCAGTAAGGCAGGTGGCCATCTTGCTGAGTTTGACCTTGCTGTTGGGATTAGCTCTGGTTCTCACTCTTATTCATTGCCTCGAGCTGACCTGCCTCTGTGCAACTTCTCAGGTGGAGGCTAAATAATAATAGCTGAAAAAATAGCTGTCTCATGATAAAAGAGTATTAGTGTAATTAAATAACATGGACAGACACCAAAATATAAACACATTTCTGAGGAGGGGGAAATAAAGAAAGTGTAAAAGGAGAACTAGGCACGTTTAACGTATAGTTGATAGTGGGCTTCACATACTTTCATTCAGTACAAAAATTATGAAATTCTGTTCAGAAATGAGTGAGCTAGCCTGCTAATATCGTGGGACCGACAAAACTTAGCAATCGGGGCAGACTGTGATTAAATAAAACCCTAATTCTGCCCAGGTAGTTATGATTTGTAGTTCTTATGATATTAGCAGATTCACTTGCTCATTTCTGAATGGATTTTCATCATTTTTGTATTAAATTACAGCAATAACCTACAGCAGGATTATAACAAGCAAGAACCATTACCTACTTGACACACACTGCGGACTTCATTAGCGTAGTCTGTAAATGTCCAGCAATACAACATTTCAGCTAGGTGCAGCAAGTTAGGAAATGTGCTGGTTGGGTGGCAAGGACAATGTATTCTCCAATGGGACTGAATAGCATTACTATTAAACAAACTCTTCATGTAGATTTAACCCAGATAAAAAATAAAAAAAACATTTTGTTATCATGACCTTGTTAACCGAGATTTATGTTTTAGAGGTCATTGCTGTTTGTTAGATAATAGCTAGGCTACAATCATGTATTTCACTTTTTAGCTAATTGCTTAGCTACAGTTGTCCATTAACTGGCATACACATAGGGCTAGTGATAAGATCCTCTGGGTGGCAGAACGCAATGGTTTACCAACATTTTAAACTCCCTTATAGCAAACACCAGAGAATAAACATACCTTTACCAGATTATGATAACACTTAGAAACCCTAAGTAGACAGACATGCAACGCAAAGTAGCTAAACATAGCCACCACTAGCCATAGCCGACGCTGGCATTACATAGAGCAGATTGGTGGCTCCAAACATCCAGCCGACATCCATATCTGGGCGCGTCTCCAAGAGCTTATCAGTTTGGTCATCCGAGGTGTTGAGAGGAGTCCAAACAAACAACGGAGGGAATCCAGTTGCTCCTCCCAGGATGACCCTGAGGTAAAGATGCATTCTCAGGGGCACAGTTGGAGCGGGCTGCCTATCACACACACTTATGCACACACACACACACACACACATAGATTGCTTCCTCTAAACAGACCCGATCCTTGTCATTTGTCAGTCAGGACAAAAGAGTTTAGCTGTTGGGGTAATACTGAAGGTGTGTGTGTGTCTGTGTGTATGTGTGTGTGTGTGTGTGTGTGTGTGTGTGTGTGTGTGATTTGGGGGGGGGTCACTGGTGCAGACCACTGCTCTGTTCCTCGGGACAGACTGGCATGTCCTGTGTGTGTTAAAGATGCCCGACTGCGTCAAATAGAACTAACCCCCCACCCCCAAACAGCATCTGCTCCATTCGTCAGTTGTTCCCTTTATCAGGTGCACCGGTCAACAAATACCAGCTCACCGAGGCTCGCTGACAGACACTTCCCTACAATGTTCACACAAAGAAAAAAAGGACAAAAACACGCAAGCACACACACACACACACACACACACACACACACACACACAAAATAACACATAGGAGTTTATTCTGCGCCTGGGACATTCTTTCTTCCTTTCGTTCTCTCTTCTTTTTTCTTTCTTTCTTGCTTCCCAGAAGCACTGTCTCAGTAGTCATCTGAGGAGCCATTGTCTCACTGAGACACTTGTGTTGAGACCATGGGCTGCATGTGATTACATACCCTGACTGGGAGAGCACAGAGCTCAGCCCTAAACCACAACAGTCACTATAAGAAACTAGAACATTTCCATTAGGGGAACATTCTAAAACACATCTTTAAAACTAAAAATTAAAACATACACTGTTAATAATATTGTATAGCTGGTATTTGCAAATGATTTTGAGGATTCCTTCGTCTAACCTTTATTATATTAATATGAGAGATGTGATTCCTAGTTAATTTGAGGGAGTGCCATAAAAAGTAAACAGAGAGAACAAAGATGAACCTGTGTCATAGCTTCTACTTTCACATGGGAGACTGTCCTGATCTATATCTCTGATTATATCTCCGATTACTATTGACTGTCTGTTGTATTTTATTAAATAATCAATGGTTTATGAGGGTTGTGACATAGAGATGGCATGCACTGAACTCAAAGCAGCCATTTGTTGACCCATTGTTAATCAAAGACAGAAACACAAAAAATGCATCATTGCATCATTTTAATGTGCATGCTGAAAGTCATGGCATGTTATCATTTGACAGTTCAGTTCAGTAATTTTAATTAATTTTAACTTAAATTTCTATTTGTCTGCTTGTTTTTTGAAACTGACATGTTTCATTGGAAATATTGCTTTGTGGTACATGCTATAGAAGTGAGACAACATTAATGTAGCTAACATTTTCAGACTTGTTATTTCTTCATTTTCTTTTGACTTAGACATTTCACGAAACAGAGAGCAGTATTTAGCCATTGGCTCAGTTCTACAAGAGGGTCCCACCTGCCAAACAGACGGTGAATCGCTGAAAGAAATGTAAAGGAACAAAAGGGACCTGACCATCTTTTGTTGAACAGGACTGAGTACTTATTTATCTCAGCCAGTTCTCTAAAATATGATCACACAAACACAAACACAAACACAAACACACACACACACACACACACACACTTTGTTCAAAACTATAATATACAGAATATACACACACACTTAGACACACAGTCACACATTTGAACAGAAACACACACACACACACACACACACACACACATAAACACACGCGTGCATATGCATGCACACACACACACACACAGTGTGAGAGAGTGAGAGATACTTTTGTAATTATGCTGCCTTGAAGGGGAAAGCCATTGGCTGCTTGGTGAGAAAAGGCTGAATAAATGAAAGGAGGCTGGTCTGAATGGAGCCTGCAGCTCCATAAGGTAATGTTCATATTGTTCACACTACAATGTCCTGACCAGGGCCAGACAGGTTGTCTTATTCAGACACCACCACATGTCTACAATCAAACCCAAAGCCATCAACCTACTGAAGCAAGCTTCTACCTTCTACTAAAGTCATTATTTTTTACAGTAATATGTTCTCCTTCTAACCTACCACTTTCCAAAATGTGGGGTGTAATTCTTGCATAAATGGGGGGGGCAAAAGTGAATATTCACACAAGAGCATTTGATTCTAAGAGGAGTCTGTTTCAGCTTGTTTAGCTGCTCAGAAAGCTGTTCACTGGATTCAGCTGCACAACAGGGGCACAACTGTGCCTGAACCCTCTACCAAACATGTAAGACCTGAATAAATATTCCTCTAAAATCTGTTTAATCTGTCGCATGGTTTATTTATTCTGTGAAAATACAGAGTATTTCCATTTAGAATTAGCTTTAAAAAATTGCTTATTTTGAACAAAGACATTTTACTGTTTTGAACAGAATTAATGCTAATTTAATTTCAATGTCATGCCAGTCTCTTCCTGAACTGGATAGTTCATGCCACAGCCTAAATAAATGAATTAATAAATAAAGAGCTCTTTTCCAAAACGCTATATCTCCAAATCACAGTTTTGTTGTTTGAAATGGGTAAGGACAAATCAAATAACATTAACCCAATTACAACTGTCTCGACATTACCTGAAAATCAAATAAAAAAAAAAAAAGATTTATGAAAATTGCATTTAAATGGCTTTTTATAGCGTTTCAGGAAAGAGCTCTTCAAATACACAAAAGGAAAAGAAATAGTATGGTTTACGATTTTTTGTACAGAAGGTTCAGTTACTTTATGACTACAAAGATTGATCATGATCAGCCCAACAACATAATGTAGGAAGAATCAGTCGGGAGAGAGGGGAATAATGCCACCAATGGGTCAGGTCTGAAAACAAAACAAATATTAAATCCGCATACACTGACTGGTCAAATGTTTATAGTTCTTTAGCCCATATGTAGAGGCAATGTCCCTTTCATTGCATTGCCACTGCATTAGCACTCTGACCAATTTTCACAAATGAACATGAATGTTCTTTTTTTTTTTTATCTTGCGATGAAAAGAGTCTCCCACCCTTAATAAATGTCACGCACTGCCAGGTGAAGATCACTGACCTCAAACCAGTAATTTTTACACACATCCTCTGCTTTCAAACCACATTTTATTTGAGCTCAATTTGTTTCATGCACCCAGACCTCCCAGTGTTTCTGGGGGTGCATGTGACATGAGTCACCCCAGTGCCTCTTACTCTCCTCGTGATGACCCAGCAAGAGCAGCAGGTCCAGACCGAGCCGGCCCAGCCCAATCAGGGTGCTTTATCCCATGCACCTAGGAGGTTCTTTCAGTAGGGATAAAAGGAAGAAAGAGAGGAGAACCCTCTCCAACCCCCTCACCCCCTGCATCTGCTGGGTCACTTCGCCAATATGGATACTGTCATGTCTGAGAGGCCAACAATGGAGACCTGCCTGTGGGACACTTGACATGATTATGCACTCGGCTTTGGCCCGCTCCAGCTGTAAGGACCTCTCTCTTTCTCTCTCTGTCTCTCTCTTTGTCTTCTCTCTCTCTCTCTCTCTCTCTCTCTCTCTCACTGTTTTACTCTCTCTCTTCACGGCGATGCTCCTATGATTAGAAAGGGCTAGCCTGCAGGCTGAGACTTGATGAACAGCACCTTTTTTCTTCATTTTTTTTCCCTCTTTTTTCTGACCCCAGAGTCTTCTCAGCAGGGCTTGGCCCTTGTTGTTGGCCTGTGACTGACACGCGTAGCCTTCCTTGGGACTAAGCAGATTGAAGCTGTCAGCTTCACGTTAAACAATGATGGAAGGAACTGACTGGAGCAGAAAATGTCATTTTTTGTCTGTGTGTATGTGTGTCTGTGTTTGTGTGTGTGTGTGTGTGTGTGTGTGTGTGGTGTGCATGGCTCATTCAATCTGCGTTTAATCAATGAAAGTAATTTCTTGTTTCAAGACGCAGTCGCAGGGCGACCTGTTGGCGTTTTGAAACAGTGGCACTTGACCCTGACAAACCCTGCGTTCGCACCCCCCACCGGCACCTTTCCCACCCCCATCCCGACCTGTCCACTTCTAGACAATATGACCACTCTACTGCATGATGGGATAGGTCTGGAGGTTAGAATAATAGTCAGTGAACCCCTGCAGTCTAAGCATGAAAGATGACTTTCTCTCCCCACCAACCCCCACTCAGAGAGCAGAAGCCCACAGTGATGGATTAACACATTGTGTCTCTGTGGTTTATAGAGCACAGCCGAAATGTATCTGTGCTTGCTCCTGTATTCAGGTTTATTGTGTGTATGAGTGTTTATGAGTGAATGGGTTTTTTTTGTCTTTGGTGTGTGTGTGTGTGTGTGTGTGTGTTGGAGGGGGAGTGATGGTGTTGGAGGTGGTGTCTTTTTGAGTGTTTGTGTATTTACAAGGGGCTGTTTGTGTCTTTCTTTAAGTGTGTGTGTGTGTGTGTGTGTGTGTAGTCCAGCTCTAACACTGCAGAGTCAGCCTTTTTAGACGAATTTTAAGACTTATCCTCACCCCTAAAAGAGGGGTCAGACATTTCTATTTATCAGTGGGGAAATCACTCAGGTGTGCAGGCGAGCAACGGAGGGTTACACACTCTCAGCCCCACCCTGAATAAAACATAGGCTATCAGTAATATTACGGCTAGCCAGCAGTGACTTATGCAAGTTCAAGGACTTTATTGATCGGCGAGCTGGTCTTAATCAAAGTCTGTCTTCCCCAGCACTCATGGTGATTAAACAAGTCAGACAGTCTGACATAAAGTCTTTGACTTTTTCATTGCTTCTCAATCACGAAAGCTGTGCTCAGCATGCCCAAGTTCTTTTGTTCTGAGGAAAAATGGAAGAAAAATGCAAGAACACTTAAAAGAGAGAGGGAAAAGACAGAGGAATAGCTAATGCGGTATGGTTGTCAAAGTGATACACTAACTGGAAAACATGTTAATACTGCATTGGCGAGCTATACCAGATTGATCAGTCACAGCAGCCGTATCATTTGATTCCAGAGACCTTCATGTACAAAATAGATCCAGCATAAAATCAATATGTACACATGTTCAAGGTCTCTGTATAGCCTTACTTGTTCACATAAAAACCATGGATTCAAAATGGTTGATGTATTTTAAGAATTTTAACATGTTTTTACAGCTAAAGAATTAAGATGCTGTACTTTGTACTGTGTAAAGATGTAGTAGAGCATTCGTCATACATGCATCAAATGTTTATCACTATACTTCCTTTAAAGCTGTATTGAATTTTACCCAGATATGTTTTTCAATAGTATATCAAGGGAATGAATGCTATCAAGGCACCTATAGTATACAATATCTCTACACACAGACACAGACACATACACAGACATCAGACACACACGTGCATACGCACACACACACACACACGTCACAAAAGAATGTAAACAGTTTTTATGTGGACGAAGAGATAAGGCAGTATAGAGTAGATTTGAACAGATAGAAATTTGATATGCCCGTGATCTCTCCTTGCCAGTGTGGGTACACTGATTGACATTGTTAAAATGCCCGTGAGTTCAGAGGCAGACAAACACCTTCCTGGCCGATATCAGAGAGATTTCAAAGTCGGCTGATCTTGCCAGCAAGCGCACCCACATGTACACAGGACCCAGGTGAACAGTTGCTATTCTTTTTCTGTTTTCTCAATCCTTTTCTCTCTCGCCCTCTTTCGCTCTTTCTTTTTCTCTGACACACACACACACACACACACACACACACACACAGACACACACAAACACACACGCACATTCCCTTTGTTCTTACTCCACCCATAACTTCTGTTCATTCACCTGGACTTGCCACATTTCCTTTTTTGTTTTCAATCACGTATCTGTGGTGCAGATGTTCAATGAGACATCAAGGCTATCTCTGATTGTAACATCTATGTCAGTCCTTCCCTACAATGAGGGCCAATGTGGGTCTCATCTGATCTCTCTTCACAGGACACGCCAGAGAGGTGCAGACAAAAAAAACAGAGACTAATCAGATTAGGTGCAATCAGAACAGGTACAAAATGAGGGTGTTTACAAAATGGAGTTTTATCATCTGACGTGCCATTTGTTTGAAAGCCGATCTCCGATTACCCCACTTTGGCCGAAAAGACAGGTGACTGGAACATCAGATGAGATTTAATCAAAGGGTTTGTTGCAAGAGCCAGATAGAAATCTGACATCTGAACTGGGATTTAAAAGTAAAAAAAAAATCCTTGAGTGGTATTGCATTCACCTGTCAGATGAAAGAATAAAGGTGAAGGTCGCAGATCAATGCGGGATGTGGGCATGTCTTATTGGAGTCAAACCAATCTGCTACAGTTTCACCATCAAAATCACACTAACCACACAGTTATAAAGTCATAAGCTGTTTATAGTCTGATTCCAAAAACGTAATGCTCATATGTACCTCTATGGGTGGGAAAGGTCTCCTATTACCTTGTCTAACACAGGTAGGCTATGGCAAAGGCCCTGGGAAAACAAACTCAGCTCTTTCATTTGTACAAGGATCACTCATTCGCATGTGACTATGGTAGCTCTGATAAGATGCGAGTCGGCTTGTTTAGTATGCAAGCCAGCAAATTATACTGACGCGTTTTATCGCCACTTTTCAGCGGACAATGTTTGTTTTCCTGATAACTGCTTCAATGTTATCGAAGAGATATATGCTTTATAAATAGTGTAATCACACTGACTTCAAAAGCAATTCAGAGGATATAAGTTTCCATTATTTGTGCACCAGAAGTAACGATAATATCTTGTTCTTATATACAAGTTAACAGAACCAGTTCGGTAGACTGATAATAGCATAAGTCACACAAGCTGGCATGTCAACATTCCAATGAATATAATTACCCAGAATTCTCTCATACAGGCTGTCACACCATCGGATTAACTCAATACAAACAATGACAAGAAATAAATGTAGTTGGCTTGATCAACAGTGACAGTGTTGCATGCTTTGGTGTAAAGCAGGGGTAAGCATTTTAACTTCAGTCATGTTTACCGTTTCACGTCCATGACCTTGAAAGGACACTTTTCTTTCGGCACTTGGCCAGTCAGTATAGACTACTGCAGCCTTGGAGAGCAGGTGGGCTAAATATGAAATCCAGGCTGTGGACTTTGAACTGTGGAATACCACTGAATGAAGAGATTTTTTGAAAAGGCAAGAATAAAAAAACTATTTCAGAAAGAGAGTGAGGGGGAAATGGAGAAAAGGGAGAGTGACAGAAAGTGAGAAGACTGAATGAAATAAGTAGAGTGAATGCATGCAGGACCAAAAGAGTCTGTTTAATAATGTGTGTCACAGTATAAGACAGAGACTGAGGCTGATATCTTTTTTTTTCTTCTCCAGAACACTTAGTGGCGACATATGAACTACTCAGAATCCACCACTAAAACAGCATCTGTTCAAAGCCATCTCATCTCCACACAGGACAGCCATCCATTCTGTAGGTCGAGTCCAAAACAGTGATGCTGATGCTGTAAGATAAGAATGGGAAGGTAAAATGGGTAATTTCATTATTGATTGACCGCCATATTCTACAGTTACTTTTAGACAAACTAGGCCGAGTCTGAGGGGGGAGCAAAATGATCTCGATGCAATATCATTACACTGTTAAAAGGGCTTTTTTTGGGGCTACTCTGTATCATTTCTGAGATGTCGCCAAGTAGTCGCGAAAGAAGCAATTACTGGGCACAGTATTGTGTTACAAATTGGTCCAGGGCATACCGTCAAGGATTTGCTTAGACTAAAATAATGACCATATAAAAAATGCATAGAATTGTTGCGGAAATCTGATATTTTGTGGCTATACTAGGGAATGCTAATAATATATCCTAGAACACGTAGAAAGGAGAGCTTGACTATTTATCTACTGTATATGAAGTCCTATTCTGACCTATAATTCATTTTCAAAGTCTTATAATAGCTTTATATTAGAAAACCTCTCTGTACCAAATCTGAATCAAATACTCTCTTGCAGCTATTACAATACAACTATGGCACATATCCACTTTCTTAACGGTCAGTGCTTTCCTGAACTGATGAGAAACAACTTAATGCTGTTTAGCTAAAATTTCAATATGCCAGTTAATGTGAATATTTCAACTTTCCCATTTTACAGTATTTATTTATCATTTCTAACAGTAGACAAAGATGTTTATTTGTGAGGCAAGGCGTTACAGCTTTTGACAAAATAAAGATGTATAAAGTAATCACTGATCATTTTTCAGTTAAGATTTCACGTTAGTAGTAATGTTTCGCCTGAAAGTTTTTAGTGAAGTTTTTGCTACTTCGTTTTATGTGTAGAGACTCTATTCATGCCATAAAAATGGCAATTTGGATACATTTGGCCTCTGGCTCTTATCATGCTCACAGTTAGCCTTTTAGCTGTTAGCGCAGAAGGCTTTAATAAATGTAATCTTGCTCTTGAATAGGTGTTTGACTCAGTGTCATGAGGAAGAAGACCCTGGGTTCAAATGACTCCAAAATTTCACTGTACATATGTCAGCATCCTAAATATTTTCACAATTGCAGTTTTTTATGCTCTTTCTGTAAGGCAGTTAGGGTGATTTATCATTCAGAGAGCGTGGCTTTCAAGTCCCCTGTCTAGACCTAGACAACATAGCAGGGTATTTATGAAAATATATATTCTCCTCCTTCATATTAAAAATAATTCCATAAAGTGCTGAGGAAGGCTGTCAAAAACACGTCAAACAAACAGATAGCCAACTAGTGATCTGAAATCCGAGGAAGGACCATCATGTCACAATGCTAAAAATCTGTTTTCCCAATCTACACATAGTGTCTGAAGCCAAAGTTTTCTGAGATCACTTTGGCTGGAGTTTTCCAACTTATTAATTTACATGTAGAATCAAATCTACATTGTAGATGATAACCACAAATGTACAAACAAATATTAGCTGTTGTTGTTAATATCTAGTTAGTCAGGTAATCATGTAAACACCCTAGAACCACCTGTAGACCTTCTCGCCTGTCTCCAGGAGCAGATCTTTCCAGTGTCCAAGGGACTATTAGCTGTCAGTCTGATGCATCAGCCGCTTTCACATCGTTTCACTAGCCTTTCACTAGCTACATGGTGGGCAGATACTTTCTGCTTTAACTAATTGCTACTGTTTGGTCGTGACGTATGTTACACACTCAGGGATGTAGTGGTGTATAAACGCATTTTGGAAATAGCATTTACACACCTGCAAATATAGTTTACCCACCTCTTACCAGCATTTACACATCTAAAGCCATTTTTATGCAGTTCTAAGAGTTGGTGTTTTACAATTGGTTATTGTAAATTTCATAACTTGAATCTGCAAATTGGGCTTTTGGGCAACTGCAGTGAAAACACAGTGGAAGCTATCCTGTTGATAGCTTAGTGGCAAATTGGATTTACTTCACTGGTCACTTTTAACCCTAAGTGTGTGCAAATACTGTGTTCCTTATGTGTGAAGCTAACATTAGCAGAGGCCAAATCATACTAGAGCTAAATCCCAACCTCTCATAACATACTGTCACACAACATATCCATGGATAAAATAATAATAATAATAATAATCAAAAGGATGATAAATCAAACCATCTCAGATGGAATGACATCTGTGATGTCAGTCACTGGTATTTCCATGCTATGTTCATTTCTCTTTTGTCCCTTTCTTTATTTCTTTCTTTCGCTCTCTTTCTTTTTTTTAGTATTTGCGCATCTTCCATGTTTTTTCCCCATATTAAGAGAGATTATGATGATGCCAGTCTGATGGTATTTCATGTCATCATCTATGCCTTATTCCTTCCTATACATAATGAAACAGCTGAGGGAGGAGCCATAAGGTCTGGTAGAGGCACTGAAGATGCCTCAGAATGGATACTGAGGTAAGCATGTCCTCATCTGCAAGCAGCACAGCAAGACTGACAGACAACCTTGTCAATTATGACGCACAAAATGACTATGGCTGCAGGTACCTCACAATAGATATGTAGTGAATAGCCACACACCAATTGCAGAGCAATTACGGTACAGGATGGCAAACCTAATGCTGATGAAGCTGCAGCAGTCAACAGATAACTGACTAAGCAAAGTCTCACACACAAACATATTTTGTTATTTAAAATAGCCTGCATAATGAGGTTCATCTCAGCAGCCAAGGCTTGTTTACAATGAGATAAACTCTCTGTTAAACTGTACAATGGAATTTGCAGCCTTTTCCATTCAGCAGAGCCTGCCTGAACGCAGAGTATCTCAGATTTCTCCATCCCTTTTCTCTGCTATCACAAAGGTTAGCAGTGCTCTGTTCACAAAAAAAGAGAAAACTACATTTCTCCTTAGAGCAGCACTTACAGAGAAACTCAATCTGCGATAAACCTGAGAATGCTGTTACGCTACCATAGGGCACTGTATGAAGACCCTACTCCTTCATTTTCTCACATTCATTCCACCCCACAGAATCTCTCTCTCTCTCTTTCTCTCTCTCTCTGTCTGTCTCTGTCTCCCTTAAAAGCAAAACAGAACATGGTGGACAAAACCTGTGACCTTCGCATTCTGGTCCTGTGTCAAATTCAACCGTCAGTCCACAGCTGTGGCTCATCTTTTCAGTGCATTGTTTGTGATATACACTCCCCTCTCAGAGAACAGGTGCATCCCTGTTCAGGTTCAACAGACTTTAGATGGTTTTGTGTCTCTATTCTATTGCCTTTGAAAAGCTCACATTGAAAGAAATGCATTTGTGAGTAAATAAGAAAAAAGAATCCAAACACCAGCAGAAGGAATCCACATGATAAAATATCTGTATGTTTGCCGTTCCTGTAGAGATTTTAGCATAGTTATGTTGCTGAAATTGTTGAGGCGCTCTCTCAACAAAGCTGTATGTTAGACCACAAGGCACTGATAGGTGTTACTGAAATGCAGATGTTCTGTTATACATCTGCAAGAAAGCAGAAGTTTCATGAGTTTGAATGCCATGGGAGGAAAACAAACCTTGCATGCCTCATACAATCTCAACACCATTTCCATTTGAAAAGGTGGAGAAAAAAGAAAAATTCTTTCCTTTTTTTTCCCCCCCAAAAATGTCCTGCTCTATTTTGGTGGTAAGAGAGGAGTGGGTTGGGTTCGGTTGGGTCGTGGGGGTTACAAGAGTGTTGGTTATTTGTGTCTGTTGCCCTCTTCACTCAGGCAGCCACAGTACCAGCAGCCTGCTGGAGTCTGGGAGCAGAATTACCAACATCAGAATCCCAGTGCTGCTGCCGCTGCTGTGGCACAACAAAGCACCATCCAGTCTGAATACTTACGCAGAGAAAAGAGACGGGCGCTCTTCACTTCCCATTCTCTGCTGCCTGTGTCATATTTTTGTGGCCTTGAAGTCTCTATAGTGCATGTCTTCTGCCTGTGGTTTTTGTTTATGGATCAGTGGTTGTTTACTATAAAGCCCCTGCAGCCTGGAGAGATGTGGGCCGAAGATGTTTTATCTCGTGTCAGGGCTTGCTTCAATTAAATTAATGGACCCATTCAGCTCCCTCTTTCCCCCTTTCAGGCACAGACAGAGAATACATTAAAAGATCTTATGCCTCAAGATGGTACATGGCTGTATTAGCAGGGCCGAGCAGCTCCCCCGGCCACTCTGCCTTGTCCTCGCCAAATAATTAATAATAATTCCAGTTCTATGGGCCAGTTCATCGATAATTTTGCAGCTGGAAAAATACTGAGATGGAGACAATAATAATAATGTTATTTCTAAAGATTATCTCGACTTTAATTGTTCCTGTTAAACACATCTTTTCAAATTAGCCAAATTATAAACAATCCCTATATAACTTGAACTTAAAATGTTAAAATATTTTTTCTCTAGTTTTATTTTTATTTTAATCACCTTTAAATTAAAAAACAAGAACAAGACTGTAGTGCCCTGAAACCCTCTAAGATGCACTGGCTTCTCTAGATCACTACATTCAATATACTGTCTGTATATATATAGAATATTAGGATTTCAGCATACATATTTATTTATATGACAATTTCACAATTATTTCTTCAGTATTCATGTGCCTTTGCTGTGAAAATTGTGGCTTTGTTGCCTCTCTGCTATTCGCTTCCTATAAATGTCAAATATACAGAGCCTCTGAGAGATTCACTCGCCATGTTTTATTCAAGGAATTGCATCTGTACTCCGCACATTGTATAGGACTACATGGCACTTGACCCTTACTGCCCATGTCTTAATAAAATGACAATCTGTATGGTACATGGAAATCACCACCAATGCAACCAAGAAGATGGCAAGAGACTGTAGAGAAAGACCTAATGCACTGTATTGCATTTTGTTCTGATGTAGCATCAAGTGTGCAAGAGAGACACTGAGCTCATTTTTATGCTATTTAGTCATAGACATCAATCAGAAAATTATAAGTTAATCAGTGGACACTCCCCATTCTAATGTAGGCAAAAAGGCATACAGCTAAGCTTAGCTGTAAAAACGCACCAATTCAAGTCTTTGAAGGAATTGTGCTTTTAGATTTATTTACCAATGAGAATAATTGATGTAAAAATTATATACTGTTGGCAGGAACATTGTCAATCTAAGTATGTTCAATGTCAGATGTCTGTTGAGTAACATTTCCAGTTAGACTTTTAAAGCACGCGCTGTCAGGTAGCATCATGAGATAATTTTCCAGATTCATATGAAGCATAATCTGTGTAATCACCACTTACTTCCATGCCCTTGGCAAAAACAAAACACTCCTGAAACTTTGAGCATACTGTATCTCTGCAATGTGTTTACACTGAGATTTCCAAAATACCTGAATCCATGTGGCGAATGGCAAAAGTCTAAACACACAACTCATCCTGCTTTTCCTTTTGGCGGCGCGAAAAAAGGCTGCAGGAAAACAGAACCGAGACGAGCAGCTAAAATTACTAATTGGTTTACTGATCAGTTGTACTTTGTTCGATTGATTTGCAATTAATTCTGGTTTGTGGTGCACTGAAGACAGAGCTTGGCGCCAACCTTGGAGCCCACTGACACTCTATACTCACTAAGAGCATGGCCTGGGTGAGTATCAATATGTTGCTGCGAGGCTTATCCTGGCCAACTCTAGGGAGGGTCATCACCATCTGATAGAAGCAGGGAGTCTCCTACACACACACACAAGCTATACACTCTCTGTTTCACCCTTACACTAGGAAAGATACATGGGGCTATCTGACAGGCATATAAAGACTTTGTTTATCCTACTGAGCACTTACTATGGTTTAATATATCTAGATGGTGATCCAAACAATGCCACATTAGATGCTATTAATATATACAGGACCATTAAGGAACTCTCATTGCTCTCTGAAAATAACACAAAGTAAGACGTAAATTCCTAGAATCGATAAGTACCACGGATATACAGGCAATGTATAATGCAACGATTTCTGAAGTGGAAATGACCATGTAAGCCTACAAAAAACTTTATGATTCTGTACTGATATACTTGCAGACTAGAGATATTTCACTAGTAAGGCTTTATTTTGCATGCTACTGCGATGTTATGCCGGTTATGCAATAAAGGGCAAAGCAAAGATCAAATGAATGATAAATATCAGTTTCAATAAAAATAAAAAGATAGCAGTTTTATTTGTAACCTTGAATCTGGTTTTAAAAACAAAACTCTAATAAATCACTCTTTTCTTTTATAGTGTGCAGCCTGTGAACACTAGAGGAAATCTCTTCACAACCCAGTGGCAACTTTGATAAGACTTCTTTATCTTGGTGTCAGTCTTTACAAATGTGTCTTACAGCACATGTGGACCCATGTTAAATCGGTATGATTTCAACACCTGACTGGTGTTTTTCTAATCTCTGCACAGAGCTATTCAGCTTTACATTGGCTGTGATTCAGCTGCAGCTATTGAGCTTTACTTTAACTGTGGGACCTTGACACAGAGGCTCTGCCTCCAATCCAAAAAACAGAGTTTAGATCTCTGGATGACATATGAGGACACTCCAACAGAGGAAAAGAGTATGTTTAAGGATGTGCCCCAAAACAGATCTGGACACTGATGTACAACTATTTTTTACCCTTGTATAGATATCATACAGAAGTTGAGAAGATGTCTGAAAGAAATTATGTTGTAAAACCTCTTGAGGCGTCTCTTTAGTGTTCAACCATGATAACATCCTCTGGATGTATCTCTGCTCAGTGGAACCCTCCCATGTTCACTCTTATCCACGAATGTCTTGTGAGCTTTCCTGTCCAAGTATTTTTATATAGTATCAAGTTTTCTATATATCAGTAGAAGAGAATGTTCATGGTCCTGATCTCTAACATTTTTGTTTGAGCAAATCAAATCATATTCAAATGCATAAACATCATAAGAAGATATCACGTTCTGTATGTAGGCTTTATAAAAAGATCTGTCACAAGTATACACTGAGGAGTTATTGGACACTTAAGATGTGATTCTTGAGAAGTTTGTTTCCAAGGACTGTGATACTAAAAGTAATTGCTTCTCATAATTCATGAGAAAGATGTTCCTCTTTCAAAAAAAAAAAGTCTTGAAATTGTAGACAATGCATGATGCTATTCTCAGGAAACTTATTTGTCTCACTTAAAAACGATGGTGGTCCTCACTTAGACAGCAGGAGAAGGAAACAGAGATAAAGGATGAAGGTGGTGGAGTGTTCTGGTGGTGGCGGGGTGTCCTGACCACAGACGCCTTCCGAGTCCAGACTGTTAGCTTTTTAGCGCCGGGGCGCGCAGTGATCTGGTTACAGGCATGAGAATGTGAGTCCAGGGCCGTGGCTCCGTCGCCACATTAGAGCCACGCCAGCGGCTTCCCCAGAGGCAGGGCCAGCAGGTTCTCTGTCTCCAGCGCTCCGAGAGGGGGCTATCTGTCACAGCCCCCAAAACCCCCCATCTCCAACTCAAACAGCCAAACCCACCCTAACCCTCCCAAACACACACACAAACACACATACACACACATCAGCAGCACCAGCACTTCACCAGAAGCCTCGACTCAGCTGGTGGCCCACCTGCAGCCTGGTCTGTCTCTCTTAGCATCAGTCCGTCAAACAGCAGTGGCAGTGGTTTTTGAAGAGGAGGTGGTGGGTGGGGGTGGCAGGCATGGAGAAAAAGGGAGGGAGTGGGTTATGAAAAAGCACTGCGGCTCAGCTGACGCCTGACGCCGCTCGGACGTCAATGTGCTTCTTTCTCGCTGTCTGTTCTGTCTCCTTTCCTCCAGACTTCCATAAAGTCACTGCCAGCTAACATTACAGGCCACTTTTCCCTTGGAGGAAATGTGTTTTTCCCCTCCCTAATTTATTTATTTTCTTGTCTGTGATTGAGATGCTTATTGATGCAGATATTAAGAGCATGCTCTGTCATTCAATATGGAGAGAGTTTCTGACCTAAATGCAGATTTCGTGTTTGGGTGAGAGAGACTGCTTTTACGGTGTCATCTCCCACTCATTCAAGAGAGGGGAGACAGGACACCTTTTCACTTCAGGTTAACTGATAGCACTTTTGCAGCATATACACTTATACAGTGAAATCTTTTAGTTAGCATATTGAAGAATTTGCACTATTGCTCTTTGTATACAGCATACATTAGCCTATGCAGTGTGCAAAGGGTCACTAATGTTCACAAGGTCTCTTAGTAAAGCTTTTAAAGCAGCTTCCTATGACACTTCAAGATATCGCAACAGTATCATGTGAAGAAAACCTATCGTCCCACTACTAGTAAGATTTATTACATTACGATTTCCGTGACCCATTCAATGACCCTTGGCTCAAAAGTCAAATATACCACCAGGCCTCTTAGTCCCTCTCTCAAATAAATCCTTGGCGCAAATAAAAGGCCACAACATCCTATTGATATTGGTATTGATTAATGTGTGCCAAATTAGTGGCCACTGAGGAGTCTAATTTGAAGCGGTCCGGCTGTCCATTCCTGGCCAAGGAAGCACTGCATTAACATCTTTTCAATTACAGTGACATATTGCTAATGATGGGACCTATTGAAACACAGCCATATAAATAGGTAGATAAATAAAATGTCTGGAATTGGTCATTGTAATTGAATGGTTTGGATTCAGAGGTCATCTGGGTGTACATTTGGAATGGTTCATTTGATCTTAAAGGATGCTTAACTACATTTGGTCACTGTGATGTTCCACGCCTTTCAGATTGCTCCTGTTTTTTTGTACCCAGTACAATATGCCTTGCACATGGCCCCGCTGGACAGACACAGATTTAGTTTCATCGACTTTATGGCCATTATGCCTGCATAGAACAGGTGAACCTCTCATTTTGTGTGTTGTGGGTTGTTTTTATATTTAAGCCTATATTGACTGTCTTCTTCATTCATCTCAGTGAATAAACCCGAGCCTGAAGACATCATGTGTGTTCGACAGGACTCGAAACAATGGTATATATAGAAGGATTACTATTTAAGCAAGGTCTTTTTCAGCAGCTCTCCAGTCCACATCTCCGTCATCTCTCATCATTCAACCATTTAGGCTCGCAGAATTAGCTATAGAAACACTCTGGTTTCCATATAGTCAGTTATATTTGATACTGTAGATCCTCATGAGCATCTCAGAGAATGGACATACATTACCTCAACAAAACAGCAACAGACTGAGGCAGGTATCAAATCAATACAGACTGTTTGTCAGCAAGACCAGTGAAGCGCAGGCCCAGCGCTCTACTCATGGTGCAGCAAAATGATTTCCTCTGTCAGGTCCTAATGCCATACTTCATGCATCACTTCAGATGGCCTGTACTAGCAGACAGCCTTATTAAGACTGATTTATTGGCTTTTGTGAAGGGGGGCATGGTAAATGCTTCCCCCCAGGAACAAGGAAAGAATCCAGCCTTTGTCTCTGGAAAAGCGCAGGCAGCACACAGCACAATGGAGTGGCTGGTTGCTAGGCACTGAAAGCGACATGGCCATTAAGAAACTGATATAGTTTTGCTTCCTGCCACAAAAACTGTAATTAGAAATTAATCAAAGGCTGGATTGGCGCTTCTGGACCCCTCGACTGAGTTGTAAGGTTTTTCGTGTACTACCTCTCTCCCTCTTACTTGTGTGTGTGTGTGTGTGTGTGTGTGCATGTGTGTATATGTGTGTGTGTGTGTGTGTGTGCCTGCAACACAAACCATAACAGCACTCTGCCATCAGTAATATGCTTCTTAATATTAATAAAATAATAATTATTACCAATTATTAATAATTGGTAAGTCCAATATGAAGTACTGTATATATAGATATAATGTTTCATTTGATGAAGGGTTTTGTTTTTTGATCATTGCAAACTTTAGTGGCATAGATTCATCTATAAGGCCTTACAAGAAGATTCATCTATGAGGCCTTTTTTGGCACAGATCAAAACCCAGAGGCTGCCTTTCCAACATCCAGCATCAAATCTGCCCAATATAATTACGTTGATTGTGAAGTATTCGTGACCAGACTTGGACAATGTCAGTGTACCTTATTTTACCTCTGAATTGTCAACAAGACATACGTATGAAACAATGCCTTTTCTTCTCTGCACAGAAAAACAGAGGGAGAGAAAAAAAAAGAGAAAAAAAAGAGAAAATTGTCCTGATTTCAGTCCCTGGGCCTTCACCTGAAAATGACTTCATTGTGTGAAAATGGGATTATTTTGTGGCCCCTCTCCTCATCCGATGGTATTTTGTGTTCTTTGAAGAGGGTCAGGGCTCATGTATATCCACACAGGATCAAATTACAGCACTTTTCCTTCATTATGCCACAGCAATTTAAAGTCAAATTAGATCAAGAGTGTGGCATCTGTCTTCACAGACACACATGAAAGTTGGACTTACATGTGCACCGATAAAGCCCAACCATGAATTAGACACAGATAAATAAATCAAAGATCATGTGTTATATTTGAATTCGTTATAGCTGGTAAAATGTTAATAACACTTTGTCATCTCTGTTATAAACTTTCACGTTAAATGTTAATAGCAACTCTATGGTGGTCACTGTAGCACATTTAACAAATGCCACAATGGCAATGACAGGAGATACTGAATGGTATACCATATTTCAGACTTAATCTCTTGACTGCATTCCTCAGATGTCTAAATCCAGGTCTGATTCTCACATTTTAATCATGAATACATAGAATGCATGCAGTTATGACCAGTCATGGTATGAAATAAATGAAACTTATTCTAAATCGAGAAAAGGAGAAAAGCCAGTATGCTAACTATGAAAAATTATTCTTTCGACCATTAAGAGCATTTCAATAGCATTAAGACCATTTTAACTCATAGACCTGCTGTTCGAGGTCACTGAGTGCTGTTAGTAGGTAACAGAATGCAAATTTGGTACATCGCAGACCGAATAGCGAACTGGTAGCTTATGCTAAAACATTGTGGCAAAGACAACTAGACTGAGAGGTCTACGTTGTATCATATTTCATTGTTTGTTTTCCTACCAACAGCACTCGATGACCTTAAACAACAAGGCTTTGGGTTGAAGTGCTCCAAACTTATGATAACCTCGACGTGGTGGTGAACCAGAACCAGATCAGCAGCTTCCAAAGAGAAACGATTCAGAGTAATTTGTATGTTGAATCAGCTTTACAGCAAGTCCTACCATGTTGATAGATAAGTAAGGAAACAGTACAATGGTCACTGACAATTATTTGTCTGGAGGGGCCTTCAGAAATTCTTCATATTCACAACAAATTAAAAGTACAAAATCCCACTTATCCATTTCATCCCTTTTCAAGCCAAATTCCTTGGCTATGCCCATACCCAAACACTAGGCCTACTCAATGTACACCTCATTAAGGTATTCATGAGCCTTAGCAAGCAAACACTATCAGTCTAATCAATGTACACTTAATTTACATATTCATCTCTCACTATATACTTGTGAGTGTTAGCGGGCAATGCTACAGCAACAGCAATGCTATGCTTTGTAGCAATATCGCTCTATTCCCAGATCACCAAATGGTGGAGCTGCATTGGAGCTGACTCACATGGCCTGATAAAATGTGTTTACTGATAAACTGTGCTTAGATTTCCACAAGCCAGCAGTTTGCAGTAGAAGCTGCTATTCACCCAAAAATAAGAAAGTGAAAAAGATATTCTTTTTACACTGGCAAAGAAAATGGATTTTTGATCATCCTTAGTCATGATATGGGATGATTCACTCAATGCAACTTCTCAAACACCAAACACACTCCATTAGTTGCACTCATTACAGAATGAAAGTTTCAAACAAAAAAGAATGACATGGGTACACTCTATAAGGTAACTGTAAGGTTATTGTCTACCGTCCCCTATAACTCTACCACAGAAACACTCAGAGTGCTTTTTCCAGTCACAGTCAGACAACACAGTGCTATATCATTTTTGGCTCTTTATACTACCGTTAAACAGGCCATTGAATGGCATCTCATTTCCTAATCTTTGGGCACCTCCTTGTGAAAACCATTACTGTGGCTGCCATGTCTGAAAATAGGTAAATGCACACCACTGTCAAGTGCTCCCATCACCAAAGGAGGTGTGCCCTTGATATGCCACACTTACCCACTGTTTTTATCCCTCACTCCAGTCCTTTCCAGTGGCACACAAATCAAATGGCTTCAAGGTTCTCACTGTCAGACAATACAGTCTGATGGTTACTGTCTATAATAAAGTCACAGGCAAGAGTTTTATTAATTATTCACTCTATGTTAACTAGAAATAAATGGTCAAAATTTCCTTTTGAAGGTGGGATACTGACACGAGTAATTACATTCATCTGGATGACTACAGTGTTTTCAAGTGTCGGCAAGGTACTTTTTTCATACTTGATGTTTACAAAGTCTTTATCAGTGTCAAGTTAGGATAAGAAAAATGATTTGTCATACAAACATGATGCCTGTGCCATGTTGTGCATGGGTACAGAGAAGCACATGGGGTATTCATATCTTGCAAACACACACAAAATGTCAACAATTCTGCCCCCTTTCTAATCCATCCATGACCAATTAATCACAAAATTTTGTTTGTCTGATAACTGAAATATTTATCAAGACAAAAAATGCTTGCTCCCTCCCACATATTTGTTGAAACAAACACACTCTTTCACAGAAGCAATTGTGAGCCATTTGCGTCTAGGGTAAAATATTTTTCCCCGCGTCATGGTAGCAACGATTACCCCTATCAAAAGGCAATGATATCAGGCGGCGAGAGTCATGATTTCTGCCCCAAGTTCCAAAAGTGACTGCTCCAGACAATATGCTCACTGGGCTCAGTCCAACAAAAGGACAAGGCAGATAAGGAGGCCCCTGGGTCTCACGAGGAGGGCAACTGCCCCACTGTAAGACTGCGAGCAGGGCTGTGTGGCCACCAGGTGAGGCGGTGCTCCGACTGAACCTTCTCTAGCAGAACGGCGTGAGCTGAAAAACGCCTTATGTTGAAGGGGGAAAGAAAGAAAGAAAAAAGGCTGGGCCTGGCCATAACGTGGGAAACAAACGTTGCCTTTGTGTGAGTCCCAGCATTGGGTTGACAGTGATAAGGAGATAATGTAAGTGGTGGCACAGTGAGGCATGCTAGCTCTGAATTAAATTAGCCCGAAAGTGTGCTGCTCATTGATTTCTACAGACAGGCACTTTTTGATGCTCTAATCTGCGGGTGCCTTATTCAATTGTTGCCAATTTTTCCTTTTGTTCTAAGCTTTCATTGCACTTTTGGCTATTTGATCTCCACAAAGCAAAGACCAAAAAAAAGTGTGAGGAATGGCTCCAACAGAATGATGACATTATGGAAAGACACCACTGACAGTTCATACACAGAAATGATTTCTAATCAGCACTTCCCTCACTCACAAATCCATTTTGTCTGCCATGGATGTGGAGAACCTGAATTAGGACTTTGTCCCAGTGATGCATTGACTGGTAGCATAGTTGGGGTAAGACTGCCCTCTGGTGTAGGCTGGGCTCTTGGGACTGACCCAGGTCCCTGGCACAGCCAAAGGCGACCTGCTGCACAGGATCAATTAAAAGCCTAGCGACCTCGATCTTTAGTAGGCCAGCACACTGCAGTGACAGTTCACATAAAGAAGGATACAAGAAAAAGAAAACTGGAAGGTTGGATCCTCGTGGTTTTTAATCATGTTTTGGTATAATAATGGTAAAAAACCTGAACGCATAAAATAAGATTTATTTATGGTTATTTGAGATGCTCAATACATATCTAATAATTCCTTTGATATCAAAACAACGTCATTAAGATTATGCCTGTTCATCTTGCTTGTTCTTTAATCTTTTTTCTTAAATACCATGGTAAAAAATGCTGATGCACCACTGTTTGGCAAACAAATTTATGTTATCTTTATATATTCAATATATTCACAATGCCACTTGAGGTTTTGAAGTATGATTAAGTTACTCTGCAAAAATTAATTGAACGTGTGTACTATTTATATTTCCCATTATATTACCCATCTGCAATTAATTTTGTGAGGCAAAGCCCAATAATCTAGTTAGCCCTTAATTGCGGCAGTGGGGTCCATGAAGACAGGCTGCTGAGAAGCAAAATGTACTCCCTCCATGTATTTAATTAGCCACAAGGCAAAATAAAGGGCCGACCACACCAAGGCACTCATAATCACTCCATAATAAGAATAATTAAATCCATTAGTAGGAAGGAATGACAGACAACATCACTGCAGAGTGGGAGAGACAAACTATACCACCCACCACCAACAACCCCAACCTCATACATTTGGAAAGCTTATGACCAAACAGAAGACAAAGAAAAAAAGTACTTACCTGGAAATAATTACTAATAGAAACGAATAACTATTGATAATAATTATAATAATAATAATAATAATAACAACAACAATAATAATAATCATTTACAAATCCAACCATACCAATCGCAACCCAAAATACATCAACAATTGCAGATGGGTATTTCGCTGTATTCAGATTTTAGAATTCTCCAGTGCATTTGCGAGGGGAAGTGAAGGAGCTACTGGGCTCTTTTAGGGGCTGTCCTTGCCAAAGCAAGCGGCAGCCCAAAAAGAGAGAGAGAGACAGGGATGGAGCAGCTGGACTCAGGAGGATATTCTCCACAGAAGGGACTAAAGCAGATTAGGGTGTGAAAAAGCTTAGTTCATAATAACCGCTTAAAGCTGGATCCCCAAGTGTGAATCATATGAATAAATAATAGCACCACAGAAGGTATGTCTGTGTGTTTAGAGGGTATAGTATCATCACAGGAACAATACAAATAGCTAAACACAAAGCCTTTGGTGGGTAAAAATAATGCATATTTTATGTATGGCTACATAGCATAGCACATGTCTTATTCCAAATTCTTTAGAATATTGTACTATCACTCCAGCATTGTGGAAAAAGCTGTTAATTCCCTCTAAGCTAGACTAAAATAAATTGTAAGGTGTCATTGTGACATCATCCATTGCCAAACAAAGTCATGAAACTGGTCACCTTGTTGCAGCTTCCCTTGGCATAAGAAGGGATACATGAGCACAGTTATAATATGTATGGTGGTAATAAGGTATAGAGCCAAAGATATCCTAAAAAACAACAAATAGTTTTGGTTGCAGGTTGCAACTCAATGCAAAAAAAAAAATCAGTTTATGAAGCTTTATGGAGATTACACCTGAATTCAACACCGCTGACTTTTTTTAGTTGAACTTGACCAAAATGCCACTGCAGAGATAATTGTTCTGCCACTGTTTGGACCTATTCATTACATGTGGACGATTATGCGTGGTTTTAGTGTTAAATACTTGAATATGTGATCTATCAATGAATGAGTGAGGCCTAGTGATTGTGATCACACAATCATTTTTTTTTTCAGTTCTGCATAATAGGTGTGAAGATGGTCACACTTTATATGAAGTATTTCTACTACCTTAAATTGCTTTGCTTTGCTTTGCTTTGCTTTGCGTCCCTTGGTTACGATGACGACTAATGCCGAATACTGTTTATTCACCAAATGCTCTCTGTGGAGACCCTTATGCAATTTAATACACACTTTCAACAGATGCGATACTGAAAGTGGAATGCCGTCCTGTTTTGACCTGGAGCATGTTAGAGGTCTTTGCGTACTGTCAGCTGCAAAAAGATTGGAGCAGCATTGATGGAACTGTCATCTCAGTGGTGAGAATGACTCAGCAGCTACAAAGCTACCTTATGGGGCCAGAATCCAAGGTCTAAGTAGACCACTTTTGTGCCACTGAAGATGCTCAATATGTCTTAAAATGTGCTGTACAATATGACAGCAGGCTCAAAGATAAAGCTAGGCCTTCTTAAAGAAACTGTAATAGCGCGTGTTGTTGGGTTGTCATTATTGTTATTGTTGTAGTCAAACTAGACTGATCACACACTGATTCTTTACAGTCACTGGGTTCCATAGCGCTGTATCAATATGACTGCTATTCACTTGCGGTTCAAAGAATTACTGTGCCTCTTCAGTGGCACAAAAGCGGTCTAGTTTGACATTAGCTTCTGCCTCTCATAGGGTAACATTATGGCAGCCTAGCTATTCTCTCCACTAGCATGATACATCCATCAATGTTGCTCTGATTAAAAACTGCAACAAAGTTCTTGCTGCAGTGCAATCAAGACTATTTAGAAATAGTGATTAATATAATGTATTAGTGACAGATACGACTATAGTTAGCAGACATATGTTTGTCATGATGATGCTTTATGAATACCTGATAAACAGGCATGAATGTGTTTGCAATGCTTCATATATACTGGGTACATATACAGTGTTTATATGCAAGTAAATTTATATTTTACAAAATTTAAACCTATTTGAGCGTCCTTTGCTTATTTTTTCAGTCCACATGCTCTATCCTTTCAGTATACTATTAATTCTCAATGTCTCTTTCATTTTCATGATGAGGTAATTGCTTGTCCCTATCCCTCAGGTCCAAACAGGATCAAACCATGACACTGGACCACAGTGAAAGACAAAAATCATGCCTATGTTCACATAATCCGCATCAAGTATAATTTTCCTCCGGTCTAATTTGCGACTGAGGCAGCCAGCTCCTTTAGCCAAGGTCTTGGTAATCATATCAAATTGATCCTCATCCATTGCTGCTCTCCAGGTCTGTTTTTGATGTTTCTCCCCTTCATTTCAGACTGTGAGTAATGCTCCTGATATCAGTGATCCCTACTCTGGAAAATATAACCTTGGGAAACAGATAAATATGAAAAGAAAACAAACCCATCCTATCAAATGACATTCTAGGTCTGGGAGGGATCTTGGAGTTATTCAATCGTACAACAAAACAACGTGCGATTTGGTGGTACTTCAGGTATCCCAGCAAAGACACAATCTGGACTGAATGTTAGGGATTCCCAAAGCATTCAAGAGGTCTTCATTACAGCCGGAGGCTTGAAGACACTCCAGACTCCAAGCGGTAATAAGCTGAGGAACAGGCCCTTCACCCACAGAAAGCCCTTACTGGATTAGAGAGACTGCTCCCCCCACCCCCCCACCGGCCCATGAATGCCTGCTCCTCTCCAGACACTTCACTGTCCCTCCACATCAGTCAAGAATGGTTCTCCTTTAAGGCCAGCATGGGCAATAAATTATAAATGGCCCCTGTACCCCCTGTGGTTGTCTTTTACTTCAGTAAAACTGTACAAAAACTGAAATCTAAGACTCCAAACTGTACGCTAAAGGGATGGAAATGATGGTTGTGTTGGCCACTAAATGTGTGTGTATTACTGTACTCTTGTCTTTGTACTGGGCTGCCCTTCACAGATCAGTGAGCTTCTAGGGTGAGAGGGAGGGCCGGGAGTCACAATAGACTTCCCCTTTCCGCTGATCACTCCCCTGCCCTCCCTTTTCCTTTGCTCTCATTTCTCCACTCGTTTACTCTCCCTTCTTTATCTTTCTCTTTTCTCATCCCTCTGTGCTCTCTGTCCCCCTGTTTCCCTTTCTGCAGTCACTGTGATATGCAGCTGCAGGTGAGGGACTCCTCTGAAGCCATATGGTGGCAAAAGGGCACTGACTCTTCCCTAAGGTCTTGTCAGCCTTAGCCACAATCTATTGTCGGGCGCTGTCGGCGTAAGCCGATACTCTCAGCGAACAGGCCAACAGAGGCTGCCCGGCCTGTGGCATCAGGAGGGAGCAGATTGCACCGGCTGTCTCTCACTTTTCACAGAGATAAATGTAAACGACAGCGACCAATTGGCACTGCCAGCTTTTCACACATTTAAAATTGAATAGACAGTACCTATTAAGTGGGTATTTTAAAATAGATTTTCATGCCTGTGTTGTTCTTAAATGCTGCATGTTGTTTGAGAAAAGAGGCTTGTTGTATAGTGTAATTAATTAAGTGTAATTTAAAAATGAGGCATGGGACCACATGAGATAAATAGCTATTAACATAAATTAAAAGTGATTAAACAGTTATTAACTTGACTAAATAATAGAATTTTTGTTCTCCATTTTCCATTGCTCTATTTAGGTAAATGTAGTTCAGAATTATGCTTTTTGTCCCATTATCATTTTTTTTATTTCTTGATTTCTTACATTTAGATTTTTTACAATGAAATATCCCCTCATGCACATCACAAAATAGCACAAGTAGCTCTGCACAATTTTGCTAAAATAATTAAGTGAGCCGAACCATAAGAAAAGGTTTCAAATAGGGTTTTGTAACATTGCAATTCAAATATAATTGGACATGTCTGAACCTCTGACACCTCCTTACTGTGTGCTTTGGTATTCTACACTGCATATGACTAAATGCTCAACGACGGATAGAGACTTCAAATCATAGAAGGTAGCACAAAATGCATTCCTAATGCATTTCCAGCAAAGGTTACAGGAGAGGTTTAATAACGGTATAAAAAAAAGGGTCACGACATCAAACCAATTGCTGGAGTGAAAAACCATCAAGATATTGGCTATCTGTAGAGTATGAAAATAACATCCTGAGATTTCAATCTTTCCTTTGCTAATTCCTGTGAATGTGTACAGACTGACTGAGTGATTGTCTTCATTTTTTCAAGATCTGTTGTAATAACAAAATGGCTTTCAGGGTATGAGATGGAAATCAAATAAATCACACACACACACACACACACACACACACACATACAAGACACCACCGGTGGGCCATCAAGTTATGAAGAAATAATCCATTCCATGAAGTTCATTCCAAAATGAAAAATGCATCCTCTGACCACACTGCATATCCCTTGCAGATTCTCCATTTGATGTGATAATTTCAAGTGGAACACAATGAGAAATAATCAGTCATAATTCTAGGATTATGGCATTGAATTAAAGGGGGACACTTAGGTTAACCAGGGGAGATCTCACCGTCACGGATAATCGGAGCACCCCCAGACAGAGAGGGACTAACCTCGGGACACGCAGGCAGGTCCAGCCTGCTCAAGCTCCTATACAGAACTCCCCCTGAACACAAGCAACCATAGACTTCAAAGCCAAGTCAACTGCAACCACAACTGCTAATTCACTAGAATGTCTGCAATGCAGAGCAAACAGCTGACACTTTTAAGGCCAAGTCAACTACAACTGCAATCTACTCCAATGCAAAGTGAAGAAAATTCTATTAAATTTGAGAAAGAAATTTGTTTATTTTTTTCCTTTTGAAAAAAAAAAAAGTAGACTCACAAGGCTGTTTAAAAAGTAAGCAAATACAATTTTACTAGATACCAGAAAAGAAGGTGAGGTATAAAGGCTAGTTGTAAGCCCTGTGAGTTTGCCTAAAAGAGAGCTTGGGAGTCGTGTCAATATGCCTTTCTTCAGAGTCTCCTGGGCATACTGTTTTCACACAAGCCCAGCTTTGACACCTAGCAAAATTCCCAAGGCCAGTGAATACACAGCGCTGTTAAAAGGTCAATGAGAATGAAGATATTGAGTGATAGGTGGGAGGAGGTGTAGGGGTATTCATCTGAAACAAACTGCAAGTCCTCATTTTATTTCTAAGGTTAATATCAGTTTTGCATTTGAATGCGTATTATCCATGCAACCATAGTGTGTGTGCGTGCGTGTGTGTGTGTGTGTGCATCTGTATGTGTTTGTCGGAGAATTTAATCAAATAAATTGAAAGGTGTTAAATCCCAGTTAAAACACAACATAATCTTAGATCCCCGCCGCATTGTGACTTTCTTCCATTTCATTTGAATGGCTTTATGAGAATTTATAATTCACCGACACACACACACACACACACACACACTCACACACACACACACACACACACACACACACTCACACACACACATTATGGTGGTAGAGTTATGCCTAGAGACACTCAAGGCATAGGCATACACTCAAGAATAAACCATGGAGGAAAAAATATCCACACACATGCACATATATTATGCACACAAACACATACAAACGCAAGTACGTACACACACACACACACACACACACACACACACACACACACACACACACACACACACAGTAAGAATCTGAGGAGCACATAAAAACCCAGCGGCACAGCATTCAGTAGCAGCTGTCAGTCACGGCAAACCGCAGAAGTCTATTCGACTGTTATATTTTGCCCAGCGTGACACCTCATTTATTCACAGTAATCATAATTTCTTTTACACACCCTTTCCTTTGCACACCAGGCTTCGTCCTGACAAAAGCCCCCCTCCCCACCACGCCACACCACACCTGCACCCGCCCAGCCCATCCCACCCCAGCCCCCCTTGCTCCACTCCACTTCCCCACACCATCATGTCTTATCTGGGTGAAGCTGCTGTGTTTGGGTCAATGCCTTGCATTCTGGGGCCGTCATGTTGGTGGGGGACACGCGGCAGGAATTTACATCTCTCAGCGCACGTTTTTCCCCTCCATTTGTTAGACTGCCAGGTCAGTGCATGTCCCAACTGTCAGGGCTGCTGGTTTGTGTGTGTGTGTGCGTGTGTGTGTGTGTGTGTGTGTGCGTGTGTGTGCGTGTGTGGTGTTGGGGGGGGAGGTTGGTGGGGGGATAATGGCTCCAGCTCTGCCTACCCTTCATTACACACTCAGTGCCTCTGACCTTGTGCTGGGCTCCTGAGGAGGCTTTCCTATGCCTGACAGTCACAGCCACTGGTCAGATGATGGCCAGCTTCAGCCCCCTCCTCCAGCCCTGCCATGGTCTGAGTATGCCTTCCACTCCACAGTTGCCCCTGCCTCCACTCAACACTCACTGACCTCCAGGCCTTTGCACAGAGAATGGCATCTTTAATGCATTTTGCTGTGTTAAATTATCAGTTAAAAATGGTTTTGAAACCTATAAGGAAATGCCTTTTTGTTGAAAAAAATAAACAAATACATTTACATGTAAACAAGTCAAAATTAATTTTTTTCTAATTCCAATAGTCAGAATCATCTTCCATGGTGAGTGTGTATTATGGTATATAATGTATGTATATAATTATGTATTAGAATTTTTGAATTGGTAAAACTGTTGACAGGAGTACCAGTTAGTAATCAGGTAGTAATGTGGAGATGAAAGAGTTGTGTGAGCCGGATCTTCCCATATCTTTTCTTCTTCGTCTAAAGCACTGGTGACATACTATGGATGAGCTTCAACTGCGGGCCCTGAATAATTACCTACTATGTATGGATAGTAATGGTGTACGCGGGAGCACTATCTATTCCCTTTGCTCATTTAGTGAGCGCTTGTGCATTTTGAGGTTTTTATGGATGCACTAAAAGCCCCTGGCAGGTAACGCAACTGCAATAGTGAGCCTCTGCCTCTGTCGCACTGGTACATTAGACCTTGCTGCTCTTAACCTTAGTCAATAACAGAAATATTAGCTTGGTATGTTAATGCTTTTGAGGTTTCCATGGTGGCAGCACTCTCCTGCAAAGCACAACAAAAGGGATGATAAAATGGCCATACCACCATAACAGCAGCCTCTTAGCAAAAAAGAAAAAAAAAAGAGAGAGACAGACACAGAGACAGAGACAGAGAGAAAGAAAAAAAAAGTACAGAGAATACTCAACCCACCAAGACCACAACATCTCTTTTTCACTCTCCATCACAGGCAAACACACAAACACACACACACACACACACACACAGACACACACACACGCAAACCTCACATTAGTTGAACATACAGTGCCAAGAGGGGTTTCCAATCAATCTATTGCTAGCATAACTTAGATGGGTGATCCAGCTACAGTGTGAACAGCTGGATTCCCTGCAGTACACAAAGCCATGAACTACAGGCAAGTGACCTAAAACACATGTTAGAAATTGTTCTTTATGTGTTGAGCCCATATGAGTTGAGCATTATAACAAAATGTATTAGTCTGAGAGTGGGTATTATCAAGCATATTTCAATCTTACTGTAAGCACACAGCAATATTTAAAGAGGCCAGAAAGTAAGTAAGAAAAAAGAAAGAAAGAAAGAAAGAAAGAAAACAGCAGCCCGTCAGTACAGCAGAGAGCCGGCTGCGGACTGCAACAGGCTTTTACCGCCATGGTGCGCTGCATCTCTACTGCGCATCCCTCTAATAGCTGTGATCAAATGGGAGCTGGCAGGGAGAGACCGCTGCGAGAAGAATGGCTCCAGGACGCGCTACACCAATTGGAGATCCCTGCACTGTTATTACGCCGCCATGCAGCTTTACTGTGCATTCGCCGCAATTAGAGTCACTTCAAGAGCTGCAAGACTTGCTGTCAGGGGCTCGCCAGGTAAACATACGCTACCCACCCCCCAACCTAACAAACCCATTGCACACACACACACACACACACACACACACACACACACACACACACCACAATCCTGTGATTTATACAGAAGCAAGTCCTTTGGTTTGGGTCTGGCCTGGCAGCCATAGGCAGTGGGCAGTTGGCCATGACAGAATCATGCTGCGCGCTGGCATTTTTTTTCTTTTTTTTTAAGAAACACTGCTTCATCCAAGGTAGGAAAGAGAGAATAATGGGCAGAGAAGTGACCAAAGAGGGCGGGGAAGCGGAAGGGGACTGTAATCGCAGTTCTTTGCATGTCAACTATCTTTTTCACACATTAGGATGACCATCGGATGCCTCAGACCAGATGTTTGACAAGCTAACTTCATCTGTCACTTTTCACTGTCATTTTTAAAAATGAATTGAGGAAGCACAGGAAAACATCTGAGCATCATGCAGAGGGAAAAACACTTTTTTTGAGGGGGGGGGGGCAGTTTAGATGTATCAAATAATTCTCCCTATGTGTGCTAAGCACAGTGCAGCCGTCTGAATCACTAATGGTGCCGTGGTGTTTGCCTTGAATTGGTGAGGTGCCTATTAGCCACTCTGTGCTTGAATTCTCTCATTAGCAATAACCCCTGCCTGTCTTAGGGAACCACTGAGACCTGTAAGAAGTCTAATATTCCTGTCTTTTTCCTCTCCCTCCTATATTCTTAATCATTGAGAGCACAGTTCATAGGAACAAGAGAAAGAGAGAGAGAGAGAGAGAGAGAGAGAGAGAGAGAGAGAGAGCAGTTGATTAATGATCTGGAAACACTCTCCTTTTTCAGCTGATTAAATAAAATTGACTGCATTTTTATATTTTGTAATAAAGTGACCCCACAGTGCAGGGGGGTTGGGTGGTGTGGGGGTGGCCGAAGATGGAGGAGTATGTGCACTGTTGCGGCACGGCCAAGCGGTGCTGGAAAAGCAGTCTTCTCAAGCAGAAGGGGGGGGGGGGGTGGGGGGGAACACCCTCAGTCACCGTTGGCTGACACATACGTTCTCAGACCACTGCCACTACCACCGGCTGCCACAGACGAAAGCCACTTTCGCAAAAAAACATTCCTTTCCATTTCCTGCCGACAGTGATTGAGCACTCGCCAATGCCTGCTGCTCACGTCCAAAAAGTGTGCAGGTGAGAAAAGGAAGGAAGAAAGAAAGGCATTTTAGAAATATAGTAGACCACGAGCCTGCTACAGAAGTGCTGCAGCTTTGTTGGGTACCACCTAGCTGAGTTTATGCTGTTGCATTGTAGTGGTTTGATGAGTGCCACTCAGCTAAGGGCATGGATGCATTCAAAACCCTGGCAGGCAGAGACACAGTCCATCTAGGTGCCTTTCATGTTCACCGCACCCCTCTCTCTCTCTTTCTCTCTCTCTCACTCTCTCTTTCTTTCAATCTCTCTGTCTGCACGTCTGTCTGCACACATAAAACAGACACACACACAGTGTAGGGTGAAAATAAAACTCTTTCCTAACTAAACCAATACACCAATATTAAATGTGCTTATTAAAGAAATGTCACACATCCATGTGTGTTGGAAATATATGTGACATGGCTGTGGGAGAAGTCATGCTGAAATATCAAATCAAATCATATCAACTTGATCATTTTGTTTGTTTTGGATCAAGTAGTTGAAAGGAGGTTCGCTGAAACTTAAATATATATACTTTGGCTGATAACATTGTTATCTCCATTACTTTCTTCCAGTTTTATAGCCTCTGTTATCTGATGTATGGAAAAGCAACGGAGAGAAAGAGAGAGGGAGAGAGAGAGAGAGAAACTTTGCTGTATGGCTTCGGGAGGAGTCTCCTCTCCTCTCCTGTCCTCTTAGCGACACGATAATTACCCTCCTTCCTGGCAGAATCGATCAAGCCCGGTACAGATCGTTGCACTTTCAGAGAAGGTCTCTCTTCATCAACATCAAACCCATTTGAGCAGAAAAACTGCAGTGTCCAAATGATGTTTACACTTCTGCTCTGATGTCTCTACTTAGTGATATACCCAGTGTACCAGGCATACTTCCCTCGCCAGCCACACTGGAGGCAAATTAATGATCCACTGCTGCAGGGGTCCGATAACATTAGGTGCCATTTATAGAAATCTAAACAGCCCCAACTGGAACACTGAACATTTTTTAAAGGTCAACCGTTTAAGAATAGAAGCAAAAAAAAAAAGCATAACATTTTCTTTGGAAAAAAAACGAATAAAGAAAAAAAAACACATATAATGCTTTAAGATGTCTGTACTAAAATAAGAAAATCAGTAAGTAAATGGAAAATATTCAACACTTTTTTTCATACACACTGCCAAGCAAATTGGAGGAAAATGATGCTCATCCACAAAAATAGCAGTCTGTTTAGTCCTGTGGATTCAAGCTGAGTGCTTATACAAACACCATAGGCAAACATTAAGCTAAAACATATCAACCACAAATGATAGAAATGTGGACAACACAAGGTTAATAGAATATATAATTAATCAAAGCATTTGTAATGCATTTATAAAGTCAACATTACTCCCTTCTTTTTATTGACTGATCAAGCTTCTTGATTGACAGTTCTTAAATGTTGTTATTTTGTAGGATGATTAGTATCTGTCAACTTCCTACCAAACTGGAAAAAATGAAATAAGAACACAGAATTTGTTTGTGTGTGTTTGTGTGCATGTGTGTGTGTGCGTGTGTGTGTGTGTGAGTCCTGTGTCCTGTCTTGAACCAGCAGTGCCAGATGCACACCTGTCCAGGCAATTGGTGTTTGAGTTTGCTTGGGGAAAGCCTGGTATTGCAGCGAAACGAGGGAATGTTGCTCCTCTTAACAGGAAGGTGCTACGCTACCACGGCGCTTAATGGCATCCTGACAAACAGCTGCTTGTCCTCCAACAAATATTTATTCACCATGGAAACCTGACATCTCCTTGTCTTATCACTGTATAAACAGCTTATATAAACACCTTTAGCATGACCTGCTGTGGTGGCACAGACTACACAGTAAGAGAATGACTGATTTTAGCCCCCTGCCACCCTACACCTCTCAGCAGGTAATGAAGCATACTGAGACATAATGGGTACAGCACAGGTGTTTGGAAGGGGACATGGTAAGCCATGAGTCAGATATTTTCCACAGTCACAGCAGGTGGATTTGGACCTGAACACACTTAAGTACATTTTATAAAATTTCCCTACTTTTTTTTTTTTTTTTCCCCCACAAGTACCCCTCCAAGTACCACTCCCATAACAATCAATGCTCTTTTAAAAATGAAAATAGCAAAATACTCATAGATATCATTATATTATTTTACTGATGCTAACAGCTACTGATATCTCATCAGTACCACATACTACACAGAAGGTGTCCCTCTCCACACACACACACACACACACAGACAAATACACACACAGACACAGACACACAACCCTCCTGTCACATATCTCTTTAGCATGAGCGAAAGACTAATCTAGTCTCATCTGTGAACGTCTCCCACTCCCTCCTCATATAAGAGACATAGGTTTGCTCTGCTTTCTCTCCCCCTCTTTTATGGCACAAAGCTCTTTAACAAGCTCTAAAGCCCAGGCACCCTTTTGTTGTCATTAAATCTGACACAGGCCTGAACTGGTCACCTAGAGGTCAGAGCAGCCTGAGGGCTTAGAGTTTGAAAGAGAGAGAGAGAGAGGAGAGAGAGAGAGAGAGAGAGAGAATTAATATACAGACACCTTGTGTCTGTGAGGGTAGACGTGTTGGCCTTATGAAGCGCAATGAAAAGGAGATCTATTTGTATGTGTCTTTAAGTCCTCCAGCCTAACTCCCCTTTGAGACTTTTACAATAGATCAACCCCACCTCTCCCTCTCTCTGTTCTGTCTTTCTCTCAATCTCTCAATCACACACAATCAGTTTAAAACAATGTAAGTGGTACTCATAGCTCACAGCAAAAATGCACATAGGCACCTATAGGCCTTTACAGCCTGGGAACACTTTAGGTTAGGTTTAGCATTAGGTTCATGATGACTAATAAAGAGCACATATGTTAATACTAATACACATGTTAGTTAACTGCTAGTTAATGGTGAAAATGTGTTGCCATAATGCAATATGGCATATAAAGTGTTGCCATAATGCAATACCAAAAAATAAATAAATAAATCTTACATTATAGAATGATCTTAATTTGCAATACAAAAAAAGCTATTGCCTTTCATAATCGCTGATCTTACTTTAGCACAAATGGCTGGGTTTGGTCCAACCTGCTCTAGAATAGGTGTGGATCACTTATAGAGATGAGAGGATTTTTATGTCTGCACTTCCATTAGAATTGATAGTGTGATATGTAATCCTCAAACATAAAGACTGCTGTCTATCCCCTCATCTAAGGGTCTTATCAGATGTAATGTATTTTTACTGTTGCATATCCAAAACATTATATTACTCAGTCAAATCAAACATATTTGTGGAAAATTCTAGCATATGTTTTAGATGATCATAAATTACATTACATTAAAAAGAAAGGGGTGAGGATATTGTAACAACCCTCGACTGCCACAAATCCCATCCATAGGAACATACCCTACAGCACGTTCCATTAACACAGCACAGGCTGAGCTAAGGCTGTCAGGGGCGGAAACCCTGCGTCAAATAGAGCTGCTCGACTACAATATAAATGCACCAGGCGAGGGAACGCGACGCTACTCACAGGGGATCTCAATCAGAGGAATCTCCTGTTAACAGCTCCACCAACCCTCACCTTTTGTCTGCTACTACCACTGCCACCCCCACACACAAACACAAACACACACACACACACACACCCTACTCCTCCTGGTGCACCAGCAGCCACCGCGGCACCCCTGCCCACAGATGCCCCATCCCACTCAAATGGCCTACAAAGCACACGGCTGCACTTTAATCCTATGTGTAGCCAGCATTAAAAATTGGATTGCGGGGGGATAAGATTAGATTAGGCCTGCTGGATTTAAAAATGTAAAAGCTCCATTTATGCTTTAACATAATCTCCTTTCACTCTCCCTGAGCATCAAGCCTGCCAACAGATGCCAGTAATATATAGATATTTGTGCTGCACCTCCCCTGTGAGGTTTTTTTTCTTGTTGTTGTTCTCCCTCCTAGAAAACTATTTTTTTTATGATTATTACATCTCTTTGATTTTTTTTTTCTTTTTCACCCCTCTCTCCTGCTTCTGATACCTCTTATTTCTCTCTCTCTCTCTCTCTCTCTCTCTCTGTCTCCCTCTCTTTCCTCTCTCTCTTGTGTTTCATTTAGATGCAAGGGTTTCATGTTTCCCGATAGATGCATCAGGCCCCTCCGAGGGCGCAGCCCCCCGAGACCCCTGGCCTTTTCCCCGGATGGGCTCACAGGGGGCTCCAGTCGTCGGCTTTTACACTGATTTCCTATTTTCTTCACAGCTAGGAATCCGATTCACGTCCACAACTGTTACATCACTTCTTTTTTTTAACCAAATAATTCAGAGTGCTTTTAGGATATTACCTCTCTCCAGAAAGCAATCTATAGGACATTTGAGATCTGAGACTGAGAGCAATGAGCAATCTCAGACAGCAATCATATCATAGGGAGGCATCTGAATTAAGTTTTGCCAACCTCCTATCACATTATTATCATTACTTTCCATTATTTCAAGATGAAGATAAGGATAGTAATGGAAATAACAGGAATTTTCTTCCTTTTATTATTATTACGGATTATTATTATTATTATTTCTTCTTATTTCGATCATATTCTGATTGTGCTTTTGAGCAACAAGCACGATAAATATCAGATTACCACCACCAGGTCATTCCCCATTACAGATCTAAAGCATTTTAAGAGGCTCTTCTCCAAAATTCCCTATAATTTCTCTTCAGCCTAAGACCCTGTTAAAGTGCTCTGCTGGTCTAAGCTGTCAGGGCAGATCTTGTGTGTGTGTGTGTGTGTGTTGGTGAATGTTTCAGCTGGTTGGTCAGTATTTCTGTGTGTGTGTGTGTGTGTGTGTGTGTGTGTGTGTATGTGTGTGCGGAGTGTGTGAGTGTGTGTCTCTTGGGTTACATCCTAATCCTCCACACCCCATCTGATGTGTCTCTGCATCAGTGGAATTAGACTGATACAAGCAAGGCAGGAAGAGGAGAGAGTCAACCCCTTTTACTACCCCCCACCAAACACACACACATATACAACTGCCACTACATACCGCATACAACTACACATCTTCAAATGTATACATGCTTGAACATAAGCATACACGTATGCACAAACAGACACACACACACACACGCACACACTTCCTACACATATTTAGTCAAACATTTCACTAGCCTCCACAACTCCAGTGTGATGAATGGCCAGCACCTCCACTCCTCTAGTGCCACTCCCCTGTCCAGCAGAGACTGCATTTTCTGTGTGAGCGATTACTTATTTATGGCCGAGAGGTGAGACTTTTTTTTGGAAAGAATGCATGGATGATGCTCTTCTGAATGCCTGATGATGTGTGTTATTCTAAAGGCTTAATTACTCTGAATGAAGTAGAAAGAAATGAGTGAGGAGTTATTAATGTTTGAACTGTGTTATTTACATAAAAATCTATAGAATATTCAATATTCATATTTATTCAGTGCATTTTGCATACAATATATTTTCCTGACTATGAAAGTTAATTATATGTTTTCAAAGAATCAAATCCATGCCACTTTAAATCCACCAGCAGAGCAACAGGATCACTTAAATCTTAGATTGACTCGATAAGGCATGACATGTCTCATCTTCAATTACCATACTATCCTCATTTGATCCTCCTTAAGCCTCCATGGCCCTTGCGGCAAAGGAAACTGTTAATTTCCAAGTCCCCTTTCCCTTTCACCGCTGCCCTGTCACTGCATGGCCTCACTATAAGGAGCATCTTTCAGCGTCCATGTCACGTTAATCCACACCCGGAGCGATTGACATAGCAAGCTCTCATGTCTGGAGAGGAGCAGAATGGGGGGGGGGGGGGGGGTTGGCAAGGGTGCAACGGGGAGGAGAGTTGGGTTTGGTTGTGGTGGAGGAAGTGTGTGTGTGTGTGTGGGGGGGGGGGGGGGTGTAGGCAGGGGCGGCTGAAGGGACAGCTGTCCGTGAGGAACCAGACCCTGCAGGCTCTGCCCCATATGGCGCACATCCAGGCGGCAGCACTGGGGGTCAGGAGCACAGTGAGGGATCTGCTTTCAGATGGGGTGTGGTGGTGGTGGTGGTGGTGGTGGGGGGGGGGGGGGTGTTGTGTTGGCTAGGGAGGCAGCAGGGGTGTTGGTGGTGGGGGTGAGGAGGGTTGGTCCATGGCTCACTGCTCCACTCTGCCAGGCTAAAGCCACTAATCTGGCCTGTGGGGCTCGGTTGGGTTTGAGATTAAGAGCACAGGGTGGGGTACTGGAGAGGACACTGTGGGGTAGGAGGGGGAGGACAGGAAGCCCACTTCAGGCTGCCCATGTTTCCACTCACCCGTTCACCCGCCCACAGACATGACCCTGATAAACACTCACTCACATACTGTCTGTGTGGCCAAGAACACGCACAGCATGAATTCAGAAAGTGAGACAATACACAACAAACAGCAGGACGTGGGAAAGCCTATGGGATTACCTCAAAAATATATGAATTGGAAGAGAATTCAATATCATTTAGTTAAATATTATAATTATATATTAATACATATAATATATACATTATCAAAACCTGCTTGCACAAATACTACCATGGGTCTCCTACTATGGGTCTCCAAAAAGACCTGAAGTTTACGATTACAGAAATATAGTGCTGTGAAGTCGGTCTTTCCTGATTCAAAAGGGTGACATGAATCCTAGTGGTTCCTACAAAGATTTTTTTTTATGTTAATATGGATACAGATACCCTGGTGTAATCGTGAATTAACCTATTCTGGAAGGACACACAAGAATATACAACTTACAAATGCTTTCTTTCCTTGCCTTGACAGCCACTTGTCTTAATAGCAGCTATTGCGGTTTCTGAACTGTCTCGGCACTCAATTCTTGACCTTGTACGCTGGAAAGAGTTTCTCATTTTTTTCTCCTTTACTTTTGCAGCCTTGCTCAGTCCAAATGAAATGGATGAGATGAAGGAATTGAAGTGCCACTGTTGAACAAAGTCAGGCACAAACAGTGTTTACAAACACCTGTTTCTAAAGCAGACAGTGTTGTGTCTAGGCCACCTCATGACCCTCATGAGTTGAGTAGAGAGTACGGCCTAGGTGACATATAGAAACAGAAAATGTCTGTTAGGAGGAATGTTGAAGCGCCTACGGAGTGAATAGAAATATGGTAGTTTTAGTAAGAGAACTCTAGCAGAGTGTTATTTGCCTTCCTGGTGTGTGTTAAGACTGAAAGCTGTATTTGGATTGGTTTTAATTGGAAAGGTCAGAACAGAGCCAAGGAGAATCTTTTTCAATGGCCATGCTATGGATAGGATAAAATTATTAGTCAATTTTTTCTTTCTTTCTCTCTCTCATTTTGTCATTTTGGCAAATCATTCCTCTTCTCTGCTGGGTATGGATGTTGCAACACATCCACTGAATATCTCTAGTTTCAAAGCCATCTTAATCCCAAAGGGTCAATCATCTTGTGTGTTAGTGTGCTGATGTCAGTATCATAACAATTCTTTGGCCTCGATTTCACAAATGCTGAAAGTGTCCCAATGGTGGCTTTCTCCTTCGTCTCCCCCTCAAAGTCTACTCTCTCCTTACTCCTTGTCTTTCATTCTGCATCACCTCTCCTCTCTGTCACTTCTTTTTTTTATTCTCTCTTTCCTCCTGTTCCCTCCACTCTCTCCCTCACTCTGTCTCCCGCATTCAGCAATCTCTCTCTCTCTTTCCCTCTCCTTGTAGTAAGTGGAGCTTTGCTGTCGCCTTGCAGCGGGCCGAATAAAAATGAGAGATTGCCAGATGAATAGTGGTTCCTGAGCCTCTGCAGGGCACGAAGGGTTGAGGAATCTCAAGGTGATTGCAGGGTTGAGGTAAAGGTCTGCCCGCAGCATGCATCTCGGCACAAAACCTTCCCTGTGACCTTGGCGTAAGTGCTCTGTCTGAATCTCTCACATTCCGCAGAGTGACAGCACTTTTTTTTCCTTTGGTTTACCCACCTGACAAGAGAAAGGAAAGCTGTTTTTTCTTCTTTCATTTTTTTATTCGACAGGTCCCCTCTGTGTTTTTCATCATATTTAGTGTCTGTCCATCTCACCATGGCAGAAGAAGTCAATGCTCTTGCATGTGTGTAAAGAAGAGAGAGAAGAAAATACAACCTATGCTGACAGATTACCCCGTCGCGTTCTGCATCAGGACTTCAGTTTTCCTTGATCAGCATCAGTTATCTGCTGGTATTAAAACTTCCTCTCTCTTTCATCGCCAAAGGAAAAGGCATGCAAGTTCTTCATGTTATTCACCATTGCTGTTCATTCATAATAACTGAGCCTGAAACATTAGCCAGAATTTGACAGATTCCACGCTGATGTAACCATCTCACTTCATTTATCTTTCGCTGAGAACATGTCAAGATGGGATAACTCACTCTCTCAGACATGTGCATACATCACACAAACACTCTGCTTCTCATCTGCCACACCCTTGGAGATATCTGTGAGTCAGATGAGAATGAACTCTGGCATGTTTGAATCTAGATCTAGGGCTGCGTGTAGTATTATTTTGGTACAAAGATGACAAAACTATGTTCAGAAATGAGCACGCTGGCTCGCTAATATCGTAAGCACCTATAAAATGTAGCGAGCAGGGCAGATTCTATACATCAAAATAAAAGCCGAAATCTGCCCTGTTAGCTATATTTTGTAGTGCTTAAGATATTAAAGGCCTTGCTTGCTCATTTTTTAGTGGGTTTTATTCATTTCGGTACAGAATGAAAGTACATGAAGCCTCTAACAACTAGATCTAGGTTGAAGTGTGCCAGAGTTCTCCGGTCCAGAATTCCAGAACCAGAGTTTTCCTTTAAACCAGTCCAGAGTTCCATAACCAGAGTTCTCCTTTAAATCTATCAGTCAACAATCAGAACATGCGAAAAAGGGTCTTAGCTCATTTTCTTCTGGTGTCCTCTCTGACACGTTGTGCAATGCTTAGGTCACAGGCCAAAACTTCCCGAAATAGGACAGACCATAAGCTTTACTGAGCACAAGGAATTATGGGTATGTCCAGGAATAAGCCTCCGCTCTGTGCAACAGGTAGTGGGAGCTTGGCCATCCCTTTGAAGCTGATATTGCACAGTGATTACCCTTGACAAAGGCCGCTAAACTAGCCTTGCTTTTAAATGGTGTCCACTGCGCTTGTATTTTGACAGAGGTCTTTCTTCAGTGATTAATCACCTCCCTCACACCTTGGCAAGATGAAGGACGAGCCTGTGTGTAATTAGATGTATATAGATTACACCCTTTAAACACACACACACACACACACACACACACAGTTGTGTTTGTGTGTGTGTGTGTGTGTTTAAAGGATGTAATCTATATACACAGTTGTTGTCTGTAGTCGAGAGGCAAACAAAGAGGAAACACCAAACCAAAGAAGGGCTGCATCTTTGTGTTCAGTCATTAATATGACATTTAAGGTGGAGGGAACAGTATCAAGTTCAGGCCAGGACTGTTAACCCACAAACTCAGCTGCTTAATTATTTGTAGTTCCAGGCCAAAAAGGACACCAGACTGGACACCCTTTTCTTTGTCTTTCAGATCTGATGATTCATCTCAGCCAGCTAGGGTCATGCTCATTTCAGGGGTACAGCATGACTTATATCTTAGTCTACTTAACTTTTATTTTGATACACATATCACCAGGAATATGAATTCACTGCAGGTGACTAAAGCCTTCAGGCAGAATGGAAAAAAAAATCTAACATATAAAGACAGGTTATTTTTAAATGCTGAGTCTCTCCCTGCCAGCCCTGATGGCTGTGAAGGAAGTGGTAATGGACTGTACGCTACACATAACACACAAAGAGCAGGAGGACTGGAGGTTGTAAAAGGGATGGAGAAAGGTAGCATTCGCTCTGGCGTTTCGGCCTGAGTAAATCGGAATATCTGCAGATCCATTAAAGCTCTGGGCCTTTGAGCCAGGGCAGAGGACACAAGGTACCAGCAGCGGAGGGGAAGAGTGAGAGCTCTCTGATTCACTCACATACACACAAACACACATACATACATACAGACAAGCACACATGAGCACGCATGTACTCACACCAAGCACACACACACGTACGCACACAACAAAATAAAATCACACACATACATTGTAGTTTCTCTTCCACGCCATCCTTATAGAATCCTTCCAAAACTGCATCATGGGTGGAGTTATGAATAATTCCATGTGGAATTTTCAATGAGCAATGTCATTTCAAATGAACACAACACAGATGCCAAAGCAGCAGACCGGCTCCTTCACAACTGTTCTTCATTTTTTTTTTGTGACGGGTGACATTAGCAGCATGCTTTATGCAATACCATAAAGGTTTTCATCAAATTGCATTTCATATGCCAGAGGGCATTCATCTGAGAAGACAAAGACAAAAAAAAACAAAACAGCCAAGCTACTCATGAACAAATAAGGGTAGGCTATAGGTGCGTACAGAGTGAAAAACATCTAATGCTCATCAGACAGGGGGACACGGATGCTGCATTTAATGCCTCTAAGGGAAATGTCTGAAATCCACTTTTACAGTGCTCCAGGCATTACATGAAAAAGATGTGCAAACCCCTCTGTTGAGGTGCTATAGCACTCTGGTGCCACCCTCTGTCTGAACCAGGAACTGCAACAGCTGCTACAAACACCTCTCTCTCTCTTTGTCCCTCTCTTTTTCTCCCTCTCTCTTGTCTGTGGGAGAACAATTTGCTAATGAACAAACGCCCTGACAAGTTGCCATTCCCTGCTCTACATGCAACACTTAATTTCTTTAATTATACAGTTTATTAGTATTTCTTGGTTCAGCACGCTTGAAAGCGTTCGCCACTGCAGGCCGTCGAGAGTGGCCGACTCCAATCAAAAAAACACAATCCTGTTTAATGGTAACCAGTGAAGCAGTTTGGCATGCTTAATGAGTAATCTTGTGCGAGGGTACCCACTGTGTATGTTGTGTTTTAATTGCATGAAGAAAACGCATTTCCTCATACACACTACTGCTAATGAGGGTGTAACGCCACAAAGCTCACCACGCGGTTGGGGAGGGTTTTAATTGTGTGCAGAAAACATTGCGGGAAATGTGTCAACAATGCCACAACATGTACACAAACACTTGTGAGGCTTGTGTTATTAGCATCCTGAAATTTCAGCAGAGACACACCAGAGGCTATAAAAAGCTCCTGGAGTTGTGACTGGTGAATGGGGTTCTATCTGGAAGAGGCTAATTTGTGCTATTTTGGAGGACATGAACTACTTCATCTATCCCCTTCAAAAAAGACTTTAGGCCTATAGCACATGATCAGAATCATGGCATAATGTAAAATATTATTTTGTTTAAATTACAAGTCCTGCATTTTACAGGAAGTGCAAGTGCACAACTTCCTTTAGGAATTATTTCCCAAATGCATTACACCAGATTTTGCTGCTTTAAACTGTAGATATCAATCAGACACACTTTCTACTGAACATCTAGTCAGTAAGCATCCTTCCAGTGGTAGCCGTAAATATCTCTGTCACAATCATTCAGTTTCATACACAGGTCTGGCACATAAATTCAGTATCAACCTCCAGATGACTGCAGACTAAACCATAATTTCCTTACCTTTGTAGTCCATCTTCAGAAGACATCCTCATTTCCGTGAAGACTAGCAGCTATTGTAGACATCTAAAAATAATAAACTGAAACAGTATCTAGTCATTTTCGGAGTAAAATTCTGTACACACACATAAAGTATATCACTCAACTCATTGCAGTCACTTTCGAGAATGAGGCTTTTGCTGACGGTACAGAGGCCATTAAAATCTCTGGCAAGATAAGCCAGTCACAGACAATGGAGACAGCTATCTTGTTACCAGCAAAATAATGTGTACTTCCACTCCACAAGACTAAAATGCACACTTGTTGGAGACTGAGGATGACTTTGCTAATCTGAGCCCAGCAGTTCAGCACTCATTTTAACACATTCACTGGCTACAGCGAATGTTCCAAAAAAGAAAAAAAGAAAGTGTGCTCAAATTGCGACTGGTGAAATGTCAGACAATATTCCTTAGGTCACAATCATTTTAAAAGGCTTTCTGGGCCTCAGCAATCATTTAGTTTCAAATGGATGATGGGGGGGGAGGTGGTCACACTGTGCACATACACCCACTCTCGACTCATCAGGAGACATTCCCATACGTCGCCTGTTACCTGTTGTGCTACAGTCATCCAATGTGCAGCGTCACCCAGCTCGACTGGCATCGGTGGCATGCCGAGCGACTCTCCTCATGTAATGAAATTATGTGTTACCACCAAGGCACCGCTGTCTACGTCTGAGCGTGCGAGATATATTCAGTCTCACTTCGGAAAAAGGGCCAATTAGAAACAGTTTGCCCTCTGTAGTGGCCTCTGCTGAACCCACTTTCCCTGGATCCCTGCCAGCTATTAGACAATATGCATAATGAATAATAAAAAAAAATGTTACAGTACAAATGATGTACCCTTGCTCTTCCCGGAAACAGTCTCCCCATGGAGAGATGAGTGTGACTTTCTGTAAGCAGCATCGTTCTCACCGTTCCAGTGGATGAGAGGGTGAGGGGGTGGGGGGTTGGTATGGAGGTCGGTGGTGGTGGTGGTGGTGGTGAGGAATTAATCTTGCATGGAGCTGAAAGGACTCCATCAGATGACTTATTCATGAGAACATATCAGGGACGGCAGCCACTCTAATTCAAGATTTAAGAGTTGAACATCCCTGCGTGCTCGCCACTGTGATAACACACACACACACACACACTCACACGGACACACGGACACACACATACATACACACAGGCACATATGTGCACACACACACGACCACAGACACACATTCACATATGGACCTATGTACATACCATACCACGCACTCATACAACCCATCAATACATATGCACACGGACATACTAGCAGGCACACATACACACAGTGACATGTACTCATAGCCAGAGTGCTCTGTTTGCTAGCCTCAACCCATCAATGTACCCTGCCCCTCCCCCAGCACACAAAGATCACAGATACACACACACAAATATAGACTCTCTCCTCTCTCTGTCTCTCACGCACACATTGAGGCAATATTGATTCATTAATCACTCTGCCAATGAACTAACAAATACTGACCTTTTGTAGTCTAGAAGCATTTATCCAAAAGTCTGTTAAACTACATCGATCATTTAATGGAACATCAAGCTGCCACTTAGGACACGTCATTCTATCACACATCTAAGGTCAATAAGCTCTCAATACATTGACCTTCTGCCAAATATGTAAACAACAAAACAAAACAGAAACAATTTGCTATTAGTACACTCAATGCCATCATCATTGTTAGCAGCAATAATGGTCATTTTATTCTGGAAATAATCCTACAGCACTTTTAATTGATATTATTGTCACTCTCTATGTTGTGTAAAAACAGTTTGAGCTTCATTTAGGTTAGGTAAAAATGATGGTTTGTGAACTGCAAACACTCTGCATGCAGTATGTCTGAAAATCAGATCAAAAGATGAAAACTCAACAGACACAAAGAAGCTATTCATTTGCTTCCCATGTCTCTCTGATACACTAAATTATTGGTAGGTAAAAAAAAAAAATTATTGAAAACAACAAAAAAATTCTCTTTGTCAAATATAATGGCTCCAATTTCATTATTTTGTTGCTTACAATCGAACCCATCAGTCTACAAGAACTATAACTGCGATGTCTAAGAACATGTCCGCCTTAGCTCTCAGCTAAACTAGCAGCTATTTTATACTGACAGTTAAACATTACTTACACTACTGACATCAAAACAACTTTAACAAATGTATTCACACTCTTTCACCAAACACCCAGAGCAACACAGAGAGCAAGTTTACAGTCTTTTATGTTAAGCACCCCGTGCTCCCCCCCCCCCACCTCACCCCACCCCCGCCAAAAAAAAAGATATTATAGATTGCTGAACAACAGCCACAGTGCAACAATGTAGGCATCAGTTTTCTGAATGAGTCCCTCAGCAGCACTTTTGTTCCCTCTTTACAAACACGGCAGGATCTCCCACAGACAGAGCCAAACACTGGGCGTCTGGGCCTGGCACCAGAGATGGTGAAAACATCTCATCTGGGACACACACACACACACACGCACATGCACACACACAAACACAAACACACACACACACAATCACACAGAGACACATACACACAGTGGACTGAGGGCATCATCATTTGAATTGGATGCACAAGAAAAGAAACAATGTCGCCAATCCATACTCTTATCGGCGCCTGGGCTGTGGCGCGGCAGACCTCTAGAGCAGAGCTGGCTTTCTCAATGGACATCACACACAGCCAGACAAATGGGATATGACACGGAACATAATGCACCAACTAGATCCCGGGCAGCCAGGAGTAATGGGTCATAAATTCAGGCCCGCAAGCAGGATCTGTCAAAACTCAGCAGAGCACGAACGGCTAATGTTTTTTCATCTCTCTCTCTCCCTCTCCCTCTCACACTCTCCTTCTTATTTAGCCCTGCAAGCCAAAGGAGGCACAAGGCTTGCCCCAGTGCCACCCCCCCTCTTCCTCATCTTCTACCTCTTCGTCCATCTCCCTATCCCTGTTCAGCCCACCCTGTGGTGCGAATCAGCCCACCGTGCTAAAAAACGTTTGCTTTTTAATTAATCTCACAGATCCAGTGGGTGGGGGCACTGGGTGAATAAGCAGAGAGGGCCAGAGGGAGAGAGGGAGAGAGAGAGCGAGAGAGAGGGGAGAGAGGGCACAGGCTTAAGTTCAAATCAATGGCACAAGCCGGGCCTGTGGAGTCAATATTTTCCAAAGTGAAAAAAACGCTGCGAGTCACTGCCCCTGCTGACCCAATAACGCACCCCGCAGGGTGTGTGTGTGTGTGTGTGTGTGTGGGACGGGGGGAGGGGGAAGAGGGGGAAAGAGGAAAGGAGAAGAGGAGAAGGGAATAGGGAGGGAGGGAGAGAGGGAGGGAACTTTGAGACCAAACACCAATGCATGCCCTCGTCTCTGCCTCCAAGCCACCATTGTTCCTGCCAGTGGAGCGGACAGCAGCAGTGTCCACTCAGGCATCACTTGCTTCTCTGTGTGGCTCTGAGCGGAGACCCCGACCTCTTCATCCTCCCTATCTCTCACTCAGTCACTCATTCACTCACGCACGCAAGCACGCACCTCAGCTGGCCTTCCCGACCGCCCCCCACCCATTCACCCCCAAATACCCCCATCTCACTGCAGAGGGCAATTGTATCCTCTTTCCTGACCTCAAACATGGGGTGCAAAATACTAAAATGACAAAAACATGTCCCAGTGACCACACTGATTTATGCCCTGCAGGGTTTTTTTTGCAGTAACACACAAGATGCATGAGAAAGGAATGACCACTGAGTGGATCTTTGGATGTATGCCACAAATCAAATAACATCATTCACATGACTCATTATGAGATGAGATATGAGATAAACACACACACACACCACACACACACACACACTCAGGTACTCTTGTGATCTAATAACTGTTAAGAGTCAATAGCATATGGTCACAAAGGCTTAACCATCACTATGATTACAGTTTTAACACCATCTCTTTATTGTATTCATGCATATTCCATTTCCGCACAGCAACTGCTGATCTTACTGAATGAGGCTCTCAAGGCCATAAGCTGTGCCATGGTGGCAGCCCAAGAAAGAAGAGAAGGAAAATGTTATTGGCCTTGACCAGGTGAAAATAAAAAAATATAAACTGTGCTCAAAACACACATACACACACACACACACCCACACAGGAGAAAGACAGAACAAGACAGAGAGAGAGGCAGACCGACAGACAGAGAAAGAGCTAGAGAGAGAGACAGGGAGATGATAAAAGCAACAGCACCAAAAGATGAGTGCAATTGTTGACCAGCAGTGATCTGGGGGTGATAATTCCCTGACACGCCACACACTGATAGTAATATAATTAGGCATAAGTGTCATCCCTATCACTCAACATCAAGGGCTTCTCACCAGATCAGTGGCAGAACCCCTTTTAAATAAATAAATAAATAAATCAGACAGAGGCCAGAGAGGAATAGATTGGTGTTGATGATGGTGGTGGGGTGATCTGACCTAAAAGTAGTTCAAACAGGCCAAACAAGTTTTTGTTGTTGGCTGTCATGGCTTTTGCTCATATTGACTGCCAGCAGCTGACCGCGATTGATTTTGGCTAGGCTTGCCCAAGAAAGAAGATCCTTGGTACCACCAGGGAACACACACGCTCGCTGATCAATGATGTGGGTGCCTTTGAAGTCCGAGGGCATCAAGACGACACAGAGTCTGAGTCCTTGAAGAGTTCACACACACGCACACGCTCACACACACACACTGAGAGATGCGTGGACACACATGCACACACACACGGCTCCAATGTTACAGTGTACAATGAGCATGTTGAATACAGTCTCAGTTTCATTTCCTGTGCATCCTGAGCTTTTAACAGACTCCATTCAGGTGTGCAACTCAGAGGTTCATTAGAGTTCATTATAAAAAACCCATCAATTTAAAAGCTATCCCTGTCAATGAAGCCATCTGTAGGTCTGATTAACACATGAACCCCAGCCCTCGGCGCAGCTGACAGGCATTGTCCAACACTGCCACCTGCTGGACAAACAGTTGAAAAACTAGAGCTGTACACCACTCCAATCTCTCTCCACATCACTTTGCATTTATACCTACAATTGGACCTAAAGTATGTTAATAAGCAATAGCATAAAATTGTGCCACAGGCTTCCCCACAATTATCCGCACATTTATTCCAGCGGACCTTGCAGACAGATTTTCTAACATAACTCTCTGAAGCTAATGAAGTTTACCTTTACTGTCAGATATTTTAACTAGTGTCAAGTGAAAGCCAAATTAGTCTCAAAAGTTAATTCTCTCCAGTGTCCAACATCTTTGTGTGTCTATCTGACAAATGTGTTGGAGCACATTAGCTATGCAAACCCCACAAACCAATCATAGCCACTAATCAGCTCTTTACAAATTCGCCAAAATCCAGGAATGACTCACAACCACATATCCAGCATAGGGCAGGCATTACATTATTCATAACCAGCAACTATTTATGGTTAAAGTATGGACACCATTTTCTCTTTTGAACTGAGTGACCAACTGCAATTAAAACCATTGTTTACATGAATGAGCTATTTGCTGTACTTCTGAAAGGTTTTGGTAAGTTTCATGCTTCAAATTAACATGCTGGTACCCCAGAAACTCATCATCAAAATCATTTGTGGTTTATGTGATAGGGATGAATACAGTATATTTATATATTTATATTACAGTATTACAGCAGATGACAAATTTCACTAATTTTCACTCATTTAATCATTAGTCTGGTTGCTAGACTACAAGCTGACAACAGCCTACAGTATCAAAATGGCCAAACTGGAAATGGAGTGCTCTTTTCATGTTCCACTTTTGTGCCCAAGCCGCTGGCCTTTGAAAGGCAAGAAAAATATCACATGACAGATTCCTGGTCAGAGGTGTGAAATAGGTTCAAACTGATTACAGCAACTACAGAAATTGCCTCAATTACAAGCCTAGAGCTTCATCTTGCCTGAGTTCCAGGTCAAAGGACTGGACCTGATCTCCAAAGCCGAGGTCAAAAGGAACCAATCCAGCTGTCAACTGACACATCAAGATTCACAAAATCTTCAAAAGATTCACAGTCACTTAACCAAGAAATTGGGTTTTCACACCTACAAAAGGGAGAAGTTTTTACCAAATTACAGTAGGCTACAAGTTAAGAAATTGGGCTATTTAAAGTGCATCATACTGACCCAAAAAAGTGTATGTTCTTTGATGAATGTTGTCTGTATTCATTTTCTTAATAGAGTGATCAAGTAGACATTCATTCATCAGTGATTTGAACAAGTAACATTTCGCACCCATGCCATGAGTCCTCTATTCTCAAGAGCATACATTTCTTCCCTCCACAGATCAAGTGTCTGTGATCACGATGAGGGGGGTCACACTGTTTTTGCTTGCTTGTTTATTTGTTTTATTTTGATTGATTATGTTGAGAATTAAACTTTTAAGAAACGATGTACTGTAGTTGCCAGTTATACTGCCCCCTTGTGAAAAAAGCATAACAGAGAAGTGATAACCATAAAATGAACCAACTGGAAAGATTTTGACAAAGAGTTCTGACAGACAAGCTTTTTCCCTCCATTCTTGTTTGTTTCTCACTTGAGCTTATTCAAGAGGCATTATACAAAACTGCAGTGTGTACATACTATTTTTAAAGTGCAGCTCATACACAGGAAACATCAGAAAACAAAATGAGACCAATAGACTCATCAAACTGAGGTCTAATTGTGTGTACAGTTCAGAGATACTGTAGCCATCCTCCAGCCTCCAGCCAGCTGACGAGAAAGCCACTTGTCAGATGGGTGGGCCTCCAGCATAGATCACTGGGAACTTCCAGTGAAATAATCTGAAGCCATTTTAGAGCAGTACTTTATGAGTTTTAGTAAACACTCTACTACTTTCCTACTTAGTGATTTCTTAATAAAAAAAAAAAAACAGCTGAACTTACAGATACATACTACCCCTCAACATGCTGTTTCAGAAAGGACGTATGATTGAGTAGGATACGACACTTTTGTCAAGATTAGCAGTCTGCAGCACAGGGTGCAGTAGCAGGGTGCAGGGTGCAATGCCATTACCTAGCCCCTCTCCGTATGTACTTTCCTCTATAGCAGCTGTATTGTTTCGTCTTACCAAGATGAAATCGCAGAACAATAGCCTACCTTGTATTTTTCATTAGTAATGGTGGTTAGATTGATTAAATGTTCTGTTTCAGCTTCAAACTTTGTTTCGTTGCCAATTCCACGACACAATTTGTCTTGGGTTAGTCTGCAGACACAAGTCTGTTTTATGTCTTTCGGTGCGTTCCCTACCAACACGTCGTTTCGTGTGGAAACTTCCACAACTCAACAGACGCCTACCTGTCCAAGATGTCACTCGGAGGGCGTGAGCGATAGGCGAATGAGAAGTCTTTGGTAAGAACTTTTTGGTGAACTATCTGCTTGACCAAGACAAGCCAACGAAGGGCGGATCCACAGAGGTCATGTTTATTTAAAATAACATGACGACTCGATAAATCAGATATCAGAATATTTTTTGTCCATTATTTCATCGGTTGACTTGCAAGGATGCTGTCATTTGCAGTTTATGTCCTAGTTGTCCTCAGTAAGTAACTGTTTTCATTCGGTTCATCAATATGTAGACTGAGAAATGATTGTTGCCCACTTACCATTGGCATCTACAGAAGTAACCTTTAATGGAAAGTCTTTAACTACTTTCATGGTGCCACTACATTATGTGGCCTGGCGCCTTTATGACCATTTTGACAATGTCACTTGTAAAACTGTGATGTGCTATACATTGTGCTGGCTTAATGAATAATGTCTAGACAAAGGCTGACATGTCAGATATTTCACTTTAACCCAAACAGGCCTATTAGCTAGTCATTATTTAAAGAATGAAACTGTTTTAAACTTAGACTGTTGGGAGTTTTGTCCTCAGTTTTTGTTTTAAATGCACAATTTTGCTGTATTGAAAATGAAACATTCCAGGTCTTATGTGTCTAGTCTTCTGTTTCCCCACAGCTCAATGTAACATGTTGGGGCGTGTGTTCAAAAAATTAGGTGGTCCTGGAATGAACTAGAGAGGGAGAATTCCATGCCCTGTGGCAATGAAATATCAGGGAATGCACGCAGCACTTGTGGAAGAGACTGCCTTGAACAGTTTGCATTGATGCACTACATATTATGAAACAAGATCTGTAGCTGTGCTGTAATTAGTCTAGAATTAGTCCTATATGCACTGATTTAAAGGCTAGATTTTGGTTACTGAATTTCTATTTATTTTCAATTGGTAAGATACAGGCCACAACCCATTTTGTCAGTCTTATGATAGGTTTATTTTTTGGAGGTTTTACCACCATGCTGGTTCTTCCTTGCATATAAATCCGCAGAAGATATATATGTCACCAAGTAATATAAACCTCTGGCACAATGAATACCTCACAGAGATAAACAATGTGAGATGGAACAGGTATTACTAAAATGCTAAAATTGCTAATGATTAGTATAATGCCAAAATGTGCTATTGGCTGTGAAGGCTTACGCATAGGATCTCTCCACCTCACGCGCAGTAGTGGGTTTGCCTGACCAGAACCTAAAGGGAAACCCACTAATAAGGTATTGCATCTATGGTGTAAAGGCCTTCGTGAAAAGAAAAAAAATCCCCCTAAGTCACTTTGTTTTTTTCCTTAGGTAATATCCTTCGCTCTGCAAAGCCTTTCAATGTTGGAACAACAGGTGTGAAAATATTCTCTGGACCTGCAGATGAGCAGTTTGGCTACACATTGCAACAGTTAACAAACCAGCAGGGCAAATGGTGAAATATAATTTAGCACACTACACAGATCTACACAGTATCATTGTTTTTAAAGTAGTCCATAAGACAAGACTGTCTATAAGGTGGTCTGTTTTCTGCTGTCTCTCCTTAATTCAGGCTCTTAGTTGGGTCTCCTTGGAAAGGATACCCTGACAACAGGAGGGGAGATGTGTACAAGTGTCCGATATCAGGGTCAATAAACACCTGTGCAAAACTCAACCTTCAAGGTAAGATGTTTCCGTCTGACCATGCATGTGTGTACTGGTATGATGTGTTATACTGTTTGTGATGTGGTCTCCTGATGAGTCAGTTGGCTTTCTCTGTCTTTTTCCATTAAGGCTCAGTGAGAGTCCCAGATGTGAAAAATGTCAATGTAAATATGAGCCTTGGAATGACACTCACAAGAATACCGAAAACAAAAGGACTGATGGTGAGTCATATATTATTTAGTCTATCGATCTATCATTGTACATGTCTAAAGATTCATAGAATGTTGTTGAGTATAGTTGTTCACAACACATTTCTTTTGATGCTTTCTTGAGAACTTCTTGAGAAATCACCAGTAAGCCAACTGTCATGGCCTTTCAGTCAAAACATGCATGATGTGGTTTCCCAACTCAAAAAATGTTTCATCACCTCATTTGTGAGTGCGTGTAATAAACCAATTAGTAAATGTTGTAAAATTCCATACAAATCTACAAGCCTCTGTCTTGGTGATTCACCAAGTGATTCACAGCAGAAGAGCACAGAGATGACATATATGTCTGCTCTTTCTCCTTTAAAGACTTGTGGCCCATTGTGGGCTCAGCAGTGTGGGAGCCAGAATTTCTACCCAGGAGTGTGTGCAGACCTGAGTCCCCTCTTCAGTGTTCAGAGGACACAGGCTCCTGCCATACAGAGTAAGACCTCACTCGCCCACTGCTGCTAATTCTGCTCCGACATAGTGTTAGTGAAAATACATAAATAGGTATATTACAGCTGTGAAAAACCTTTTAGGAAGTAAAAACACATACATAGTCACACACACAGACACATTCTCCATCTCTCTCTGTGAACACTTACTCATTGTACCATACAACAACAGATTACAATGTACAGATTACATTTAGCGATGTTAAGTGATCAATATATTGCCAACTGCACTGGTAATGAATTATTTTGTTTTGTTTTTTTCATCAGCTTGTGGAGGTCCAATGGATCTCATAATTGTTATTGATGGCTCTAACAGCATCTATCCATGGGAACCAATGAATGAATTCCTGCGAAAATTGATCCCGGCTCTCGATATTGGCCCACAAAGTACCCAAGTAATTATTCAGACCTTCACTGTTTTGTTTAGTCATACATTGTCTTTGCCACTTAAATGATGACTCGTGTGATTTGTGCTGAGTATCAAATAAGCGCAATATCTAAAATGATAAATTCAGCTTCTTGGAGAATTTTTTTTAAAAAAAGCATGAACTATTAGAAGACATGACACATTCAGTGGTTTCAAACTGTCTATGTGTTATGCAAAAAACAAATGTGATGTTTGGGTCTTATTCCAGGTGAGTGTGGTACAGTATGCAGTAGACCCACACTTCGAGTTCACACTGAATCAGTACAAAACCAAAGATGAGGTTTTGATTGCTGCATCCGCCATAACACAGAAATACGGCCACTCCACCAACACCTTCCAGGCAATTGATTTTGCAAGGTTTGTGGGTGAAACATTTCCTCAAGTGAAAGATGTTTTATCCTGAGATGTTTGTGAAGATTCTGTGTATGTGAGTACCACTCAGTACATTCTCACCAATCCATGTGGATTTGTTTGCAAACCACATAATAGGAACCAGCGATGATCAGTTTCGTAGCGTTATGTTGACTGACAAGGTAATAAACGCGATTCCAGTTTCATTCAGTTTCACTTTCGTTTAACACCACCTCACCATTTAAGATCCTGAAAGTGTCAGCCTAATAACTGCGGAATTTACACTGAGGGAATCGAGAGAGCCTTCATTCATCCTGTAATAAGCCATTTACACTGTAGTCATCGTAGTGACTACGAAGCCGGTAAATTAACCTGAAAACATTGCCTGGTGTGCCTTAAAAATGTGAAAAACTTGAAAAACATACAAGTCTTTTATATGCTATTCATTTAAAAAAATATAAACAGCAAGTGATACTCAGTATACAGTATTACAGAGACATTTGCTCTGGAATCACTGTTCTCCTGTTTTGATACTTTCTAGTTGAATAAATTTATATGAATTCATAATGAACATGAGTTTATATTCTAATGTCTTATATCCTGTGAAAGTAAGTTGTACATATGAGCCACCTCTTCACAGTGATTTTGGATTCCAACCTCAATATGGCGGCCGACCAGGAGTTGCCAAAGTCATGGTCGTGGTGACAGATGGGGAGTCTCATGACAATGCCTTTGCGGAGCGTGTGCTGGCTAAGTGTGAGGCAAACAAGGTTACACGCTTCGGCATTGCCGTAAGTCATAATGCAAGACACTGAAGTTTACCGTACATTCCCAAACCCATATACAACCTACACGCTGGAGTTAATCGAAGGCTGCCTTATGTTTATGTTTATGTTTACTTGTACTTGGCAGACACTGTTATCCAGAGACGTACAATGCAATATACAATATACCATGGAAAAATTACCAAAGTTTTCATTTAATTTTTTTGATATGTTGGAGACAAATTATTCCAGCATGTTTGAATGAGATGGCATTTCCCAAAGTTGACAGATGTGCTTCAACAAAGTATGACTACTACTTCCTTCACTTCTCCTTAGGTTTTGGGGTCCTATATCAGAAATAACAAAGACCCGTCGAAGCTCATTGAAGAAATAAAGTCTATTGCCAGTACACCAACAGACAATTTTTTCTTCAATGTTTCAGAAGAGGCAGCTTTGGTTAAAATTGCTGGGACACTGGGAGACAGGATATTTAACATTGAGGGTAAAACACTATGTGCCTGTATGCATGAGCTCTACAGTAACAAGTGAAATTGTACATGACAGTTTCATGTCCTGATATGCCTGTTACTTTCACAACTTAAAACCATTTGTGATGCTTAATGTGTTGCCTGATTTTTTATTTTCTTTTGGTAATAGGTGCAGGAAAAGGAGGTGACAGTTTTCAGATGGAGATGGCCCAAGTGGGATTCAGTGCACACTACTCAAGTAAAGATGTAAGAATTTTGGGAAACATTAGGGAAACGTCACTGTAGCCAGGAAGCATTAATTTTGTTATTTCTATGTACAGTGTTGCAGGCTACAGTATACTAGACAGATAATATATGGAATATATGAAGTGTTTTTTGTTAACATGTACTACTGAGGAGATCCTACAATTTTTGTAATTCTGTAACACCAGGACGAGCTTCTGTTGGGTGCTGTGGGGGCATACACCTGGAGTGGGACAGTAGTACACCAAACTGGACAGAAGACAGACATCTTCCCTTTTTCCACCTTCCAGGACATCCTGCAGGATAACACCCGCCACAGCTCACTTCTAGGTACCAAAGCTCTCTGACATGCCCTTGGATCTACTGAGCACTGAACACTTTATTCCATCTCAGTATTGATAAAGTTATGGTATCCATAATACCTTATAATGCTCAAAAGTAAACGGAAAATCACTGTTGTCTGCACTCAAAAAGGGCTTTTATTATTGTATATAATGTGATGCAGCATAGGTCCTTACAACTTACAGTATCCCAGTATATACAGGTTTATAGAATAAGCAGTTATGAGTATGAAAAGGTATACAGATGTAGTCAGTCATTTATGAATGGTTTATAACCCTTTATTAATGTGCTAATATACTTTATGGATACTGTGTACTTGGTATTGGGTTTTTCCTTTGCATACCATATACCGTTTAGCATTGTTGTTCTCCGACCTTACATTTACATTACATTTATGCGTTTAGCAGATGCTTTTATCAAACATTCAAGCTACAACACAATGAAAAAAAACCTTGTAACTAAAAGGTTCTTTTCGATATTTAGGCTATTCTGTGACGACACTGATTGATGGAACAGCACAGTATTTTGTTGCTGGTGCTCCACGATCTAACCATTCTGGTCAAGTCATAGTTTACTCCTTAAACTCCCAAAGACAGCTCACAGTAATCGACTCTGAGAGAGGACAACAGGTTGGTACCTAATAACATACAATGCATATTGGACGTAATGTTGGCATATTTATTTTAACGCTAGCATCCAGGCTTCATTATAATAATACTACATTATAATAATAGTGTATCTATAACTACTAAATAACTAAAAATCTAAAGTAATGGAATCTCTGCTGGCTGTTATGTATGAGAATATGTTAATATTTTTTCATGCATAGTATATAGTATATAGCATAGTATTTTTTTTCAGGTATATTATTTAAGTAAAATTCTTTTTGCTCTTAAATAGCATGTTTAGTGTTAAGAGTATTTATGTGTGTGTATGTGTGTGTCGGTTTATGTGTCTGTGCATGTGAGAGAAAGAGTTGAAAAAACTGTAGCAGGCAAGGTTTAGCTATAATGTATTCTGTCGGGTCATTCTAGCCTTAAAACTGCGATATTGCATGCCAGGTGGTAGCATCTGAAATATTCCGTGATTAGGATGACTGGGGTCCTTCTGAGTGATTCTTTTGGCCTTCCTGATGCATCGCCTGTTATACAAGTTCTGGATGGAGGGCAAGTTGCAACCACAGATGCCTTGTGCTGTGCTCACAACTCTATGAATCTCCTCTTTGGTTCAATAGATTGGAGCATATTTTGGGAGTGTGCTGTGCAGTTTAGACGTGGATAAGAATGGTGTGTCTGACTTGCTCCTGGTTGGAGCACCCATGTTCATGAACACATTGAAGAAGGAACAGGGCCAGGTATACCTGTTTTCGGTCACCAAGGTATGACATAATTATTCATTCATTCATTAAGGAAAAGAGAAGATGTACATGTTGGTCTACTCATCATAACATCTGTTATCTGCGAATTTAACAGGTCAATGTTTTATGCAAACTAAAAAAAAAAAACCTGACCAGACCAAACCTGTGTATTAGCCGTAATGATAGCTTATTAAACATTATAATTATTGAATCAGAATCAGATCTTAATTCCAAAAGAGAAGAAGGAAAGAAATACATTCACATATATAGCAATAGTGTATTAACCTCACACGTAAAGAAATTTTGCAAAATCAGGGTATTAACCTCAGTTAATTATCATAAAATAATGATCAAACGCTAATTAAATCTGTCATGTTATATTAAAGGGTATCCTTAATGAACAAGGACACCTTGATGGCCCATCCAGCTCAGAAGATGCTCGCTTTGGCATGGCTATATCCCCTGTCTCAGACTTGAACCTGGATGGTTTCAGTGATGTGGTGGTGGGGGCTCCACTAGAGAATGTAGGCAAAGGGGTGGTGTACATCTTCAATGGAGATGGAAGGACTCTTAACAAACAACACTCTCAGGTAATTATGTCATGGACCACTGCAGAACTACATGGATACAACATGTTTGATGTGCACATGCTACCCATGTAATATGTAATGCAACTGATGGTATGTTATAATGTTGGTTGTTATTGAAGAAGATGCATTTTTAGAGATAGAGAGAGAGAGAGAGATGGTAACAGGTGATCGAAGAACTTGCAAGGCTTAGATATTTCAGTTTAGTACTTCTTTGACACACACAGTGTGACTTTTATTATTGCAGAACTTATGTGTGCGTGTGTGTGTGTGTGTGTGGTCTTTCTCCAGAGAATACTTGGATCAGAAATAGACCCCAAACTGCAGTACTTTGGAAGGTCACTGGATACCAGTGGAGATATGAATGACGACACAGTGCCAGATATCTCAGTGGGGGCATTAGGGAAGGTGGTTCAGTTGTGGTGAGCTTTCTGATAATACTGTATGAATATCTGATTATGAATAATTTTGATGGGATGGAGTCAAATTGATTATGTAAGGGATAATGAATTGTCCGCTGGCCATAATAGGAAAATATTTCCCGACAGGTCTTGATTCGTCCTGAAGGGAAATATCCCACATATAATACGACTACTTGCCAAAATGATGACAGAAAACATTACACAAACGTTTTTTAAATATTATTTCTTACCATTTTGTGCTTCAGCGGATAAACAAATAGTTTGCAACGCAACTTGAACTTTAAACATTCTTTAAAACCCAAGTTATCTCCTTTCACTTTCAAAGTTCTGATGAGTGAATGATCTCTACTCGCAGAATGATAAAACATTACCATTGACAGAAATAACTGACCTCCAAACATTTGGAAGGTCAATTCAAAGGAAATGGTATAATAAGAAAATCTATATGAGCTATTGACAACTAACATTGGAAGATTTTATTGTAAAGGAAAGCCTAGCTATTTTTAACCCATAGCCCTTTTGTTCGAGGCCATGTGCTATCAGTTGGAAAAAGAATGAGACAACAATGACTGAATGACTGGCAGCTAAAGTTAACCAATGGGGGCAAGTTAATTTCTGTGTCAGTATAACTTGCCCCGCCCCTATATGTCAGCTTTGTCTGCCAGTCCACTATTAGGTCTATGTTGTACCAAAGTTTCCCATTCTTTTTTTGACTGACAGCACCTGACTGACCTCAAACAACAGGACTATGGGTTGAAAATGGCTGGAGTTCTCCTTTAAATCAGAAATGCTTGTATAGGGACTTCTTATTAGGTGTTGTATGATGTCATTTTGAACAGACAGTCAACCCATGGCTTCATTATATCAGTAGCTTTTGGTTTTGACTTTATGCATAACTTTCCTGTTACATCACTTGCTATAGAATAGTATTTGATTATTCTAAACTCGACTCTCTGCAGGTCAAGAGGGGTAGCAAGAGTGACTGCATCAGCTATCTTTATGCCAGATAAAATCAACATACTGGGTCCCAAATGTGACGTGAATGGGAGAAAGGTTTGGTGTGTTGATGCCCATGTATGCTTCAGTGCGACGTTCAGGCCAAAATCTCCTGTCGGGCCTTTAGGTAAGGTGGACGCGCCACCAAAAGACATGTGCACAACATGTCTGAAAATGATCATTATTATTTTATAAATTATAGTAATAGGAATAAGATAAATAGTATGACATCTGTAGATATGATTATATATAGTGGGCATGGTGGAGCAGTGGTTATGTCGCTTGATTGACAATCAGGCAACTAACTTGATTCCTGAACGCCACACTGTGAATCTGTGTCGCTTTGGATAAAAGCGCCTGCTCAATGCCAGTCAACTACCTAATTAATCATTTACTGTGATATATCTTATTATATGTGCTGTATGTAATATTGGAATCTGAGTAGTGGGCCGGTATTAATGTCTGTCGGCCTCCTTGTCACAGGGTTGACATACAACTTTACTCTTGATGCTGATCTCCAGTCCTCTCATGTGACTTCGCGTGGGCTGTTCAAACAGAATAATGAAAGGGTCTTCAGTGGAACTGTCCAGCTTTCTGATAGACCTGTCTGTAATCACTATCCAATCTATGTTCAGGTAAGAAGTCCAGGAATCAATCTGCTAAAGGTGACTATCACTAAACTTCCTGTCAAAAGTGTCCTGATTACACAACAATAATCCATAATGTAACAAGAACATCTATATCTATATTGATACAATAATGCATACACCCAGGTACACACTGATATGACACTATCTATTTTAATGTCACCTGCCGCACAGACCGTGCGTGTAGCTGATGGTCCCTCAGGGGGGAGGGGCTACACCCTTAATTACAGTGATGAGAGTACCTGTGCTGGAGGTGCTGGGGAACATGGGATTTGTGACGGCGGTGGAGTTTGGTACTTTCGTATTTTGGTCTGATGTGATCTGACAAAGTTTTCTTCAGGATTGAAGAGTACGCTTTTGATGTGTGCGAAGGGTTTTTCTTTTGTTTTGCTTGGCTAACCGCAGTTTGTTTCGAGCATGTCACTGAGTAAGCTTATCCATGCCAGTTCACACCAACAACAGCACGGTTTTTCCACAGGATTACCAGGCAATACACCATAGTTTTTAAACATACATAAAACTACAACAAAACTCTGAACTCTGGCAGCAGCCTGAGGACAGTCCCTGTGAGACAAGGAAAGCGCCATTAAAGACACTTCATGGTAGTTCATGTCTACAGGAGCAAAATGGGGATCAGTTCTGATCTGCATAAGTAGGTGTGTTGTTGATGTGCTTGGCTGTAGTAGATAGTACTGCGCACTAAAATAAGCTCAGTGTACAAGTTGATTTTCTGCGGCGTGGCTAGCGTTTGGTTTATGGTTGTTTTCACACACTACACCACACACACACACAAACACTATTGTTACTACCACTTTCCCTCCACACACGCTTTGGGGTTTGACAAACTGGGAGGGTTAGCTGGGATGGAACAATATACAGACATTTTTCTTTTCTTTTATAAGACATGAAACTTTTATTTTCAGTTCAGTTTTCTCTTCCTCTTCCATTATTGCAAGATGTGTAAAGAGACTGCGCTTAGTTGTCCTCACAATGTGTTTCCACACAGGAGGGGCCAGACTTTGTGAGTCCTCTTGGGCTGCGAGTAGACATTGGCCTTCAAAGACCAGATGCCAACCCTGTGCTGGACATTTACTCTACCCAAGCCTGGGATTTCTCGGTGAGGTTTCCTGAACCTGCTCCCTACACAGACACTCAATGATTATCTGTTGTAATTGTGATTGATTATCTGCAGAGTTCATATCAAAGTGGTCCTTTCTGTGCATGAATTTACCAAATATACACAATTTAGCAAATTGTGAGAGCAAATATTTTTAATGTTATTGGCAGCCCTGATGTTATGGACAAACTCTTAATGTAGTTTTACTTTAGATAGTATAATCATATCCATAATACGTCAGAATCTGTTTTAACATATTGTAATAATATGTCAACATATTTTCCATAATCACGCTCACTGAGCGCTGCCAGTGCGAAGAAGAATGAGAGAATTTTGACCGAACATAGACCAACTAGCAAACCCGCTGCTAACGCTAACTCAGTGGGGCCATAAACTCAACTGGGCTATGGTTGGAAATACTCTGGAGTATCACTTTAGGTTGCTCTTCTATGTTGATTGCTGTATTGTTCTTTTCAACAGATTCCTTTTTCTAAAGACTGTGGATCTGATAACATATGTTCCACTGACCTTGTGTTAAATGTCAACAAGGGAAAAGAAGTGCCCAGGTGACAAACTGAATTTATTTTATTTTAGAAAAAAGTTGGTAACACTTTACTTTACAGATTAGTAATAAGAGGGTAGTTTTGTGGTAATAAGTTGGTAAAATCATGGTAACAACTCAGAACTACTCACATTACAGAATAATAACTGAACAATTACTGAATCATTTCTATGTTATTTATACACAATAACCGACTATTCTTTGGGTAATAAGCTAATAACGAAATGGCAATAGCAAGGAATTACTTTGTTGTTATGGTGAGTTTTGATGGTAAGACCTACAAGAATTTCCAGTAAATACCCAGTAATTATCCATGTACTTTTATTGACATTACATGGAATCAGGGCTGTAAAATATTATTGAATGTTTAAATTTAATTGCAGTGTAGTAGCTATTCCAAAAATGACAATGCAACAAATAATGTTGGATCTTGAATTGGATCAGTCAACTCTCAGCTGAAACACCCTACTGAGCTCCAATGAAACATAAAGTGAATACGCACAATTGACCTAAATTAAATTATCATAAATTACCAGACATGTGGTGTGAGGCATGGTATTAAGTTAGTTTCTGGCTACTTCCTTAATGGAAACCATTTGCAGCGAATTTTGTGTCAGCAGAACAGTGGCATTCTGCAAAATGTCAATCTTAACCATTGTGTGTCATCATAAACAATCAGAAAACAAGGAGTGTAAAAAATGGACTTGTCCTTTAAGTAATTATTCAGTTATCATTCAGTAATTAAAGAGTTGTTATGAGTTGTTACTATACCAACTTATTACCACAAAACTACTCTCTTATTACCGATCTGTACAGTGTTACCAAAAAGTTTTTCCCACCTTTGGAAAAAAGTGCACAAGCATTTGTGAGAAATGACACATTTGGCACTCAAACCTATTTGTGATCAGAGTTGTGTTAATGTCATCACATAGAGAGATAATGCTGGACTGTAACTCTCCATGCTTAAATAAAATAAAAAAACTCAATTTGTGCTGCTATTAACAACTTCAAAGTCAAATGTGTTATTTGTCACTTTGTCTCATACACATAGAATGCAACTGTGTAATTGTGCAATTCTGCACAATTACGCAATCATTAAACAATAAATCATTAAACAAGATTTTCTGCCAAACCTTTTCGTAGTTCCTCTCCAATGCTGGTCAGCTTCAAGAACAGAAGAGTTTCATTTGAGGTTGTGGTGAGGAACATGAAGGAGAACGCTTACAACACCAAGATAATAACAACATACTCCAAGAGTCTCTTTTATGCCTCTGTCACACCACCGGTCAGTACAGAGAAACCTCTAATACCTTGGTGACAATGGAATGAAATCAGTCAGAATCAAGACAGTAATTAGATTCTTTCTAACTAAACAGATGCTATCACATTGAATGAAAGATGATTCATTTCATCTTACCAAATTGAACAAATTCTTCGTTACTTTTCTTTTGGTTTCAGAGTGATGGAACACATGTGAAATGCTCCTCCATACAGGATTCACTTTCTCTTCTTTGTCAAGTAGCATACCCTGCGCTAGAAAAGACCCAACAGGTATGCTTGGTAGACTGTAGCATGTGTCCAAGACTGGATATTTGTGGTTTAACTCATTCATATTCTCCTTTTTTAAAGGTGATATTTTTTGTTCATTTTGACTTTAACTTCAACCATCTGCAAAGCAAGGCATATGTGGATTTTACAGCCCACAGGTGAGAAAAAGAAGCTTGGTTGTTTGTGCACTGGTAGGGGGGATATATAGAATTCAAGATCACTATTTTTACTTTGTGTATGTGTAGCAGAAGCCAACTGATTGACAGCTGTGCAGTATGTGCATTGGTAGAACTCCCTCCTGACATCTTTAAGTGATAGTCCAGAGAACCTCCAAACATAGCCTTGTTGTTTGAGCTCATCCAGTGCTGAGGAATGAGAGAATTCGGTACAACACACCCAATAGCATACCTACAGCTTATGCTAAGTAGAGAGGGCTATAGAAAATGAAACTGAGAATGAGCTTACCAGTTCGATATTCGTCTATGTTGTATCAATGTCCCCTGTTCGTACGTCTTCTTAGCAACAGCACTCGTTGAGAACAGGGCAATGGTGGGAAGTACTCTAGACAGTCACACTGTAAACCCCACATGTTTGATGTGGAAACTCATTACCACTAACATTTCAGTTTTTCAATTTAAAAAATTTAAGTACATTTTCCCAAAAATAAATAGCTTTCACACAATACAACTCAATAGCTTTGATTGTTACCTCAAAAAAATTGAGTTTTCCTTCACTCCCATGATCCTTTTGAAGCGATCAAAATGTAGAGAATTTGTGATACTTTTTCATGTTTTTTACAATACTCATTGCATTGATATGTCATAATAAGGACATATGGCCCATTGTTGAGATAAAACCACCATTGCTTGGCTGTTCTCACCACAGGTAAGCAACAGCTAATTCTGAATCAACTCAAAACATTTCAGTTCAAACAGTTGTAATTTGTGTGCTGGAGGAGGAATTGAAATTGAATCCCATAATCCATTGCTGAAATATAGTCACTAAATATCAAAGAAACCCCTGTTGGGTTGATTAAGGGAAGGTTAAATGCACTTTCATGAAGACGATTGTGTATTATAGTATCTTTTTCTCTTCTATATTATCATTTTGCAGTTTTGCCATGTGATAAGAGATTATCAAACAAACCGTCATGGGGAAGTATTTTTGAAAAAAACAAATGTCTTCTTGACCCCTCAGCCTCATCCTGCTGTGCTCTCAATGTAAACTAGTTCTCATGTGGTAGTGACATTGAGTGGCACTTGAATCACAGTCCAGTTCACAGTTTATCTGCCAAATTATTGTTGTTTATGCGTTCTGTAATGACGGCAATATTTACATTTACACTTAAGCATTAAGCAGACACTTTTATTCAAAGCGACTTTCAAAAGAGGATAAACATTTAAGCTGCAACACAATAAAGAAACTAACAAAGAGTGCATATTGCTAACATAGAACTGCACTATTTTAAGTTGTAAGTGCAATAGTGTAATAAAAAGTGCAGTATAAAAGTGTAAGATGTTAAGTGCATTCTCAAAATTTACGCCAGGAGATATTCTTGGAAGAGCTGGGTCTTCAAGAGTTTCTTGAAGGTGGAGAGGGTATCAGTTGATCTGGTTGTGCTTGGAAGGTCATTCCACCAGCGTGTAACCAGACATATATAATCCACCCACTCTAGAAAACACTAGTTGTAATGGTTTTGCTCCAGAGTGTCATTGTCATACTTTTTGTTACGACATCTACTAAAATATGTTAGTAAGTGACTATCACTCATTAGCACAGATTTATTGAGTATGAAGTACTTAAAAATTTCAAAAATTTGAAATATTTAAAAAGTTTAAAACTTCAGAAAATGAAACATCAGTGGTAATCAGTTTCCACAAGTATTTTGAGTTCACTGAGCAGTAGGGGTTTACAGAGCACTTCAAGAAATTTGGTAGTAAGTGAAACTAGTACCTTGGGGTTTTAACTCACTTGGTAGCACACTTACCTCCCAGTCTGAAGTGATATGAGGAGTATGTTTGGGTCCAGGTTTACAGACATTATGCACTGTCTTTCTACCCCTGTCTATTGCAGTGATGGGAAAGAAGATCGTCCAGAAGACAACGAAGCTGGAATCACAATCCCAGTTGTTACGACTCTGAACTCATTCTCACAAAGTGAGTTTAAGTAATTTTACAGTGTGAGATACCAGTTAGGTAAACATAGGGAGAATCATTGGACCGGGTCAAGTTTCCAAAGACTGAAAAGTGACAGTTAGGGATGCACCGATCCAACTTTTTTAATTCTGATACCGATTCCAGTACATGGGTTTCATATATCAAGTTTTGTATGTCATGTTCAAGTTGTTTACTTTTCTGGGGGTGTTTCCTGAACCATCTCTCTCATATTTGATTTGTTTCTTGAGTTTTCTTTCAAATGCAAATTATATCTATATCTATACCTTACCTCTTTCCCCCCACAGAAAATCAAGCATGAACTTTTATGTAGTTGAAGAATACAAAAGCATAAAAACTTCCATTAAAAGCTTTGATGACATTGGACCAGAGTTCAACTTAAGTGTTAAAGTAAGTAGTCTTGGTCTCGGCAGAGGTACTGTTACATTGCAGCATAGACTTGCATAGAAAAGAGGATAAATGTCATTGCTTTCTATTTCAGGTTACTACAGTTAATGTTCCTGTGGGTCTGGCCTACCTGTCAGTGTCTCTTCCTGTCAGTACTAAAGGAGGAAATCCTCTCCTGTATCTCACCTCTGTCACCACACAGCCAGTAAGGAACACACTCCAAAGTGATCTTAGAGGGGATGACTTTCTCAAGATAGATCAGCTAGATTCATTTACATTATCAGTAGTTATTACTTAGAGACTTCTAAGAGCTTACTACTACTACTACTATACCTTTACCCCACTAGACAGACTCTCTATGACTGTGGATGAACAGAGCTGTTTGTCTTTGAAATGTACAATAAATTCTAACACTGAATGAAAGGTTGAATATGCTGTGACATCAGGATTTTTTCTGACAGAAATTTGAAAGGTTATAATTCAACTCCATGCTGTTGTAAAAAGCTATGGTTATGATTGCAACAAAAATTGGGGTCTATGGTTGTGATTGCAATGAGTTTCACACAGTGTTGTGATGATCTGTGTACAGACTCAAGCTGTGATGTGTGAGACCAGTGGTGTGATCAACTCTCTGAGGATTGGGACACAGCCTCACAGTGTTCAGTTCAAGAGAGAAAACCTCAAGAAGATGACAAGCCTAGTGAGTCTCCACTTCCTTCAGCTGTTTCTCTGCTTCTACTTCAGAATTTTTGTGCGTGCGTGCATGTGTGTATGTGTGCATGTGTGTGTGTGTGTGTTAATTCTAACAAAAATCTAGTATTACAGTGGAGTGTGAATACCTGATGTCTGAATTGTCTGTGCAGGACTGTAAGACCTCAAAATGTGCATCTATAAAATGTGTCATCAAGGACATGACTGAGAAGAGTGACTATTTTGTCAATGTCACAGCGAGAATTTGGAACGGAACGTTTGCCTCTGTGAGAGCTCAACTTCTATTCCTGCATTTCATCATTTATAATATGGCAATGTGCCTGTGATGTATACTGTTTAACTGACTGATTTTGTTTATTTGTTTTTGTTTATCATGAACATATGTGTGTATTCACAGTCAACTTTCCAAACCTTGGAGCTCATGGCCACTTCTGAAATTGAAACCTCACAGCCAGATTTGCTCATCATTGGGCTAAAGAAAGCAATGGTGAAGTTTAACACAAAGTATCCTGTTAAGCTCTGTTAAACTGTACATTAGACATGAACCAATCTTATTACACTGACCAATTGCTCTGTTGCTAGTGTTAAGACTAAGTTGAACATAGTTTTGATCAAACACAGTATTTATAATCATGTTAAGTAGACCTAAATAGCAGCAGAGTAATTGGTACTATGACTTTGTTGACACGTTCCTGGGTATTTATGAAAACAGGTGTATTCTCCTTCCCCGCATTAGAAAATAATCCTGTTTACACAATGCTCAAAAACAGCCATAGGAGGCTGTCAAAAACAAATAAAAAGCCAACCAGAGATCTGAAAACGAGAAGGGACTGTCACGTCACAATTCTAAAAATTCTGTTTTCCCCATATACACATAGGTCTGAAGCCTGAGTTTTTAAAGATTTCCACTTTGGCTGGAGTTAGCCGTGGGGGTAGCCGTTTTCAGTGACCGAAACCTCCATTTACATGTAAATGATAGGTGCAACCGCATAAATAAACATGCGTTTTTATAGATATACGTGTAAACAGGGTCTATATTATCCATGGGTCAGACTTGCGCATGGTGTTCTGGAGCTGTTGTCTTTGTCGCTGCCTTTGTGTAGGTGAACCTCACCATCAGTAAGCCTGGAGAGAAGGCAGATGTGCCAGTGGGCGTCATAGTGGGCAGTGTCATTGGAGGACTTCTTTTGCTAGCCCTGGCAGTTGGTCTGCTATGGAAGGTAAGAGCTTGAAGCAACAGCTAACTGCATTGCCATCGAACACCAAGTAGCATTCTCTAGCAGTGTCAATAAGGCTCTGAAAAAGGGAAGGTTTTACACAAAAAAACTCCAAAGTGTTGTTTTAACATTTTACATTCGTTTGGTAGAACTTGGTACTACTTGGTAGAAAGTTTAGAGCTGGCATTACTATGCAGATTTTGGCTTTAGGTCATGACAATCATGACAAAATATACTTCAAAAATATATCATAAATTTACCATAATGCAAGATGTCACCAGATGAAACATACCATTTAATAGGTGAGCCTCTCTTTACAAATTTTTTCTCCAAGACAAATTGATTAATTAAGTCATTAGATTATTATAACACAAGAAAAAGAGAGACTAACATACATTCACATCTGATGTTGTGACTATTGCGCCAGCTGCGTTATGTAAGAATCTAGAGAATAATTTAGGTTACGCCCCACTCCAGTCTCATATTGTGTAGATTACTGTTCACAGACAGATTTTAAATCAATAGTTCAGAGTATTTCCAGCCATAGTCCTGTTGAACAAGCCTACCAAGTGCTGTCAGTAGGAAGGAAAATGAGAGGATTTTGAACAACATGGACCAATGGCAAACTACCAGCTAATGCTACCATAGTCAACAAAAGTGGAGATTATGATGCAATTCAGTTAGCGTAAACTGTGTGTTCGCTATTCGGTCTGTGTTGTACAAAATTCTCTGGTTCTCCTTTCCACCAACAGACGTCAGCAAGCTCGCACAGCAGGGTGATGACTGGAATTATTCTGAACTATCACTTTAAGGTATTTGATGCCAATTCTGTCTAAACCAAACTCAGTGTTAATCTTCTGTCTATCCTGCAGTTTGGCTTTTTCAAGAGGAAATATAAGCAGCTACAAAAAGAAGCAGAGGGAGAATTGCAAGACGAAGAGGGCTGTAACCCAGTGAACACCTGCACTAGCACTCTGGTGCCACTAGAGTGAGCTGTCACCCAGGCCATCCAAAGACATCATTATCATCACCAATTTTCAGCCCCTCTTTCCATCCAGAGATATCATAATGACCACCCATGTTTAGCCCCTCTTTCCAAGAAAAGTCTAGTATTTGTAAACTATGGAGCTTCCCCTTCAGTCTCAGATTTTGTAACTAAATTCTCACCAGTACATATGGATTTGTGCACAAATAAGGCTTTGAACCAGAAATGGTCATTTTCAGAGTTATGTTGACTGGCAAGGTATTACTGTAAACATGATCTCATAAGGCTCATGCGTGAGCTATTTTTGGCTTTGTTGTTTGCAAGCGCTGTAAGTTTGCCAAGAGAGGCTTGATTTGCCCTGTATTTGCCCTGAGTTATTTAACCATAAAAGTGACTATGAATCTGGTAGATTAACCTAAAATTCTTGCACAGTGTACTCTTACCAAACCACCAAAAGTGGTCAGATTATGCTTTTCACCATGAACTGATTAAGATCAGGGAGGTTTGGGTTCGAAGCACTAAATGTTGTTTGATCCTGTGGATTTGTGTACAAGTGTGGTGCTTTCTTTCGGAAATGAACCCATTTACATCAGATGGTCAAGGGATGATCCCTGTAACTGAACTGTACATAAATACTTAATAAAATGCTTTGAATTGTAAGAAACGAGCTTCAACAAGTGTCAAGAATTGTTATCATTCTGTATCAGTGTAGACTACTGTCATTTGTGTTCAATCCTTTTTTTTTTACATTGGCTTCTTTATAATGCATTGCTTTTGTACATCACATGATGAGAAACAAAAGGACAGAACTGCATATCTTTAATCATTGGCGTCAGTTACATTAACATGATTTTAAAACACTCAATGATTTTGGTTTTCTTAAAAGTTTAGAAATCCTTTCACTCGTAAACTACCATTGTTGTAAAAAGTGGCATCACCTAGTCAAGGTGCAGTAATCAAGCTGTTATTACTCATAGCCACCATCAATATCAACCAGGTGATTACCCAGAAAGGATTGAGACGTAAATGCAGTGGCAGCAGTCTCTGCAAATGAGGGGATTTTCAAAAAGTTTTAATAAAAAAGTTTAAAATAAAATAATTTTTTTTATTGAGTGTTTTAAATGCTGTTAAATATAGCTGTATTAAAGCGCTACTTAGTCTTTGCTGAGTGTCTACGTGCCCCTTTGGTATGTAAACAGGACATTCTGATGTCGTGATGGCGGTGTTTTGCCAGGAGATGTCGGTGTAACAAAACAGTAGCCTACTTATTAAAATGACATTGGCTCCTTCAATGAAACGTGTGGTATGCAGGTTGTAATATGCTATCCTATAACAATGTAACTACACCACAAAAAATGTTATATTGGGTATATGCTATCATGTTCAAACCATGGTGTAGATGGTGACGGTGACGAACTTTTGTCTTTCCAAATGGCGGAGTTGATTTAGAACTAATTCGGATAGGGGTGAAGACTGTCCTTGTGTCTTCCTGACATTATTGATGATCGTTCGATTCTGGAAAGTTCATAGTTTAGTTAAAACCTAGCGTTTTGGCCAGATGAGCCACAGGCCATACTCAAATATTTCTCTGTGGGCCTATTGAGTGACTGTTGCTATTTGGCAAATCAACAACAAAAGCTCATTTGAATAATCTAAAATAAACATAGCCACCTAAAACTCGTGTAATCATTTTGCCTTTTGGATTTGTCATCTATGCGCCACTTAGCCTATGATATAGCCAGAATAAACTGTCGTTCCGAGCACAGACAGCGATAACGCAGTGTTGCCTGTGTAGCCTACCTGAACGCAAGGTGCGATCTTAAACTGGTATTATTAATGAGTTGTACTGCCATTGTGAATTAGAGTGAAACAGAATTTTCCATGACATCATCAGTAACTTAATCAGTGTCCCTTGTATAGTCTTAGTAAATCTCAACTGAAAGATTTGACTAGGGCGCATAGCAGATAAATGCCAAGACACGATACGGCAGTGGAAGACAGTGCCGACTCCGATGGACCTGTGATTATTCAGAATAGCAAAAAGCAATCTATGTTCCAACGCTTTACATACAAGATGAGCAGTGTAATTGATTTCATGAGGATATTTTATCCTACAAAGGTCTACAGTTTAAAATTAAACTACATTGGCTCGATTAGAGAATGGAGCCTTAATCACCTATAAGCTACTCAGACTTCTCGACGAGGGCTCTTGCAAGGCATAGTTCACTTGCTGTTAACGAAAGAGGGCGCTCTTACACCTGCCTATTGCCTATCCCCAATTCGGAAACAGGAATAGGATATATTTAATACCAGGGGCGAGAAAGGAACCCAAACAACTGTCTGTGCTAATATTAGCTAAGCATGACCGTATTCTGGTCTATTGCTTTCTTCTACAACGCTCTATTTTCTGAGGGTAACTGGTAAAAAAAATGTATATATATGATTATGAATGGTTATGGCTGTTTATGAGTACCCTATTGCATATAAGTTTTGGTTTTAATACCCTACTGATACTCTATCAAAGCAACTAGTGCTGCTGCTGATAATAATAATAATAATAATAATAACAATAATAATAATGATGATGATGATGATGATAAGCCTAATATATGCAATTCAGAAAATAGGTTGTTGGTATGGACATAGCAGCGCAGAGATAAAGAGAAACTATCATGTTGGTAGTCTACGTATTTGTTTCCAATACTCTAAATCTGAATGCAACCTCATGCACTCCAACCGTGAGACATAGCATCCGTTTTAGGGAAAACAACTTTTTGGAGGCCTCTGTCATCACATCCTCCCAGTCATCACTTGTCTATTTTCAACCATCACAGCTTGACAAACACCATGGCTCCATCCCGCAGCTCTTTCACTTGACATACTTGGCGCATGATTTCTTTGAAATTGTCTGTAATCTCTGTAGGCTCTTAACAGACGAAGCCTAGAACTCCCTGCGGACTTTGCTAGAGCCCGCGAGGTTCGGGAGAAAGTTCATACTAGAGACTGGCAAGATGTCACCTGATGGGGATAGAAAGAACTTCCAACAAACTCTTTCTCTCCTCCCCCACAGAGGAGGAGACCGCCCACCCCAGACAGTTGGCCCTAGACCCCTTCTAGACTTAAAAAGCGGTTGCACTCAGAGACAGACATTCATTCAGCAGCGACACCCGCCTAAGTACATTACTTTTTGTGCTGCTTATTTCAGCAGACCTTATTTCACTTCGCCTTCACCATGTTAAGGATGCTAAGGAAACACCAGATCCACTCGGGTATAATTTTGATACTGGTCTGGCTTTGTCATTTCATTGAGGACCAGAAAGTGCAAGGTGAGTTGTTGAATTTATAGAGTTCTCAACTTTGTAGAATTTTCGACTTTGTAAAGTTTATTTGTGCGCTGCACGTTTGGAATGGCCATTTTGATCCTTCTGAGTCCTACGTCTAACTTTCTGAACAGTGCTGAGCATTCATTGTGTGAGTGGGCTTGGGAAACAGGTGCGTTCAATATGGTCAGAGTGAGTTTATCGAGGGAATTTACATGATTAAACGAAGAGTTGCAGAACCATGGATCATTAGGGAAAGCCAGCATAATAAATTTTACGTTTGTTTTCTGGGGTTCTTTGCCACGCTTGTTGTGCCTTCTATGTTCATGGGAATAGGCTACTTCGGAACTGAGAGAACTGCGCAAAGCCTTTGGATATTTTAGATGTCATTTGTCAGTGATCGAGATACTTGAAGTAATTATCCATAGAAACCTTAATGTGTCCAATGTTAGATACATTCTGGTATTTCACCTATCGGAAATTAAGTTGTGAAAACTTGTCATAATAAATATGTTAAAGGTCCAAAACAGCTTTATGCAGGGTCCATGCACCCTTTTTATTTGATTACTGTTATGGAGCACTGTTGTTGACACATGATGCGCCTTGGGATTTTCTGAGGACCAAATAGGATGGCATAAAGTTATAGAAGTATTTGCAAGACACTGAATCATCATTCTGCTAGAAAGAATCATCTGCGTGTTTAATTGCCTTCAGATAAGTGCAAAGTTGAGTTACGAGACGTTGCGTGACTGCGCGGTTTGGTGAATGTTTCCGCTCTGGCCGGATTCCTCTTAACTTGACTGATTCCAAATGTAACATGAATGTGTGCAGCACCGATAATGAGTTTTAGTCTAAACTTCACGAGATTAACTCTGCAAATAAAATACCCGTCTATAGATAAGGTATGTTTTTTTTTCTTCTTTTTGAACAGTTGCACATGGCGCGTATGTAAAAAAAATGTAGACTGTAGTCTAGACTCCGCAAATGTTGTTTGAATAGGGGCAGCAGCCTTTATAATCTCCCAGCTTTGCTGTCAAAACGTCGCCTTGTTCTCTATGGGATTTCCAAAGAAGTAATTTTCAAGTCGCTATATCCTCGACGATTGGTGATCATGTCAATTTCGAATAAAAAATAGCAATGTGGCCGCAGACAGTTTACGTTCGGCTGTCCAGACAGGCTTGTGTTAAAACAGGCGCATTACGTTAAAAAATCAAACAAAATACCGCGGGGGAGGGGAAGAGACAGGGCTACAACTAATACAGGCTACACGTGTTGTGTCTGGGTCACTGGTTTCAGACTTTAAAGCGACTGGTATTTTTTCCCCCTTTGACAGCTGGCAACTGCTGGCTACTGCAAGGGAAAAACGGAAGGTGCCAGCAACTTTACATGGCTGGGATGAGCAGAGAGGAATGTTGTAGGGGTGGTAGGCTCGGAACGTCCTGGACAGAGGAGGATGTTCCTAACCACACGCTGTTCAGGTGGACTATCTTCAGCGGTGGGGCTCCCAATTGCATACCTTGCAAAGGTAGGTTGACTTGGGTGATTAATGTAATAGTATATTGTTAGCGTCTCTGGAGTAGGGTATCTATTACTCATATCCTAGGTGCCATTAATTTGTGGTTGAAACTATGTGACTTAGTAGTGACATAATCGCATCAAAAAGCAGCAAAATTACCCAAATACTTGACTTTAAAGGTGCGCGCTATTTGATAGGTTGTGCCAGTATGTCCCTAAAATGCTATTGCTTTGGGAAAATCTGTATAGAGACATGCGATAATGTGGACTGTGGCCCGGGGAAGAGATGCAAGATGAACCGCAGGAGCAAGCCCCGCTGCGTCTGTGCCCCAGACTGCTCCAACGTCACTTGGAAAGGGCCTGTGTGTGGCTCAGACGGGAAAACGTACCGCGACGAGTGCGCCCTGTTAAAATCCAAGTGCAAAGGCCACCCGGACCTGGAGGTTCAGTACCAGGGCAAATGCAAGAGTGAGTATCTAATTTAGCATCTTGTGTGCATAGGTTAGCAGATCATGCAAGAGAAGTGTTGATCAGTAGAGGGTGGTTGTGATGTTTAATGTTACATCATTACCTGGTGTGTCTGTGTGTGTGTGTGTGTGTGTGTGTGTGTGTGTGTGCAAGTTTGGAACAGTTGTTAAATCTGAAGGAGATGGTTATATGGTGGATAAACAATGTCTGCTGGCTGCGTTAGGGTCTGGTTATTGATACATGGGAGTGATGATGATGATGATGATGATGACGTTTACACTTACCTTCTTCCCAATCCTTCAGAGACATGCCGTGATGTACTTTGCCCAGGCAGCTCCACCTGTGTAGTTGACCAGACCAACAATGCCTACTGTGTGACCTGCAACCGCATTTGCCCCGAGGTCACCAGCCCAGACCAGTACCTGTGTGGCAATGATGGCATTGTGTATGCCAGTGCCTGCCACCTGCGAAGGGCCACCTGCCTGCTGGGCCGCTCCATTGGCGTTGCCTACGAGGGCAAGTGCATCAGTAAGTTGAGCCTGGTCCAGTTACACTAGCTGGGTTTCCATCCAACTTGTTAATGTGCGTTTAAGTTATGCGAATAACAAATCTTTGGTTGGAAACACCTGAAAACTCACATCAGACCCCTAATGCGAATATAAATTCAATTCACTTGAGATGGGTGGATTAACTCTTGCTGCGAATAATGAATAATGCGATTAAAGTCGACCGAAACTCGTAACTTGCGTATATTCACATTTACCACGTTTCTATCCATAGACGTTGTCCTGGTGGCATTACGTTTTCAGCCAACAGCTGGTCGAAACACGTCACTTGATGGAAACACAGACGGATGCGCATAGTCTTGAGCCGGATTTCTGTTAATACGAATATGAAATGTGAATAAGTTGGATGGAAACCCAGCTAAAAGCTTAGAAAAGCCTAACAGAAAGTTTAAACACCAATGGAATCATTTGTACCAAAACTGGCTGATGATTCTCATACTTAATGTTGTGATTTGACTTATATATATATATATATATAAACTGATTTGAGCAAAACTTAGTGAGCCATAAAATTTTAGATGTCAAAGTGTCTGCTCTCTGCATAAGATTACGAAAGACTTTTTTCACTTCACATCTGCAGCAACATTTTGTGAAAAAAAATCAAGGTATTTTTTAATACCTTTCCATGTTTTGAGATCGTTATTTGCTCAGGGAACAGTCAAGTCAAGGGTGTGTAATTAGTTCCTGATGCTGGCAAAGCTAGTGTTCTCACACCTCATTACAATGTGAGCAAGTAAACTGCCAATCACTTCAATTTCCTGAACCATTCTTGGATACAAAAGCTGTATGAAAGCTTTCAGTTCCAACCAGGCATTCCTGAGATCGCTCTAAATGTCAGTTCAGGTACAGAGGGTCAGATAGCCCCAAGTCCTGATAAGAGTCGGAATCCAGTGTTGACCCCTGCCATCACTTAAAAATCGCTTCCCTATCTTTGATTGTGTTGGTTGACAGTCTGTTTGTCTCTTCTCTTTCCTCCACTTGGGTCCTCCTTCTCTCTCTCTCTCTCTCTCTCTCTCTCTTTCTCTTTCTCTCTCTCTCTCTCTCGCTTGGCAGAGGCGAAGTCATGTGATGATATCCAGTGTAGTGCGGGGAAGAAGTGCCTGTGGGATGCCCGCATGGGCCGGGGTCGTTGCGCCCTCTGCAACGAGGCATGCCCAGACAGCCGCTCGGAGGAGGCGGTGTGTGCCAGCGACAACACCACCTACCCAAGCGAGTGTGCCATGAAGCAGGCAGCATGTGCACAGGGTGTCCTCCTGGAGGTTAAGCACTCGGGATCTTGCAATTGTAAGTAACTTTAGTGCCCCCCCCCAAAACCTCATTCCTTGACTAATGGCAGAAGACTATCTCATGCTTTCTCCCCTAAACCTTGCTGCTTACCCCCTGCCCTGCCCATGTGAATCTCTGCCCGATCCCCAACCCCCTAAAATAACAAGACCCACTCTCAACACTACGCTCTAAACCCCTACTGCAGATGGCAAAAGCCAAGGAAAGACTGGAGATGGGACATATTTGCATGTCCTTATGTTTTAATTTTGCCATGATTACTTTTTTTCCGCTGGCTGATATTATGTTGCATTATCTTTTTTTCTTTTGGCAAGAAAAATCCATGCTATGCGAGAGGATTAGATGTGAAAAAAAGACTGTTAGGACAATTTGTTAAACAACTAACACAGATCTCTATATATGTGTACATATATATACATATGGAGACTAACTTTTTTGGAGTTGGAACAATCGTGTTATTAAAGCCTAGGTGTTTTTTTTTTTTTGTAATCTCAGTAACCTGTTACTTTTAACAATGGGTTGCCTTAACTTTATAAGAATTTGTTGAAGTGTTTGTTTTTGTAAATTCCATCGGCGCATTTCTAATTTTACATTAATGTTGTTTTTTTTTTCCTTTTTTATGCTTTTGGCTGTATGCAATCATTTCTAAAGGCACTATGTCTGTCACTGACACACAAAGTGCAGCCAACATGTATTATACTATACAGGTGCATCTATTCATGAATATGCATAAGGTGATTGTAACATTGGTGCCATTTACATGTATGTATAGTTAATTGTAATTGTATGCTATATTTTGTATATAACTTCAATACATAACGTACACTACCTATTTCTTCCAAGATGGCCAGTTAACAAAGCAATGTGATCATGAAGCCAGTTGCCATCAGAGATATTTCTACTTACAGCGAATATCAGAATACATTCCAAGTCAGAAAAAGAGAAAGAATGCCTGGAGAAGCCATTTCATGCTTAACATGAAACATCTCAATTCGAACATTTTTTGACAGCTTACCTTAATGTCTCTGTGCCTTAAGGCATAAAACAATTCCAAGGGACCAACTTTATGATCACCTCATGGGGCTAGATGAATATGGCATTTCAAAGTACTAAGGATAAGCAAAAGCCTGTAGAATGACTCTCTCTCATCTCTGGTCTGCTGTCTGCAGACTGAAATACAGCTGACACGTATCCGTTTGATGTTTGTGCTTGTCTGTTGTAGGTGTGTTACCCACCAGAATAAATACATATACATTTGCAGTATACAAATATACATACGCAGATACCTATAGGACTATTCATATGATATATGAGGGACTCTCTGCTTGTTTATTGTTTTTGTTTTTGTTTGTTTGCTCTGCCTGTGTGATGTTTCGTTTGTGTTTGCCAATGTTAAATTCTCCTGTAGAAAAAAAATACCTCAGAAACTATGCCACCACTTGACCTCCCCTTACCCAAGCCCCCTCGTCCAACTTGTTGCAAAGGTCAGAGCGCCAAGCTTCGTGCAGCCCTTGTCGTAATAATTGTCCGTGTGGAGCAAAAGATCTAGAGAGTGAAACCGACAAAAAAACAGTGGCTTGTTCCTAGAACCCCGAGAGCACATTTTGTCCTCTTTGTGGAACCTGCCAAAAAGAAACCAGATGAAAAAAGAGCCTCCATATCACCCCCACCCCTTCCTCCCTACCCACCCCCCCACCCCCCCTCTCTTGCTCATCATCTCTGTCGACTTCCTAGGTTATGTAAATTGGGTTGCATAATTTGGGAGTGCCAAGACACATTGTTGATTGCCAAATCGCCTAAAAAAACGACAAAACAAAGCTATGCTGTGGCTGCCAGTTTTAGCCCCTCCTTTCTTATTCAAACTTTCACTGAGATTTCTGCGCTGTTGTGTGGTCTTGACTCATGCAACAGCTACCATATATTCTTTCATCTAGCCATCACAGAAGACCAGGAAGAGGAGGAGGATGAGGACGACCAGGACTACACATCTTATGTCTATTTACCTCCACTCCACTGGATGGATAAAACAAACAAATAGAAAAATCCCACACTCCCACACTCCCAACACACAACCCAACCCTTATCACCGCCGGCGGAACTCTCCATCTTGGGGCGAGGAAAATCTGTTTATACTGTACATATGTGTATGCTTATTTATTTTTTAAAAGAAAAAAACGAAGTATACATATAGTCCAGTCTGCTAGATGTTTATTTATGCAGTGTGTGTTTTTCCCTTTGTTGGATTTATAATTTATACATTTACAGTGTCTGGCTTACTGTCAATCATGTTTTATTTTGTAGGTTTGTGAGAGGATGTGAACGCTGTGTGTGTGTGTGCGTGAGTGTGTGAATGAGTGTGTTTGTGGACGTGCTTTTTTGTTTGTTTGTTTTTTTTTTTTTTTTTCTTTTTTCTCCATTTTTGTTATGAAGAAATATATTTGTCCAAAGAGAAGCAATGTTATTTATTGTGAGGTACCAAGGTTACCATGTAAAGTATACATCATCTGCAAGCTGTAAATTGCTTTCCCCGTGCTGTACAGATCTGCTTATCACTGTCTGTTTTGTCACAGATGTTTATCTCTCTCTCTCTCTCTCTCTCACACACACACACTCTCTCTCTCTTACACACACACACACCACACACACACACACACAGAAGAAAATGCATGTTTGCCTGTGTGTTTATTTATTGGGAATCTGTCACTCTGTAAATGTACATAAATGTTACTGGTTTTGTTTACAGTTCATTAGCTGACCAAAGGGACTATCTCAATGGTTCTGCAAAGTGGCTCAATATGGTGCAGCACGGCAATATATATTTCTTCTGAAAGTAAGCCCTTAATAAAATTAAGTAGATGTCAAACACCAGATATCTTTCAACTGCAGTATTGTCTTCTCGGTGAAAATATAGGGGAAAAAAAGAGAATAGTTTTCAATCATACTTGATTATCAGATATGTGCCATTTACATGTGTATATATACGGTTTTGTTTTTGCCAATGATCTCCTCCTTATGGCTCAGACAGAGCACATAGGTATAATGATACATAGCATTGAGTATCGGTATATCAGACCTATCACTTTTCTTTGTTTGTGCGCATTATTTTGAAGATGCATTTTTTATTTTTCAGACATCACAAGATAAATACGAAAATTCAGTTATAAATATATAGTTTTGTATTTTTTTATGTAAATGTCATATGTATATACAAAGTTTGATGGTATTTGTACAGATATGAAGAGTGAAAACAATAAAAAGAAAATTCATGAAACTAACGTACTTGGTCTTGTCTCAAAATCACATACTAGATAAGGATACTGTAGGGCCCAGGATTTATTTTGGTACATTCAGTAGGTACCTTTATCCAAAGGCACTGATGCTTATTTGATTCTAAGGGACACATTTGATCAGCTAGTGTCTCCGTCCTCCCGGATTCAAAGCCATGATTGTAATTAGAACCAGGATCAACCAATTTAGGTGAGCACACAAGTAAGCTTGACTACAATCAGAGAGAATTAATCCAAGCTCTCTTTTCAAAGTATAAATCAAGAACATGAAGATAGAAGACCTTCCTTAATATTCTCAAGGATCCCATGAAAGGAACACCGCTTAGTGAGGCCATATACCTAACCAGTACTTTTACATGCAGTGAAGGCTTTTGCTCTGTGCCACTTGTTCATATGGTTTTGAGTGAGCTCTTCTGTGCTTCGTCGTACTTGAGACGACCTCCTTTAACATTAAGGTATTGTTACAGTGGACCGTGTGACTGTTTTCCAACACTTTTTAAGTCTTATAGTTCCACAGAGAGCACCGCTCCCTCTCTGAGCTGTCCAGTTGCTTCATGAGTTGCGGCAGCCGTCTCCTCTACAGCTCCAAGGAGCACTGGAGAGAGAGCCAGGAGCCTGGCCTGAATAGAGAGGGGGAGAATAAGGGGGGAAGAGAGAAGCTGGTCCCCACAGCCAGCCCCCGCACATCCACAGAGGACCCGTACTTAAGCCCCACAATAACTTTCACTTATTTGTTCTCTTCCCTCTCGGCTTGTGGTTAGTTTTTCTTCCTGGCCGAGGGTGGACAGCTCGCTGGCTCCCCTACTGCCAGACGTCTCCTCCACATACTCTATCTGGTGTACTCAAGTAATTGAATTATCTTTTGACACTGTTCAAATACTGCCCTGGTAATGAACGAGGGTTAGAACAGCAGACATAATTCCAGACTGCTGGGCCTTTGCATCCCTGAGCACTATACGGAGAGTAATCTGGTTTAGCTTTCAGTGGCAGTTTCACAGAACAAAGAGACATTATGGGTTATGTATTAAAATGGTAATATATTGTGTTGCATTGCGGTCCAGACAGTTTGATGACGAGAGATCTCAGTTATGACATTTCAGCACTACAGCCGCAAAACAGTTCAACTTTTTTTTTCTCTTTAAAAAAAAAAAAAAAAAATTCAGCCCACATTACTGACACCAACTTAAATGTATGGCATCACTCTTGCTCTCCAAAATGAGGTAGGGTTTGGGCTAGGCTGAGCAGGTGACTTTGGATATCACAAGTTCCAGAAGTCTTTAAATGACCAATGCTTCCCCCACTGTCCAACTGGACATAGTGAACTAGCAGCTGGTGTTCTCATAGCCGATCATCCCCTGGAGAGAAATAAAAGAAAACATACCTACCTGCATTCAGCTTTTTCTAGCCTGACGTTCTAACTTTTCCTCCCATTTGAGATACATTATTTGGAGTGCCTTAAAAGAGGCACACAGGTATATTGAAGAACCTAATCCGCCAAATGGAATATGTATTCCCCAAATAAATTAAACTAGATGTCTTACGATTTTTTTAACAAAGGAATGAGAATAGCACATAAAAGAAGGTAGACTTGTTTGACTTAACAGAAGAGGAGAAGATATTTCGAAAGAGAACAGTTACAGCTAATAACAAAGTGTGTTCATAGTTCGTCTATCGGTGACGGCGGTTAGCCTTGATGAAGTACCTAAGCATGCATGCCCACTACCCAAATCCCACCGGCAGCTGAACACTTCTATCAAACTTTATTCATAGCAGTTATAAGCAGAACCACTTATAAGGGACATTTATGGTTCTCATGAAAGAGTTATGATTCATCTCGTCCATCAAAATGTCAAAGATTGAATGGAAACAAAAGTCTGGTTTTAAGTGAGCCTTTTTATTATTTTGACAACAAAGATTATAATACAGAACTGCTATTGATTTCTAGCAATGACAGCAGAGCAGTGGGGGGGAGGAACAAACAGGTGATATAGGTCTACTTGCAAGACCTTCTTGTCCGTTTGTCCCAGGAGAAGTTAGCCCCGTATGACTTCACTCTTGGCTTAGGCGTCCTCTTTTCCGTGATATCGTAACTCCAACCTGAAATAATAAACAGGATAAATAAGCGCACAGGCCAAGGTTTATCTTGCCAATCCGCTTTGGGGACTTTGGGGGCTGTTGGCTGTTGTTGTGCAGCACAAACATAAGATGAGACAGAAAGAAAGAGAGAGAGAAAGAAAGAGAGAGAGTGGAGGGAAAAAAAGTATTTCACGGGAAACATTTCCATGAATGACAAACCAGACTGCATGTTCACATTTTCGATGTCCTTTGCCTTTCATATAACAAAGGTTTCCATTGCAAGGCTTTCATGACCACTGATTTCCACTAGTTTTCAATTTTTTTCATAACAAAAGAAGTCATCACGGATTGGCACACTTACTACATTACTGCTTGTGATGTCTTATTCTACTTCTAGCGCTAACAGCTGAACTATCCATAGCACACATATGGTTATTAAACTCTAATGACTCTGCATGTCATTGTGAATCAGGTGTCCCTTTCGGCATAGTGGCCCCTTGGTTCTCAAAGTGTGGGGTTTTCTAAGCCCATCTTAGTAATGCCTTTGATAATCATCCATCAAAAACAAAACAGCCACAACACAGCAAATAATAAACCCACATAAAAATCCTGTGTATTTCACAAGCCATTGTTGAATTTAAGAAAAGGAATTTGCACTTTCGGACATCACCCACCATTCTTCTCTGCAAAAGCGATGGCATCCTCCTTGGAGCTGAATGTGAGCACCATGTTGGACAGTGGGTCACCACTGAAAGCAAACACAAAATAAAAAATGCCATAAATCAGTGCATGTTTTTTAACCCCCCTCTGGCAAATAATTAAATCAATCCATTCCCACAGACGAGCACAGTTATAGAAGACAGTCACAACTTGTCATCAGATGTTGGTGTCTTCTCCAGTGGTTTACACAGGAAGAAAGATGCAAACAATCAGGGACAAACAGGAAACACAGAGAGGGAGGTACCAGACAGAACACATGTGGAGAAAGTGCAGAACGTACGTGGAGGACCAGCCCATCAGTGAGTTCTCCCAGCGCTCGCGGGTGTCAAAGTCAATCTTCCACTTCCTGGTGCTGTTAACCCCAGACTGCATGGCAGTGCGCGTAGGAACAAAGATGCGCACCTTGCGAGTCTTAATATGTTCTTCTGGCACACCAGTAAGAGAGGTGATGTCCTGGAATACACAAACACAAACACACAACTCATAAGTAAATTGCAATCAATATCTGACACCTTGAGGTAGATCCTAAAAACTATTATACTAATATAAAACTATATTAAACAATTGTATTATATTATACCACAACTGATTTGAGTCAAGAAATATTTGACCAAGTAAATATCTTTATATCTATATTTGCCAACAATCTGGACATGACTAATTACTGAATCCTGATTGTTTTTTTGTTCTTTTTTAATCAAAGCTTTGGAGGTACAAGACCAGCTATCTGTACAGGGCCACTTGGAAAACATGTGATTTTACAAATGCAACCAGCTTATGAAATCCTGACAAAGCTGACAAACTAACAGTATGCAAAACACAGACATCTTTTGAGATGGAGGGAAGAAGTGTGGGCAAGTGAAGGAGAAGAAGGAGAAAAAAGGGGGAATAATGTTAAACGGCTTGGCATTCACCACATGCTTACACCTAAGGGGTATAAAAGCCCAAATACTTCCTTTTGAATGTAGGCTTGCGCTCTGTCTAGACAAGCTGATTTCTCACACTGGCAAATGCTTTTTCAAATGCTTTTGAAAAAGCGCCCCCATTGTGACTGTTTCCCGGGGCAGGATCGCAAATCTCAGAAAGACAGAACTTTCTCAGGTAGAGTAACAGAAGACTAATTAAAAGCTTCTTTCTGCCCATTAGACATGATAATGACACATGAGAAGTCTGCTGTATGACAAAAAAATATACAAGTCAAACTGGCTTCTCAGCACAAAATTTCAAAAACATAAATTTTGAAATAAAATGAGCAAGACTACTGGAAATTGTTTTTGTTTCTTTCTGCTTTTTTTTTATAAATTAATTGATATTGTAACTACAAAAATGCAAGCACTATGACCGAAAAAGAAATAGATGACAAAAGCGTTATTTTGACTCCAAATTCAACTTCCTGATAAGCACAACATACACCTAACTTCTGTTTTTCATTCAAAATATAAAACATGAATGTCAGTGTTCAGTGTTTAGTTGGGACCATGTCACACTGTGTTGAGTTGGGACCATAAAAAGTCTTTTGAGAGAGATCAATGCAGAGAAATTGTGGATAGAATAATACTGGATAAACATTTCTCTAAAAATGTTAAGTAAAAATGTAATGACAACATGTGGCAAGCAGAGCTCTTGCCATACACTTTCGTAACATTCAAAAAAAAAAAAACGCCTAGAAAACAGTGAATGCAGACACGGTCCCAGGGGCAATTCTGAGCCCCCATTGAAAGGACCTTTGAGACAGCCTAGGGCAATTTCTTTAGGGGAATTAACAAACAAGCGATGGGAAGTCGGCAACAACACACAGGCGAACCTCCCAGTGCGCTGCCGGTAGCCACCCAGGGCTGGGAAGCCTCACAAGCGGGACCCTTTTCATCGGCCGAGCTTCACACATTTCAATGGCCGTTAAAACTTCAAAGAATCAAATTTTCATCATTGTCCATCATCTGCCAGTTGATTTGTATAAATGGGGCTCCTTCCACGTTCAATATGTACAAAGGGGCCGCCCCCTCAGCTGCAGCTGGGTTAAAAACAAGAAAGACAAAGCCCATCCCTGACCGTTGTGTCTTATAAATTAGCACGTTTAAAAGTACGGTTCCTCACAAGGTCCTTCAATGAAGTTGAGGACGAAGATTAAATGCGGTAATATGTACGTTACATATGATGGAGAATGGACAATGCAATGATAAGACAATGCAGTGAACACATTATCCAATTTTCATTGGACAACAGTTGGCAAAGTCAAAGATAATGGCTTCGGCAAGATGTCGACTACTTGTGTGGATCTAAAAAGTTAGTTTCTGATACGCCACCAAAAAAAAAAAATACAATACTATCAGATGACCTGAAGTCAAACAGTTATTCAAGTTTTCAACCATGTTCAGTCAATACCCTTCAGATCAGGTTAGGTTGGCATTTTGGTCAATATTGAAATCAAGCATTTATATTTTATAATCTTAAATTAAAAAAATAATAATTTTTAATATTAAACAAACACAAAACAAATAGTAAGCATTCTGGTCCTCATAGCACAGCTCTTCATCCATGAAGCTTACTTAAGATATCACCTGCAGCAGAAGTAAATACATGGCACTGTAACTTTCTTAAGTCAAGGCCATCCACCTCTGAAACTAATTTTCATTAGTTAACGAAATATTTTAATAATGCTATCATTAATGTCGGGAGGCACAATTGTGATTCATTAGGCTAATACAATCAATTGCACAGCCCTATGTCAGGTGGAATATATTCAACAGTTTTTGCCAAAATTTACCAGGGGTGAGAAGACTAGCATGCATGTTGGGGGGGGGAGACAAGGGTATTGTCCACCAAAAAAAAAAAAAAACAGCAAAGAGAAAAAAAGAACACCAGTCTAGACTTTTATGTCTGCATAAATTAAGCTGAAAAACTAGGGGCACTATCTTTAACGATGGGGGGCACAATACACTGAGCAACAAAGCGTGTGGCTGGTGGCTTCAATGTGGCATTGAAACTCACAAAAAAGGAAAAGAGGAGAAAAAAAAAAAAAAACAACACACACAGAGGGCACTTTTTCCTCCCCTCTTCCAAGTACAGGAAGCCAAATGAGAACTATGAAGTTTGACACTATTCACAGGGCCCCGACAATACCTGGACGAGCATACTGAATCCAAAGCTTTAGATGAGGCGGAGGAGGGGTTGGTGCTCGGGGAGAAAGGCTGGCAAAGTCTTCGTCATGCGAAAAGCGTGTCGATATTTCTGACACCTCCGGGCTACACCACGCAAAAAGGGGGTTGGTGGGGGTGGTGGTGCGGGTGGAGGGGAAATGAAAGGCTTTTCACGTCGGCTGGCTGGGAGGCCAAGGGCCGCTTCAATGAACCTTGCGTGCCAGTCCCTCGCCGAGAGATGTGGGACAGCATATCTGCTTCGTCCCCCCCCCCCCCCTCTTTTTTCTTAAAGGACAAACAGAAAACTTTCTGCCCCTGCAGAGACCAAAAACCTGGTTTTGGAAAGTGGATGTTTGTGCTGCATGATGCCATCCATGGCACTGGCAATGGATGGCAGGCCTTGAGATTATTTTGCAGCAGCTTATTTTTTTGTTTCTGTTGTTTTCACCTGTGAATCATTAAGACAAACAGGGATTTTTATTGTTTTTTTTTTGTGACTAAAGCTTGGAGGATGTTAACACGCATCCGTTACAAAAGACTTGACACAGACAAGCCACTGCCTTATATTGAGTCTACCGGATATAACAAGCCTCACCTACACCAGACAGAGCAAACTGGACCACTACTCTTACCAGCTCCACACCTACCCCGGGAAAAATTGATTTCCTTCTCATTCCTGTGAGCTCTGTGATTTATGCATCTTCTGTCAGTGTACAAGCTACAGAGAGCATGAGTTGCCATCTCCTCAAAGTGATGAGAAAGAGAGGAGATTCCTCTGAGCTTAAAGAATTTTTCCCAAGACAATACTCCCCCCACCCCCTTCTCTCTCACACACTCACACACACACACACACACACACACACACACACACACACAGAGAGAGAGAGAGAGGAGAGATACACACACCCTCCTGAAGTTCTTCCAGCAGCAGCCTTGCCACAGTTTCTGGACTGGGTTCAGAGGTAAAGGACTCCCCGGCCTATAAGTTACTGAAGTGTAGTTTATACAGCTGCTTTAAGGAACATACTCTTCGTTTAGCCACACACAGTGACAAGGGCAAAAATTATACTTTTTGCGTGATTGCAATAGCAGGTCTGAACTGAGCCGAAGGGGTAGGGAAGGGGGGGCACTGGTGGCTTGTAAAACCACAAACATGGATGACCCCTATGGTAGCTTCTGAACTAAGCTGAAAGGGCAAGGAATTTGAAATATGGAACAGTAAGGCAATATCAAACAGACCGGTGAAAAAAAAAACTTTCACTCATTATTTCCAGATGTTTTTTTTTTCTTCATATAAACTCATTACACCAGAATAAAGAAACAAAAAGAGGTTCAACAGATGTGACATTCTGGAAAGGTCACACTACTTTACAATCTAATTTTTTTAACCAAGTTGTATTATGCTAATGTCCAGCCTGAGCAAAAATTAAAACATCACTGACAGACTTGAGGGGAAAAAAACAAAGTTTGGACAAGTCAGACAAGAAAGCATCTCTCTCTGAAATAAAGTCGAGGGACTTGGAAAGAGATTAGCGGCAAGACCTCTAAGCTTTTGGTGGATGCATGCAGATTCACTTACCAAGGTAGTTTGGAAGGAAAACACACACACACACACACACAGACACACACACACACACACACACACACACACACACACACAGTGACACACAGAGGGTGGGAGAGATGCGAGAGAGACAGAGAGAGAGGGAATCCACTTAACTGTGAATTTAATGTTCTGTGATCCTGCATAAATTCTTTGTTGAACAAATGAAATGGTATAACTGGCAAATTTCTATTTTGAACTAATCAAGGGTCAGGGGTTTGTTGATATATCCTAATTTGGACCCAGCTTCACAATATTTTGCTAAAGAAACACAGTTTTGTTTAAGAGCTGATTTGAACAGTTCTCATGGAATAAATTCAGTTTCAAATCATGTTCAAATCAGTCTGAATGCAGTAACTAATACAGTGGCCACACATGGTAGACTGAGATATCATTGGAAAGTTGGGCCGAAGGTAGTTGATTTGGCTGACGCTTAGGCGATTTTGACATTGCCTAAATACGGTTGCTTCTTCACACTGTTGCTGTTTTTAGGTAGTTTTTGAATGTTTTAATCTGAAAGGATTCCAACTCTGGGTGCTTGCCTTTCGCCTAGACATCTTCCAAACTTATTGACCTTGACTACAGGCAGCCAAAGACGCTTAAACTCTGGGGCAGTCTTCAGGATAAACTTACTTTATGAAAAATTTACTTGAAACTCTTCCTTGATGATGATGATACAATATCAGTTTAGACATCGAATCCATTAGTTGATATTTGAATTTTAAAAAATAAAAAAAATGTATATATATACACATATAAGATATAAGATAGATAGATAGCTTCTCTATTGGTCTTCACAGTCCCCAATAGTTAAATTCCTTTCAGTCGGTCACTGACAACCTCCAAGTGAATAAAGATGGTTTACAAAAACACTATTAAGAAATTTAGGCTACATTTGTGAAATCTGTGTTGTGTTTATAAAAATAAAACTCTCCCTCTCCAAACGTTTGTGCTTTTGCTTTGAAGATGTCAGACTGTACTCCGTAATCCACCATATGTCTGTGTTAATGTATGGATCTATCTGGATCTATGGATAATGCATGCGTGAGGAAAGAGAGATTTGTTGACTCTATGAATCTCATGTGTAAGTGTTGTTATTAGTTATAAGCTAAACCTTTTCAAGACTTTTCAAGGTCTGGAAAATAGCCGTCAAAATCCCATACTTTTTAAGACTTAAGCAAGCATCCTGATAGCTCATTTAAAGCCACTCCCTTGGTGCAAATCAAATCCCACTACGAGAACCCATTTCCTCAAAATGATTCTTTAACTAATTTAACCTCGCTGTGAAAAACTCCCCCTTTGCAGCTCCCCAACATGGGCGACATAGTCCTTTCACCACTGTTCAAATCAGGATGTTATTGCCTAAAGCTTGACCTCGACCCCCACCTGCTTACCCCCCAAAAATTCCCTAGACCCCACCACCCTAACCCACCCCACCCCACCCCTCCTAAGACACGTTGAGAGAAGAGAACACACGGAGAGTTCACTTCGCTGGGGGTGGCCATCTCACGTGGACCATGTGTTGGAGGGGGTGGGTATGTGCTAAGGCGAGTCTCGAGTGAAGTGATCACTTAGGTTAAATCAGTGGAAATCAGACAGAAGACATCTCACCCTTAACCCCTTGCTAGGAAAGCCCTGACTGACTTGTCAGCCTTACTTATAATGCCTGTCCACCCACCGGGTCACCCTTTGAAGTGCAGAGACGGAGGACTACCAACCAGACACACTGGGGTTACTAATAGACACAAACAAAACATCTCTGTCTGCATGGCAAGAGTATGTGTGGAGGGTGGAGGTTCGGACAGGGGGCATCTGTGAGAGAGTGAGAATGTGAAAGCAGTTGGCGTCGAGGGGTTAACTAAATTCTCATGTTACAGTGAGAAGGATCACTTCCGCGCGAGCAAGCCCAATCTCGAGCCTTGTTGTTTTGTTTGTGCCTACAAGCTGTTACTGAGAGACGAGATGGCACATGGAGAAACACTGCCCTTCATCCAGGATACCCAACAGAAATAAGCCACGCAGGTCAGAGGAAATAGCATACCCAAACACACACACACAAATAAATAAATAAATAAATAAATAACATATCAAGTCCATAACACCTCAGCAGGCTCAGGGACATGTTTGTCTGTGATGATGGTTCACTTTGGCTCAACAAGGAACTACACTTTGTTATTCTTCCCAGATGATCAGAAGTACACAAACCCACACAAACTCACTGCAGTTAATGGGGAAACGGAAGTGTCTACAACCTGTGAGTAATGCTTAAGTCACGCTCCCCCGCCCAATGTCAAAGTTGTGAATTTGCATCGCCTCTAAGTCATAGGCTTCTGAGAAAAATAAAACAGAATAAAGCAAACATCTACCAAGCAGGAGATGAACTGTGTAATGTTAGCCTGACCATGTCTTCCTAGCACTTCCGCTTATCATCTCCCTACAGTGCAAGTCTGGATTTGATCCCATTGAGTTCATTGTCTCAGGAGGCATTTGAACCTGTCCGATCAGCAAACAAATGGAGGCATTGTGAATGCAGAGCTAGAATGCTACCAGTCAAGGCAAGCTATCAATCAGGGGCTGACCCAATCTTTTAAACTTAAACACCTCACGCAAGTAATCAAATCTTACTACCAAATGTCCAGAGGGTCTGGTTTTATTACCAGGCTAGTATAATGTTGAAGTACTGCATACAACCTTGTTGTTGGTGTTAACACTGTGTAATGAAAAACATAGTTAAAAACAAAGTTATTATAGTCTTATAGCATTTTTTCTTTACTTGACGAGCTTAAGTGTCAGCCACACTTAAAAACAACTCTACTTTTCAAAGAGAACACTTTATTCCTTTTCTGTAAGCCTCTTATACTCAAATATCAATTAACAATGGGTTGCTTTGGATTACATGATGTGAATCAGATCTGATCCATGGCTTTCTGGAATTTACAAGTGGCTTTCGGTGGGGTTTACTAACATCAGTATCCTGATATGAAGCCAATTCTGGCAAAACATCTTGAATTATGACCCAATGCATATTAAAACTGCGAATGAGAAACAATGTTGGCAGTCAAATGATATTTCTACAGAAATGGCCTTAATAGACTCTGTACCCTTCCTAATATCTGTGTTGAAATCAATCAATGGGGAAACAGAGCAATCCCTTGAGGGTTCATAATTTCAACTCCGTCTTACTCTGTAGTAGAAATCTCAGCATGAAACAGAAAAAGTGCTCATTATATGGTTGAGTCACACAGAGTCGAAAGGCCATCACTGACTAGGAACCGCAGTGAAGTACTTCCTGTGTGCCGTAGCTGCGACATGCTAATTACGGCTTCGTAAGCCAAACAGCATTTGAGGACATCCACACACTCACAATGCGTTCCTGCGGTGGGCCATTCAATCAGAACACTGAACGAAAGCACAGAGATGTGTCATCGCCAGCCTTTGACCATAGGCGAACTCATTAATCACGAGTGTCGAAAATTTTTTCAAGGAATCAAGAGGCAGTTAGGGCGGGAGAGAGGAAATGAAACACTGGAGCGGTGCACAAGACGGCGACATGCTGACATGGACGTCAAGTTCAGAACGGCTGCATGAAGTTGTAGCACTGCACGTGCCAGAAAAAAAGTGACGGAAACCAAACAGTGTCTTTCCTCCTTGGCAGAAAGCGCATGTGGGCGGCAAGCAAAGAGGAATGACGGAGCTCAAGGACCTTTTCCAGGGACCCACCCACCCCCTCCTAGATCATCAGGTGAAGGAAATGCTAAATAGGAGACGACACCCAAAAAACTTGCTCGAGAGGGAAGAAAAGGGGGTGGCGGTTGGTTTGCTTTGGGTTTTGCGTTGGGGGTAAGGGTCTTCTGGTTGAGGTCGCCTTCAAAAGAACCCAGAGCATCTGACCCCATTGCACAGGTCTCAGGCCTTGGACACATTTTTTTTTTCTCTCTTCTTCTTTGGCACAGCAAGCTGATGAGAGAGAAGGCCAGACAAAACAGGACACTTGAGACCTGAGTGCTAAGGAGAGAAGTGTGTGGGGAAGGGGGAGGCTGAGGGTAGGATGCAGAGAGGTGTCTGTGTGTGGTGTGTGTGTGTGGGGAGGGGATTTAAAGAGAATGAGGGGGAGAGGGAAGAAGAAAGGGAAGACAAAATCAGGGAGAGGAGGAGACCAATGAGCTGAGAGAAGAGGGAAAAGTAAGTCGGCAGAAGAAGAGCTTTCATGCTGTAGTATCATTTATACCACAGAGAAAAGACATTTTAACATTGGTTAACAGGGTGGCCATTAAGTTCACATATCAGGACACTTATGAAGTAAAAGTCCACTGTAAAAAAAAATAAAGAAATAAATACCAACTAGGAAATGTTGCACAGGGTAATGCAATGTGAAGCGTTGCGCAGGGGGAAGTTGCAACCACAACAACAAAAGGTAACTTTAGCTTACAGCTTCAGCTACGGCCAGTTTATGCAAAAAGCCCTCAATTAGAACCTGGGCACAAGCAAACATCTATGCTTAGTATGGAGGAGGAACTCTAAATCTGAAATAACTAGCCTAATTGCTAACAATGTGGTAAAAACTGGCAAGGTGCTATGTGCACCATTCTGATTCACCAAGCAACATTGATTTGCTAAAGTTGATGAAATTAAAACACAGCATTTCAGTAGAATTTCAATTTATGAAGACTAAAAAAGATTTCATTGAACCGTGCCAACCACAGACTGGTTTGTGACTTTGCTATTGGATGCTATTGGACAAGTTTGCTATTGGATGGACCAATTTCAAAAACTGGATGGATGTAAATGTCAAGTTATCACACTGGCGGATTTGTATAGGATCTGTGACGGTTTTAGCACAAGGCAAGATTTTCAGGTGAGGAAAAAAAAAACTTCTAGCTGACAACTATTTTACGCAAGGTGCATCACTGAATAACCGACGGGCATGCCAAGACAGTACTAGCCGACATTAAAGTACTACATAGTACTGTACAGCATTAAAGTGGTGGAAAAAAGATAAAAGAAATAAGGAGACAAAAGGGATGCAGGGAAAATGGCCTGTGTGGACTGGCACAAACAGATTACTCCCTCCCACAATCATGATTGTGGGGGCCTGTAATGAGATGCAACAGTGCTGAGTAGACTGGGCAGCCACTGCACGCCACACAGCCAGCTGGCCAGACGCCGCCTGCCCTCAATACCTGGGGCTTTGGGGCGGGGGGGGGGGAGAGAAAGGGACAGAGAGACACGAAGAGAGAGAGAAGTGGCGGGGGGAGAGCAGCAGGCAGGCAAGCGGACAGACAAGGCTCTGGTCACCATCTCCACTGGCTGTCACCTTTGCTTCCTTCCCTTTCAGAGCCCTCAAAAAACAAATCTCTCAGCACGTTTCTGACCGGGGTCTACAAGAGGGGCTCAGTACCGGTTAGGGGTTCTTCTGTTTCCTTTATTTGGGCAGCACTCTAAAACACCCCCTCTCACACACACATATACACACACACACGCACATACTCTAAGGACAGACAAACACAGATGGAAGGGAGGGGGAGAGAAAGAGCATGCAAGAGAAAGACAGAGAGAGGGAAGAGGAAGGGAGAGAGAGAAGTTAGATGAAGAAAGAGAGAGACAGGGGCAGCAAGGGCTATAGAGAGAAAGTTGGAGGAAAAACGGAGGGGGGGGGGGGGGGGGTGAGAGGCAGTGACAGACAGATAGACAAACAGACAGGCCAAGGGAGAGACTCCCCCTTCCTGTCTTGCGAGAGGTCGAGTGAGCGGGCAAGCAGGCAAGTGCCCTGCAGACATTAAGTGAGAGGCTGAGTATCTGACCTGCCAGCCTGTCCTGCTAACAGCCCAGCGTGCTTAATCAAACAGTCATTACTAAGCAAAACGAGGCAGGCAGGCAGGCAGGCGGGCAGGCGGGCGGACAAGCAGCAGCAAGAGCCAGTCTCAGGCAGCAGCCAAGGAGAGGTTCTCAAAGCTACAAATCAACCACTAACCAACACACTCAGACCCCTCTCCACCATTTTTGACATTTTTGTCTTTTTAAAGAATAAAAAAAATCTGACATTCTTTGTAGCGTGTGCTAAGTTTGAGAAAAGGTACATGAGATTAACATGGCCTAGCCTGGATGAAGACCCCATGAGACACAGCAAGACAGGCAGTTGACGGTCAGGCAGTAACAGATATTACTATAATTTATACACTATATATACACATTTGTGTCTATGGCAATGGTTTCACACAAACACACGTCTTGACAGCAATGATTACAGCAAATACTCGCCTCCAAACTGACAGCTCTACATGTCTGTTTTACATGTGTACTGCTGTCAGTCTGGTCATCCACATGCCTGAATCTGAGAAGCCAAATTCCGATAACTACACGTCTCACACTCACACTGTACATTCAGCTTGATGAATGCTGTCACCATCACTCACTAGGGATGGGTGGGGAGGGAAAAGGGAGAGAGGGAGCATGCATAAGAGAAGGAGGTTTTAAGCGTGTTTATGCAACTCTTGAGTGACACAGATGCCTTCCTGCTAACCCTGTGATCTCCCCAGCACCAAAAAATAACATTTTAAAATGTAACACCGATAATTAGATAAGCCTTATTCAATTAATGTTTTTTTTACAAAATTTTTTTTTTGGTATTCACAACTATAATTGTGCCAGTGAATCACAACTTTGTAAATCCCCTGAAACAGACTGTATTTCATCAAGGAGATCAGGATACAGAGAAAGCAACCACAGTCTGTTTGTGACCAAGAGCATGAACATGCCATACATTCAGCCCAGCGAAGGTCCCTCACTCTCCGGCTGAGACTTTGGTTGAATGGACATACCAGTCTCTATACAATCATTTCCAACATTCCACAGCCAAAGTTTGTGTTAGGTGCAGCATTGTGTTGGGAGCATTGACCCACCGCTTACACAGCAACTGCATGAGAATATGTAGCAGAGAGCCATTGTAACAAAGAGGCAAGTGTCAGCTACAGGCACAGGAATAAGCCCAATTGTGTGTGATTATACCAGCACCAATACTTACACCAGTTCCATAGGTGTGCTTATACCATACTTGGTTTAACCTAACCACTGATTGCTGATAGCTGATTCTGATAGCTGATTCTAGACCAGGCAAAACCTTTTCACATCTGATCTGCTTTTTCGGCAAAGTATGGTGTGGTTTAATTTGTGAAAAGCGCAACAGGGACCAGTTATTAGACCCCTGCTTAGATTTTAAGGGTGTGAATCTTGACTGTTGTGAGACAGGTTAGTTTTAGCATACAGATGATATCTTGCGGCAATGTTGCTTGCTACAAGCTCACCAATGCTAGTTGAGGAGCTCCAGTGCTTAAGTGACTTTGGGTTGATTCAGCTCTCTCTATATACCCATCACTCCTTTCCCTATGTTTATCTAGCCATTTGGTACTCTGTCCAGTGTTTTTTTCCCTCCTTTATTTCTTTCAATTGAGTTTGCTTGGCTAGTTGGGTCTGTCTGTCTGTCTGTCTGCTGCCTGCCTGCCTGTCTGCCCTTTCATGTCTGCCTGTGTCCCTCAGTCGACTAGATAGGGCAACTTTCTTTTCTGTCCACCTCTTATATCCTCTGCAGTTCTGACTGTCTGTCTGGTTGATTGTCTGGCTCTCTTCTCTGTACATGGCTGATGGACCCTTTCTTTCTTGCTGTCTGTCTGTCTGAGACTGGCCCCTGCAGGGCTTCTTGGTTTGGGGAGAGGCTGTTCTGCCAGCTCCGTCTTGTCTGATACAACCGAAGCCAAGATACTCACCTCAGCCAAACATCCCTACCCCCAAGTACACAAATTTCAACCTCCTCTTTTCCCTGAAAGAGTTTCTTGCTCACTTGTTCTCCTTCTCTCTCTCAACACTGTCACAAGGAGTCTTGGTTCAGACTAGTTATTGATGTTTAGACTGCACAACTGTCTTTCAGCCAAGATAAAAAGTTGCAGGCCGGTATTAATTTTAGAAGGCCAAAGAGACTGTTTGAGATGGAAGCATCGACAACAAACCCACCAAAAATTTCATAACCATGGCAATGAAAACCACTCTTTGAGCAGACAACTTGTGTAAATAATGTAAAGATAAATGAACCTGTCTCCACCACCCCCTCCCTCCTCTAACGTTCTTTCTTGATGGCAACTATGGAATAAATCTGAAATGAAACACTGCAGCATAGGAAAGCTTTTTATCTCGTGGTGAAAGACACATAGACATAACTTCTGTCCTGCCATGCAGACTATATCTCCAAGCAGGGAAACACCAGATGGGATTTCAAAGGGTTAGGAAAAAAAAAAAAAAAGCTGAATGTGAAAACATGACCCATAGATGCTCCTGTGACCGCACTATATTACATTTAGAGAACAGAAAATCAAACCTAGGCCTAAATCATAAGCCTTTTATGATTATCCATGCATGTCGCTCCTGTTATCTTTAGGTCACAACTTAAAATTGCAATTAGCAACATTTGAGTTTTTAAACTTCTATAGGGGGGCATTTGTTGAAAATGCTTAATAATTTCACTGAAATATATTAGGCCTACTTCTCTGGCTTCTTATACAGCTGGACTCAGCTGAGACTTCAGTTACAGATTAAAGAGTTGAAGGTAAAGTGCAAACAAATTTCTTCTGTTTTTCTTAAATACAATTTCTTAATGCTCTCTACATATAGCACGGTCATGTATTGTAACACGTGACATTCTGACTGTAGTTGTGGCATAGCTGAATCTCATCCAAAGGCTAAACTGAATATCCTCAACAACAGGAAGAACATAAAAATGTCAATCAAAACCTTACCAGTTTCTGGTCAACGGTGATGAGCTGCGAATCCTGCCCTTTGCCGTCGGCCTGTCTCCATGCTGACGTGCTGAGGGCCCTAAAAAAAGGTAACAGGATAAAGATGTAGCAGTGACTTAAATCAGGAAAAACAAATAAATAAGCCCACTTCCTTGCATCAAGTTATACAAATACATTGCACGTTTTTACAATAAAATGTCATGCAGTGGTGGCCCAAACAAAGGAAACAAGAGTCTTGGGAACATATTGAATTTGGGGAGGGGGTGATGGAGTGAAGCAACAGGGCAAGAGAGGTGGCGACAGTGTGAAGAGTGAGCGGACAGATCCTTTCTCTCCCCCTATTAGTTCTGTCTGCTGAGTTTTTGGCCCGCTCCCACCCGGCTGGTCAACAACAGAACACACTTTATGCAGCTCCATCTACCACAGAGAGATCGGGGAGAGTGCCAGGGTTGTGGAGCTTGCAGTGCAAGTGACTGCATGGAAGCTGCAGGATCATTGTAAACCAAAGGGCTACGGGGCTTTGTGACCAGGGCACATCTCTCTGACCTTCTTATACGTCTGCAATGCCAGGATGTGTTGAAACGCAAATGGGTTGAGCTACCCTCTAAACAGTTACGCCAGGCTGGTGGCAATCTTGGTGCACCTGACTGGTCACATGTCACCTTCCAGAGCTACTGCAAATAAGTATTACTTAGAGTAGCCAATGGCCTGTTGCACAATGTCAACAACTAAAAGAGAGGACACATGGTTTCCAAATAAATCTGCTGTCTTATGAGAGTATCTCTTATACTGTAGCCTAGCCTAAACCTTGTTAGTTTCCAACCAAATGAAGGGCACTGGGCTGAGAAAATCTGAGAGCTCATCAATCTGTACAACGGAGCCAATCAAACTTGGCTGTGCATACTAGTCTGAGCGTGTCCTCTTCGGCTGGTCTGTGGCGTCATTCAGTTAAGAGAACAAAGAATGATTCCATCCAAATTAAAATCTCTTCATCCTGCTCGTCCAGGGGAATACTGGCAGCCATATGAGGTCTGGGTGTGACTGGAGATTGTGCGTTACCAATCCAATGTCGACCAGAAAAGCTAAAGAAGATCACCACTTTGGCGAATATTCCAAAATATGCAATATCTGTTGTTAAGTTTAAACCTTTCTTAATGCATATTAAATCACAGACAAGACATACATATTTTGCTCGTGCCACTTTTAATATGTTACAGAATTTATACCACGTTTGGCTGTCAATTAATTCTTCAAACTAGCCAAGTTGCCATCGACTGGCATCGTTCAATTAATACGATAATATTTGTCTTACTGTTTGTATGCATTACGTGCCTGTCCGTTACAAGAACTGTAACTCCAGCACCAAAGACGGATGGCTGGAGAGAATGTTTTGATGTACTGCTGCCAATTCAGTTCTCGTGACTAAATATAAAAAGTAAGTTACTGCTTTCGTCAGATTTAGCCTACTGCGTTTCAGCCAACCGTGCGGTCTCGTGCAAAAGTTTTGACGATAGAGTTCTTACTGCATTACAATACATTCCCGTTCAGTTACAGTTCCGTTGACCAAACACTAGCTGGTTATACTCGCCAACGAGGCCTACGCTACATACCAAGAACTCGTTCGCTAAGAGGGTCACGTCATATGGCTAACGTAACAATAATATGCAAGCTTCAGATAACGAGCTTATAGAGTACTTCTTCTTTTTTGATAAAAAATATAACTGTAGAGTAGCATTACTACCTCATTCTTATGAATAACCTACAGACACTAACGTTACGTCAAGCTAACCTTAGCTAACGTTAGCTGACATTAGCCTGATACTGATACAGTACAGCTGCATTAACTACACGCGCTAGTCTTAAGAGAATCATGCAGTTTCTTGTGAATTATTAATTAAGATATCATATGAATAAGTGTTACCTGGTGGGGTTTAGAAATACTTTGGTCGCAGGATTCAGTAAACAGGCTCGGCTTAAGCTGAGAAGTGACATTGAGGACGCCATGTTTACATTAGTCTGCTACGACTACGGCAAGTAATTTGTTCCAAAATTGCTTCCGCAGCTTTGTCGCTTCATCGAAGGAAAAAAAGAATTTTCTGAATAAAGCCGGAATAGTGGGGTTCTGATGTTGAAGACTAGTAGGCTATGAAGACTATTTATGAGGACTACTGAACAGTTTTTAAAATTAGTTTTGGAAAACATAACAATAATCTAAAAATCGGAGGCAATGCTCTCTCAGTCAAATATTTTGTTCTTTAATTGGTTCAGCATAGGACTCTCGGATAAACTGGAAGCAAATGATGGTAATGATAAAGATCAAACATGTAGCCTATTTTCTTATATAGAAGGATTGTAAACACACTTGGAAGAATAAAGTGCAGGTGCATTTTCATACTCTTACTATTATTATAGCCTACTGTTATAGCAGCTTATTAGGTCTATAGGCTAGTCACTGAACAGACTGAAATCAGGCAGGGGTGAAACAAACAAATGTGTAGTCCAACATAATCATACAATATAATTTAAAATTATTTTGTTTGCATAAGAGAAGTCATACACAGTGTTGTATAAAGTACCCGAAAGTCCCACTTGCATAAAAGTACAGATACCCTACCAAAAAATTACTTTGGTAGAAGTTGAAGTCACTCACTAGCATGTTACTCAGGTGAAAGTCAAAAGGTATATTGTATTTACTGTGCCTAAGTATGATAAGTAATCTATCATTAAATGTACTTAAGTAATGACAGTAAAAGTACAAGTAGGCTAAAAGAAGTGTGTTTAAAATATGTAGCACACAACATACTTCAAATGTCTAAAAAGCCTGAAAACAAATCACAAACAGTCAGAATGAAAAATGGTCACATCCACAGGTTTAATGGAGAATTTGTTGTTTTGCAGTTGCCCAATGACAAAATCATCCAACACTTTGCTGAAGTCAGTCAGTCGACCACCAAATGCAATGTCATTTGATACTTGCAACTAAGATGGCAACTGATAACGTAGTGGAGTGAAAGTATGCAATTGACTCAGGAATGTAGTGAAGTATAGTAACTCTCAAAACATACTTAACTACTAACTACTAACTACTAACTAAGTATTTTTAATTAGGTACTATACATCTCTGACCATACGAATGTGTGTGTGTGTTTGTGAGAGAGAGAGAGAGAGAAAGAGAGAGAGAGAAAGATGGTATCAAACTTTATTCACTTTTAATGATCAAAGATGGGGAAAACTGTTAAGATGTTGACACTGTTTACAGTACTCTGTTATATATCATACTGTATGTTGTATGTCTGACTCTTCTTTCATAATTACCTTTGTATACTATCATATGTAAAAGGTGTTGTATAAAGAAACAGAAAGACATCTTTTTATCATTATCTCTTCAGTACTTTTTTCACTTTTTTCAAATAAGTGGGTGAATGGATGTAGTTCTGATGCAACTAATGACATCTTATCCAGACTTGCTGGTCCACTGGTCACCAGCTCTTGTTTGGTGTCCTTTGTTTGTATTCAGTAAACAGTGGTGTTGAAATTCAGAGTGACTGTAAATGCGTGACTGCTCGGGGGAGAGCACAACAAGTCTGCGGCTTAATTGGTGCACTGTGCTCCAGCGTTAATTAATAAACAGGATGGCACATTCTTCACATTCTCTCGCGTTGGCTGTTAAATATGGTCCACTCTCTGAGCACATCAAAAAGAGCTAGTGCAGGCAATGTGGCCAACAGCCCAATGAGCAGTGCTGGATGGCATGCCTTCTCCTGATCTCGTTCTCTCACAAGATAATTTGAGCAAGACAAATAAAACAGACAGCTCAGCAATACAGCCATGATTGAACAAAGGATGATTAGTGATGTGCCAGATTTTTTGAGTTCTACATTGTAAAATGAAAAGAAATTGTATTGGTACAGCATTTCATCATATAACTAAGATGAGCAATTATAAAAAAATGCAAAAGTTATGACAAAAACAATTTCAAGCGCAGCTCTGAAAAGTTGCCAGGGTCTGGCAAGGTTGTACAAGGTTCAACAGAGATCAGTGTAGGTCTGCTGCAAACTATTAGGACCATTTAATTTACCATCAATTTAGTCTTCAGACATTTTGTCTACTGCAGAGAAAAGAAAAATATTCTTATGTTTGAAAAGGGAATCTGGCCACACGCTTATGTGATGAACTGTTTCAAGCGCCTTGTTATTGATTGCCACATGGATGTGTGAGGTCTCTCAATTGCGCTGTGTATCTTAATGTCATTCAAGCCTGTGTATACACATGTCAGTATCTGAGGAATTTGTATAAATATGCTCACAACTAATTTGAATTTAATTCTCAAAGTGTTTGTTAGGACAAAAGCCTGGCCAGAATACGATTTGTGGCACCACTTTGTCTGACTGAAGCATTAACGGTGTAGATGAGCAACGGCTAAACACGCGCTAATTGAAGTTGCCACATTACCAATAATATTTTACAAAAGTATAACTCTGAGTGCAGTGGTTACTTAATGTGGATATACTGTATAGTGTATAGACTGCTAATAGCTGGGTTTCATTTTTTTTAAGTATTTCTAAAGTTCTATTTAGAACCACTGTTCTGATGCTTGATATAGCACACCTTGATCAATTCAGTCCTCAGGGAGTACTCTGTTCCATGACACAGGTAAGAGTGTTTAAACAAAACATCTGATCATTTAACTTCAGTTGTCTTCAAACCAGTATGTTTTCTTTTCAGAGTTTCAGGCTTGTGATATAGCATAGTGCCAATACCACCACATTGCAGTCAATAATGTAATAACTTTCTAGTAACACAATAGTTTTGTTGGTTTTAATATAATAAAGCCAATAATGTAAGGTTTAGTTGGCAAGACAAACTGACAACAGGTTGAATCAATGCAGGTACAGAAAAATACATAACATGGCATTGAACCCTGAAACAGTTTGGTTATACTGTATTTGGTGCAGGCCCCAGTTAACAGTCTTTGGCAAAGGCCTCTGTTGTCGATCAGTCTAGCAGTGAGTAGTTCTCAGTTCAAAGAGGCAGGAGTTGAGCCTACACCCTAAAAGCCCAGGGAGTGAACAAGTACTGTAGCCTACTTATATGAAGTAGGCTTCATGTAACTATGGAACAGTATTTCTTATAGAGACACAGTGATGAAAACTGGATTTCAGTTTTCTGAATTTTGCAATACTTATCCATTGCTAAGAATTGTTACCTGTACCACGAAACCACGAAAATTATCATTGACAATGTCTGTCTTTATTTGTCTGTTCAAATGATTCTGTAATAATGTATTACATTATTAGCAAATAAAGTAATTCATTACTTATGTGATTGGTTAATTTGTAATTATTGCATTATCAGTGATTTATGACATTGGCTATTACATAAATGTTGAAATGTATTTCTTTATTTATGTATTTATTTGTTTGGCTGTTCTGTTATTGGCCAAGTAAAGGGGGGGGGACTGAAAGAAAACCAGCCGTAAGCATCCCTGGTATGCAGCATAATTTAAGTTCCGGTCCCTTCAAAGGGTAGCTTTCAGATGGCTCAGGTTCCTCACTGCTTCTCAGGAGCTACTGGGTGAAGGTAAGAAGGCCTCTCCAGGGACTAAAGGGCATGCCACTGAGCCCACTCATTTTACGCTGTTTGTCGCTTCCTGTAGCTTCCATTCCCATTGTACCATTCACAGCAGAGGGGTTGCATTTGTCTGTCCCTTCCCACCCCCCAACCCCCACCTCCTTTTTGCTTTCTCTTCTGAAATAAGGATCCATTCTGAAGATGAGATCAAAGTGTCTATTGATCGCTCAGAGAGTTGAAGGGGTGAAGTCTGCCAGAGCACTTCAGTGCTCCAGTCAGCCCCATGCCTCAATTTTGATTTAATGAGAGACGCTCCTTTGCAATTCCCTTGCGTGGCAACTCAGAGACTTACTCACTTGTTCTGTTCTCTTCTCAGGATAAACACATTTTAAACCACAACATGGTTTTTGTAAAATGCCTTCAAGATGGGATTTGATTAAGAGGCAATTTAGTTTTAAAACAACATGAAAGTTAATTTCCTCAATGAGGCTTTGGTTTCCAGATTTTTTTTCCCTGAGTGATGATGTGCTTTAGGAGTGTGGAAACGTATCAGTGTACCAAAACTCCCTAAAGAACCATCCATTGTTTGATCAATAACCTTGATTTACACAGCATCGCAGACAAAGAGAACAGTTGAGGTTAATTGCCCTCATATTCAAATTTTCTGTCATGGAAATAAAAGAGTGGAGGCCAGACCAATGTATTCCAAAATTACCAAAAAAAAAGTTTCCAAATAAATTACAATGAACTGGACAAGGTGGTTCATTGGTTGCCAAAGTATTCCCTCTCTGTAAAAGATGAGATTTCCAAAAGCAGCAGGACATGTAAACCACTGTTGCTTTATGGCTCAGAGGACAGCTCAGCTCTCAGTCTCTTCAGCACCACCGAGCCTATTTGGATGCATTGTCCTCCAAAGAGTTAATCTATGGGTTTGGAACGAAGAGAAAAACAGCATTACTTGAGCCCAACACCCCCTTCCAAACTCTCTCTTTTTTATTTTTTGTGTCCCCTTCTCTCTCTCTCTCTCTCTTTCTCTCTCTCTCTCTCCTCCTCCTGTCCTGTTTGAAGGAGATGTGGGTTGGCAGGCCAGGAGAGCGCTGAAGATTAATGGTGTGAAGGGGGACTCTGACAGCCTTTCCGCTAGCTGCTGCTCTCCTGGGTGGCCCGATTGGTCTTGGATGTCACTTTTGCTACTTAATCTGGGCTATGCGAAACAGGCTGACGTGCCTGGAGAACTCCTGCCTGTCCACCTCTGTATAGACATCAGCCTGAGAGGCAGATAAAAGGCATTCTTACAGGAGCAGCACACTGCCCCATATAAGCCACAACATCACTTGCCCCCCTTGCTCTCTCTGTTGCTGTCTTTCTCACATTCTAACTTTCTCTCTCTCTCTCTCTGTCTCTCTCTCTCTCTCTCTCTCATACACACAAACACACAATTTTTTTCTCTCTTGCCTCTAAAACATCTAAAAGTTACTTGTCCTGGCCAGCAATCACTATTCTTCAATTCACATGAGATCACAGCACCCATTGTTTGGTGCTCCAGTTCATTAAAAAATGATTATCTCTTTAATTGTAATGACAGCACTAACAGTGGCTGCCCCTACTGATTGCACAAGGGAAGCTGTTCAACTATTAATTCGGGCATATAATACCCTGGTGTCAAATAAACAAAGGGGGGCCAATTTCTTAGTGGCTAGGTCCGACGACATTAGACTGTTCACCAAACACACAACTGTCTCGTCCGCCCCTTGAAACCTTACACAAAAACGCATTGCTCCACTGAGCCACGTCCAAGAAGCACTGAGACTAATCTGAGACTGTTTGCCACTTGAGTTCATTTATGGAACGGATGGATTCCAAGACAGATTACTGTTCTGCAGACGCTAATTTCTCCTGAGCAATTGTCTGACTGGCGACAGATTCTGGCTGATATGTATAAACCCTGACACATCAGCAAATTAGAATAGGCAGGATATTGAGCGCCTCATGCAATGTGAGCACAATTACTCATATATTCTGAGGCCCTACTCTTCTACTTATTTGTCATTTTGTTTGAATTTATAGATACATTTCCCCTTTCAATATCTTGTGTGGAATGTATGGTACAGTTCTTGTGTTAAACATCCTAAAAATATTCCCAGTATTTGTGCTTCAGCAATATTCTGAATCATGAAATGTCAAATAACATCACATACACAAATAAGAATGAAACCCAGTATGACTACTGTTGCTCAGTTTGTATTCTTTTTTACTGCAAAAACTATATCCAGATGTTTAATGCCATGGATAATACACATTACAAAAGAGTGACTCAGGTTTCGGGACTCTAAAAGAGTTTTTTGCTATTTTACTCACACATGTTCAAAATTATAACATGCAACGTCAACTACTTAAGAAATACTATTCTTTGGAATTTGATTCTGCTTTGCCAATTTATATATATAAATAAAAAAACATAAAAATAAAAACGAATTCCTTCTTTGATAATTATACAAAAAACTTTCAGTTGTAAAGGTACCTTATATGATGACGTATAACACATAAAGCAATGTGTCAGAGTGTGCCAGACTAATATTTTGTTTTAGTTTATTTAAAACTGACCTGAAAAATGAATAATTTAAAAAAGTGAATGAGGAGAATGTGCTATGGTTTATAGGGCATGGGCTAACTGTGGCACATCAAAGGTGTCTGCCCCCTGTGAAGTGTTAATTTCCCAGCAGACCTTCCTCCCTAGAACCCAGACTGAGCTCGGCTGAATTGGGTCCCTCTGTGACCTTTGCGACTTTTAACCCTAATCCCCGTCACCTTAAACCCTCTTTCTGTCAGTCAGTATAAGCCTATTCCCATTATCTAACCCCACTTGTCTCATACGCAGTGCTGTAAAACCGCAGTCGCGTCGCATCGCCTGTCTGTCCGCCTGTCCGCCAAGCAAGGCTGTAAGTGTATCCCCCTTCACTACAACACCACTGATCCGCTCTTCGGAAACAGCTCTTGTCTCGTAATCCAACTTTAACCCCTCTCTTTCACCTATCCTCCTCCTTCTCCATACGTGCACACACACACACACACACACACACACATCCTATGAAAAGTTTTAGAGGAGGCCACGTTTGTGGATGTGTGTGTGTGCTGTCATTGGCATGTACCTGTGTTAGTTGTTCTGATACATATCACTACAGTCATCCCGACAGCAGGAAGGACAAGTTTGAAAGAGAAATAAGAGAGCTTTTCCACTCATATCACTGCAGGATAACAGTTACAATCCCATCTGTCTCAGACAGACATCTGCACATGTACACACACACACACACACGCACACGCACACGCACAAACACAGACAGGCATAAAATCTCTCTCTCTCTATCCCTCTCTCTTTCCCCCCTCTCTCTCTATCTGCCTCTCTCTCACACAGACACACACACACATACAGTACACACACACACACACACACACACACACACACACACACACACAAACACAGAGAGAGAGAGAGAGAGAGAGAGAGAGACATCATACACATCACATACAATACACAACACTACACAATTTCCCTATACTTGCACCCCTGAATTGTATGTGGTCATGTCAACCTTTACCGCTTCTATAAGAGCCATCACTCTCTCTAGTTTAGGTAATTAGCAAATGAAACGGAATCCTACAATATGAGTTCACATACTACTGCATGCTATCTAATCATGCCACAAATATTTAACGGTTGTGAAACAAAAGATTGCGTACACATTAACTTCATGTTTGGCTTACGTTTGACAAAGAGAACACTGTCGTGCTGTTGGCTAAAGGACTATCCGAAGAACTGTTTCTAATTCAACCACGCAGACCAAATATGGTCCCAGTTTCCCCCATGGCAACTCCAAGGCGGGATTCTAGAGTGAAAGAAACGTGCTTTTGGAAGGCAGGTGTCTTCTGTTGGTAGAAGTAATCTGTTTACAGGACTGGGACTTTGAAAAAGTTGTTTTTCTTTTTCTCTGTCTTCTTCTACCCCTCCTCCCCTTTCCTCACATGGTACATTTTGCGTTTGAAAGCTGCAAGCTGCCCACATAGTGTCGTCAGTGAGGCGGCTTTCCGGTGTAAACTGTTTGGATTCAATGAAATAATCCACCTACGGAGCTTGGACCAGTGCCTTCCGGGACATCAAACACACACAATTTGGTTTTTAAAGACACGTTTGTGAAAGACCAATTAAATATTTACAAGCTAATAACGACTGACAAATTAACTGTTCACTTGTACCATACTTATGTTTTGTTGCGCCTTGTCGGCCAAGGTGCTTATCCAGTCCACAAAGAAAATCAATTTTTAATGAGAATTCCTTTCCCTGGGGAGCGCTGCATGGTGTAGCATTACACACAGTTATGATGTCTGTGTTGACTTTACCAAATAATATTACAACAAGGCTATGCTGGGAAGTGAATGTCAGTATCATTACACAAACAGACAATCACAAACATACACATAAAGGCACACGAGCGCGCACACACACACACACACACAAACAAATAATGTCATACACAAATGGAAAGCTAATATTTAAATACATGCGCAACAGTTTTATGCAATACATATTTTCAGCTGTACCTCATACTCACAGATCTATGGTGTTGGGGATGGTCTGCTCTACGCAACAGAGCACACAGACAGGATACATGTCTAAAATTCTGAGGCATCAAAAACTGCTGAACTCAGACCAGACCGGCCACACCAGATGAGACCGGCCTCTGAAAGTCTGATGATTTGGCCCATGCACGTTATGAAGCAGAGCCTGAGGGTAACTTATGTAAGAGACCAGCTCCTTGAGCGAGCCTTCAAAGCAAGCTGAGAGGCCAGCATGGGGCAGTAAGCCACGCTTGGGTAGAAGAGGGCCTGAGTTGCTTTTCTCATTTTCCCCACGACTGATGGGGGGGTGTGTGAGACCTCCCCAGTGCAGACATCTTGATTGACATCTTCCCTCTGTGGCAAGGAGTTGTGTGTGTGTGTGTTTGGGGGTTGGTGTTGGGGATGGAGAAGTGTGTTTGGTGGGCCCATGGGACTGGGTCCCCAGGGACATGAGCCTCCTTTTTTTTCTCGTCCCCTTCCCCTCGGACAACAAAGGCGGGTGAGTGATGTTTGTCTTCAGGCCAGGAGTCGGGTCCATGTGCTTCTGATGTGTTGGCCACCTGGGAGGGCTTCATCCCAGCACCCCTACCCTCTCAATCACCACACTGACACAGAGCAGGGAGGATGAGGAGGAGGAGGAGGAGGAAGAAGAGGAGGAGGGAGGGGAAGGAAAAAGAAGAGATGAGAAAAGAAGAAAAGAGGAGAAGAGAAACTGGGAGAGGAAGAACAGTTGGACGAGGAGAAGGTGGAGGAGGGAGAGAAAAAAAAAGAGAAGATGAGAAAAGAGGAGAAAAGAAACAAGAAACGAAGAGCAGTGAGAAGAGGGGGATGAGGAGAATAAGTAGGTGGAGGAGAAGAAAGAGGAGGAGGAAAGGAGTGGTAGCAAAAACACTGCCTGAGTGACAGACCTCCTGCACGAACAACTCAGGGACGACGTTCCTGGCGGAAGATGGAGCATGTTTATGCACCGGGGGCTCGGTGTGGGTTCCCCCTCCATGTCAGTGACCCAACCACCAACCCCACAACCCACACCCTCACCCCTACTCCCACCTCCGTCAGCTCCCCTCATACATTCACACACCGGCCTGGCCCAGAGACCAGGGCAGACACACTTCTCCATATGTGGCAGATATGTAAGGCATGGCTGCCGCCAGCGAGAAACCACTCAGATGTTTCCACCATCTCCACTCAATCAGACAGCACTCATCCACACTCTGGCGCACGTCTGAAGGGTGTTAAGTGGATCTTAAACGTTTTACACACAAAGGTCATAATGTTCAGATTATCTGGAAGGGGATTCAAACTAAAATAAAAATGTCTCTTCCAGATGTATAAAGTTATTAAGGAGACAGAATCGAGACAGACAGCCTGAAGCCTTTAGACAAAACACTTAAATAATAAAGTATCTCAAGGAGACCAATCATAAATTGCACAACATAGAGGCGGGCCGGAAAAAAAGTGATTCTGTCGAATAAATTTGAACAGCTTCAAAGTACTTCCACTTCAAGTCCAATAAAACACAGCACATATAATAGTGTTGACAATGTAAACAGTGAGACCAATAAGGATTTTCCTAACATGATGTAATGGCCTGGGGCATGCCACACTGTGATTAATGGCTCACACTGAGTAATTTATCTTCATATTTACTGAATGTCAAGAGCTGAAATGGTAATGCCGGTTGTATATCATTCTCATTCAGTACCGCATGGTGAAATCAGGACCTCATCATTTCTTACATTTCTGTCAGAAAATCTGTCAGAAATTTTTTATTCAAGGAACTAGTGCAGGAATACTAAGCAGGTCTAAGCCAGGGTTTGAGGAAAATTGAGGGGTCGGTTACCAAATGTCAACAGATTAAGGAGAAATGATAGCCTGGATACACACACATTACGCTGTCTTGAAAAATTCCAGGGGGAAGCTGAGATGTATACAAGCTTTTAAAAACCATTGTGATTCCGGGTGACTCCCAGTCACCCGCAGCAGCTATTTACACATTTTCATGAACAGATGTGAAACAGGATCCTCAGCCAGCATGGGCCAGTTCCCATGGCGTGCAAATCAGCTCAGTAAAGAAGTCAGAGTGGTGACTCCATTGATGAGTGTTTAAGAACAACATGCATTAAGGCCTGTGCCCTTAACCCGTCCCGACTCAAGCCTCGGGTACTCAGACAAGCCACCTAAGACAGCTCTTTGTTCAGCGAAAGGTCAAATCATCGCATCTCTTCAACATAAAGTCAGGTGCGCTTTTGCATGCAAGGGCGCAACTGAACACCTTTAAAATGTTTGTTTTGCTGTGGTGCGTGCATGTGTTGGAGAATGTGTGAATGTGACTGTGAGTCAGAAAGCTAATGTGTGGGGTTATGGGGTTTGGTTAGGAGGGGTGGAGATGGTAAATATCTTGCTTCATCAACAACAGAAAAGCAGACAGAACATACATAATAGCCCAGTGCAAAGACATGCAGCCATGTCTAAATCAAGCATTTTGTAATTCAAATTATGACCTCTCTACAAAGGACATATTTGTGTCTATGTTTACACATAGACTATTTTGCAGAGATTTGCTGTAGAATAAGAAAGCAATCGGGTCCGTTGAGGAACAAAAGGAAATGTCTGCTACATTAAGCTTACTATATGCTGTAGAATCTAAATCATAAAATCACTACCACTACCATACCGTATCACTGTCACTATCCTACCGTAAACACATGATCATGTTTTCATATTACTTAAAAAAAGTGTGAGGCCCTAATTCACTAGCTTGATGCACCAAATGATTTCACACCCTTTTACTTTGTGCAAAGAGTCTGGAACCTATCTATACTTTTTGCTTCAACCAATTGCTACTGCTTTGTCGTGACACACGTTACACGCCGGAACGCATCGCTTGAGTTCAAAGTCATCACTTTCAGCCCTCCATCTGTTTACGGATTGTTCCGCATTGCCCAGAGTCGGTGGAGACCTAAGCCTTCGGATAGATCCCTGATGCAGTGGTGTAGCTAAATGAGAAACTGAGTGGAAGCATTAAGCAGTGCTAGCCTGGCTACCAATTCACCTCCTGCAAGTGACCTTAAGTTATGGAAGTGGAAACTGTTTTTGCTTTCAAACTCTTTTTTACCCCATCTCACCCCATCCCCTACACACACACACACACACACACACACACGCACACTAATTACACTGGATAGGAACTGGAAAACTGTTGTCAGAGAGAAACATCTGCTGCTCTTCCATAAGGGGCAGGCGAGATGGGGTGAAGCAGCCGGCCACACCAACAGACCAGACAGACAGAGACAGAGGGACAGACAACCACTGAGATGATGCTGCAAAAACACCCTCGCCTTCAACGTGGGTGTCGGAAAAGACTCCTACCCCCTACCCACCTCCACTCCCAAAAAAAGCCATTTTGCTGAAGACAAACACGATCTGTTTTTTTTTTGTTTGTTTGTTTTCTCGTCTTACCCTCTGCTGTTTTTCTTGTAAACGAGAAGGCGCTCCCCCACAGAGCCGCGCGTTAGCATTTCAGATAAGTGCTTGTGGAGGGCCGGAAGTGCCGAAGGTGTCACAGTAACCTGGCCCCTGGGTAAACAGGAGTAACGGGGGAGGGCACTACTCTGTCGCCTGCTTTGCATCAAACACCCCTACCTCCCTCATTCCCACCTACACCCTCCCCCCCCACCCGCCATCCCCCAAAAATCGTCTTTTGTCAAGGTTGCGTGGCGTCTCAGAAATGGCCACCGTGGTCGACACCACCCTGGCCTAGCCAGCGTGCCTTTCCGCCTCAACAACTGTTTGGCGGCTTGCTGGTGTATAAATCTCCTTTGAACTCGCCTGGCAGCAGCCCGATCAAAAAAGAAAGAAAGAGAAAAAAAAGGAAAGTAAAAGAAAAAAGGAGAGAGAGAAAAAAAAAACGATCGTGTCCAAATATAGCTCGCTGTCTAGACAAGGCGTGGGGAAACTCTGCCAGGTCCACCTAGAGATGTAAATGACATGCTAATGTTGTTTTGGCACCACAAGCACGCTGCTGCAGACAACCGTGTGCCAGACAGGCCGCTTCTCTTTTTTTTCCTCCCTTCTTTCTTTCTCTCCACTCCTCTCTTCCCTCCCTCCCTCGCTTCCTCCCTCCCTCCGTCCTCTCTTCTCTCCTGCCTGGTAGCAGTCAAGTGCTGCCACTAGCCAGACAGCCAACCAGCCAGCCACAACAAGCACCCCGCAGCCGCGCAGTTATGTGATACACCGCAGGGGTTGGTGTCTGTGTGTGTCTGTGTGTGTGTGTGTGTGTGTGGACTCGGTGCGGCGTGGTCGGCTGGCGGAGGAAGGAGACGGTAAAGTTACCGTGCCATTGACTCAAAGTCTGATCAAACTGAGATTAGATCACGGAAAGAAAAAGTGACTGGCGTGTGTCTGTGATTGTGGTGTGTTTCCGTGTGTGTGTGTGTTTGTGTTTGTGTGCATGCATGTTTGAATCACTGAGGTTTGTCTGTGTGTCTGCATGTTTCCGTGTGCTTCCCTGTACCTTGTGTTTGAATGTGTGTGTGTGTGTGTGTGTCAGAGCACCTGCATGTGAGTTCACCTGTCTGCATGTGTGTGTCCATGGGAGGATGACTAGGAATATTCCTGTTCATTTCCACTATTACAGGTCTGCGTATGCATGAGAACTTAGCAATAGTTCACTACAAAATGGATTTGTATCTCCCAATGTATGAATATGTGTATGTGCCATGCATGTGTGTGTATGTGTGCGTGTGTGTGAGAGTGTGTGTGAATGTGCATGCAGTTGTGTGAGTGTGTGTGCCTGTGTGTGAGTATGTGTGCGAATATGCATGAAGTCGTGTGAGTGTGTGTGTGTGTGTGTGTGTGTTCTGCTCTAAAATCACCCTAGCAGGTCTGCTCTTGACTGTGTGGCATCAGCGCAGGGAGGTGGGAAGGAAGGTGTGTGTGTGCGCGTCTGTGTGAGCGAGTGTGAGCGAGCGTGTGTATGTCTGTGCCTGCGCTGGTGTGCTGTTGGGCTCAGCCCGGTGTGACCAAAGTGAAGCAGCACGGAGCAGCACAGGTTCCTTTCTCAGGAGTGCCGCCATAGAGGAAGAAGAGGAGGGGGGGGGGGGAGGAGGAGAAGGAGCAGAAGGAGGAGGAGGAGGAGCGGTGCCACCGCGACAGAGGAAGAGGTGGAGGAGGAGGAGGAGATGGAGGAAGCAGAGGAGGGAGCAGACAGGAGAGGAGGATTGAGGAAAGGAGAGGAGAAGAGAGCAGCAGACTGGAGAGAGACGTGTCTGGCCTGCCGCTCAGCCCAGCTCAGCCACTGGAAAACAGGATCAAAGAGTCGCCTGGGCAACCTGCATGCCACACACACACACACACACAAACACACACACACACACACACACACACACTCACACTCACACATTGTGTTCCAGCAACATGGTTAATTTGAAAAGGGGGAAGAAAAAGAGAGAAGGAGAGGGGCAGACCGAAAAAGGAAGGAAAAGAAATTAAATCTTGAAGTTTATCCAAGAAAGAAAGAATATACTTTGTTCTTTTGTAAACTCTTAATTCTTCATCTATGACACACTAAATTACAATACAACAGGTGGGAATTTTCGACTGACAAATAATCCAACGCTGTCTTTTTGCCACCTGGTATTTATTGTCATTGGAGAAAAGGTTGGCTGTAAACACACACCAGGATGAACTGGATAGAGACCAAGTCTTTCCAGTGATAAGACAGACACCTCTATGTTTGTTCTATGTCTGACTCCTAAACTAACAGAAAGGGCTTATATTGTACATTTACATCTGCGTCAGCCAGACTTATAAAAGCCAGTACAAAAGAGGCAGCTACGTTGACTAGTCTGCAAGTGTGATCTATTATAGAACGCTTCTCGGAGCTGTCTACTACACAGACATCTTACTTTTCTCCCCAGTAACAGGTCTTTATAGACCATATCAACGTCAAAGCTTACACACACACACATATGCACACACGTGCACTATAGACACACACACACAGAACACACACACACACATGCACACACAGTACACACACACACACACACACACACACACACAAACACAGAATCAGCTACACAGAGTTATACGCATGAACACTTCTACATGCATATCCACACACACACTCACACACACACACAGACAGACACACGCACACACACACACTCACACACACACCTGTGACACATAAAATATCACAAAATTGAAGGTGTGGAGATTCGATGCTAAATTTGTGGGGAGGTATTCGGAGGGCATGCAGCAGGGAATGGTGGGCGGGGTAGGAGCAGAGGTGGTAGACAGGGAGGGGTCCAAACAGACAGTTTGGAAGGGGGTGGTCTGGACTATGTGTGTGTGTGTGTGTGTGTGTGTGTGTGTGGTGGACAGGGGCTTGTCAGGTGCAGCTGTTTGTGTGTCTGATTGATAGAGTTGGTGTTCTGCTCTCACACCCCCCCACCATCCCACTGCCAGACTCAAGAGGGCTTTGAGGATGCATCAAAGAGAGGGAGTTAGGTGGGCAGACAAAGATGAAGTTCATCATAAAAATGCTACATATGTAAAATGGAAATGGGCACATGCAATAGGCATGTTCACACACACACACACACAAGCACACTGCTGCATGCTTGCACACACACACACACACACACACATACACAGGCGCATATACACGTACACATACACAGGCAGAGACAGAAGTACACACACACAAACAGATTTTTACATAAAAAATACACACACATCCATGAACAGACTAGTTACTACACACACACGCACACACACATACACACACACACACACATACACACACGTCAGAACGCGGAGGCAAGTGAAGTGAAGCGCAAGGCTTGTTTTGAGCTTAGAAATGATTTCTCAAGAGCCCCACGTCAGCAGAGTGAGAGTCAGCTAAAGAGGCCCTTCTGGGTTTGGGGTTGAGAAGGGGGGCCAAAGCCGAGTGTTTAAGAGCATTACAGAACGGGTGCTGTGCCAAGCGCACCCCTGCCAAATATCACCCCTGAACCAGACAGAACCCGCACTGGAGGGTGCATCATTCCTTCCTCCCTCCTCATTTGTTTCTCAACACTCTGCGGTGATTGGGTTGTGTTTAGGGGCCAGTCCCTCTGGCCAGCATTTCAATGGGGCCCCTTAAACATGTCCTCATGTTTGAAAATACACATTTGAACACACACGAACAAACAAACACACACACACACACACACACACGCACACACACACACACACACACACACATCTATGGATAACACACAAACCTCTTATAAGGCATTAGATTATAAAGTTTCATCATCATTATGGTTATCATCATCATCATCAGTGTACAACATCAAATATTGGGACAATGAATGTAATTTCCTTTACAGTAATTCATTCTAGATCCAGGTGTGTGCTACACTTTTGTCAAATGTGAATGGGTGAAATGCAGTGAGTTAGAAAAAAGGTACTTCTCACAGAAATATGAGCAATAATTGGGAGGGGCTGTTGGGATATGTGGTCTTTGGTCAAAATGGCACAAATCAGTTTTAGTACAATTGGGTTTTAGGTTATGAGTTGATTTATGTGCTTGTGTTTGTATGTCTCGAGAATTTGTGTGTGTGTATGTATGTGTGAGTGCGTGTGTGTGTGTGTGTGTATGTGTGTGTGTGTGTGTGTGTGTGTGTGTGGGCATGTGGGTTTCTACTGACCCCAAAATAAAAAGTCTTTCTCTTCCATGACAGACAAATCTGTTGATTCACTTGATTGTTCCTCATTGTCCATTTCCTTAAGCCTCAAATGAGCACCCTCCACCCCTCTCCACTCATTACACTCTCATCATCTCCTGAGCACCGGCGAGGATAGCAGTCCTCCCTCCGAGGCTTGCTGGGCTCTGTAACTCTCGCTGTCCCCATGAGAGACGTGACTGTATGTGTGTGTGTTTGTGAATGTGTGTGTGTGTGTGTGTGTGTGTGTGTGTGTGTGTGTGTGTGTGTGTGTCTCTCATATCCTGGCTGGTTCAACATTTCTGTCCTCCAGCAGGCTGATGAGCTGGCTGAAGCTCTCCCTCACGCCTTCCACATCCGTCGTGGAGCTGCCCGCCAGAATCCACCGCTTGCCTCGGGCCAGAGGCTCTAGCTCAAAGTACTTCTTGATCTGTAGGGGGAGAGAGAGAAAGAAAAAGAGAGAAAAGAGGTTGAAATTATCAAAATTAAGAATGACACAGTAAAAGAGAGAGAAAGAGAGAGAGAGAGAGAGAGAGAGAGAGAGGACGAAAGGATATGGCACATTTCTCAACCTTGAACATTTTGTGAATGTCACAGGCAAACTGTGTATGAATGTGCCTGTTTATCTGTATGTTTGTCTTGAAGCCATGTGGTCTAAGCATATGTGTGTATGTGTTGTGTGTGTGGGTGTGCATGCGCAGGGACATGTTTGTAGGTCATGTGTACATCTGCATTGTGTTGAGTCCATGTGCGTGAGCTTTGCTCTGTTTGACTTGGTGACAGCTTTGGCAGCACACTGCAGCTCACACGGGGGGCACTTGACAGATCATCTGAAGATATGGCAGCATGGGACTCAACAGCAGCCTCTGCCATCTCTCTCTCTCTCTCTCTCTTTCTGTTTGTATGTGTGTATGTTTGTGTGACCATAATGTGTGTGGGTCTCTGGGCTGAAATCCGGCCGGACCCTCCCTGATCACAAATTAGTTTTCCATGCCCTATAAATAATCCTCACACCCCTGTCACATCTTCCCACCATCTCTCATAGCCCCTCTCACCACTCTAAACTCCCCAAAACAAAACTCTCATCATCAGGCACCCGTCATTGCCCATCAGCTCTTTCAAGGAAGACAAGAAAGAGGAGGAGAGAAAGGGGGCGTGGGGGGCTGCTGTGAACCTTGGGGTAGTAGATGAATAGTGACAACTGCCCTAAGATCAGTTAGTTCTGTTAGTGTGGTGCACCCGGCAGTGGAGAGGAGGATGCAGACGGTACTGAGATCAGCGAGCACTGACAGCCTGCGAGTTGTGGGCAGGAGAGGGGCTGTTAGCAGCAGTGGTATATAAGGATCATGTGTTGGCTTTATACTCAGTGCCTGAGTTACTTTTATATGTCGGCAATTTATTGTGTGAAGGGGAAAAACAGAACCAGCTGTTATAGTTAACAAAAGACAGAGAGAAAGAGAGAGAGAGAGAGAAAGAGAGACAGAGAAAGAGAGAGAGAGAAAAGGAACACTGTTGTAAGAAAGGAGGGTAAGTTCGAAGGCTGTTGTATGTCACACACACACCACACACACACACACACACAGACAAACAAACAAAACACACAAACAAAACACATTCATAAAGTATGCGTGACCACACACACACAAATACACACACACACACACACACACACAAATCTCAGTTTCTGATGGTCCTCACTGCTGTTCTAGTGCTTCATTACTGCAATGAATTAGCGTCAGTGCCCAGCAACATCTTTTCCACAGGCCTTCAAACCCGGGAATGGAAAACATGTTTACAGTTTATACATACGGAATGCAAGTGTGGGCCAAAAAGAACTTGCTACACATTGAAAACACCAACGTAAAGTGGTCATTAAATCCAATTAAAAAGCAATTAACGTTACACACCTGCAAAAAGCATTTGGGCTAGCAGGAAATGAGTGGAGAAAGTTTTTTTTTTTTTTGGACGTATTGCTTCATGTTGTTTTTAGCTATGAAAAGACCAACCACAACAACAGGGGGCAAATGCGTTTTTAATCAGTGACACACATTTAGAGGTGCAAAGGTATGTCAGATGACTAATAATAATAATAAAAAAGAATAATAATACTACAAAAACAGCAGTAGGAACGGTTTAATGCCTTGAAAAGATACCCGTGCTTATCAGGCAGGTTACCATCCACCCCCCCCCCCCAGTTGCCCATCGGTGGATGTGATCAGAAGAACATACCCAAATGAGATATTCACGCTGTGGGACTTGCAGATAATGGCCACCTGCACCACTGTTATTTATTCTGAGTTAAAGATCAGACAGGTGTCACAGTAATATCTTAAGACCATCACTGATTCACTGATCTCTCTTTCTTTCTCTCTTTCTCTCTCTCTCTGTCCTCTCTCTCTTTGCAAGGGACTCTCCTCGGTGAATCACACAGGTCTCAGAAACAACAAACACCTGGCACTCAGCCAAGGAAAACACCACTGCCGCACACAAACACACACACACACACAGCATAGAGAGAAAGAGGACAAGAAAGGACAACCCAGTTGCAATCCTTTTGGACATGACTGTGCTGTGGACATGATGGCATCTCCAATCTGTGAACAAGCCAAGCTCTGGGCTGCAGTCTTGTGATTGTTACTGTGTGTGTGTGCCTATCATTGGAATGTGTGAGTGTTTTGGTAAAATTGTGTGTGTGTGTGTGTGTGTTTGGCAGCTGATGGTCGTTATCCGACCTTGTGAGGTAATTGTCTATGCTGAAGCACACTGAGGCTTTACTGTCTGTGGCATTTCTGTGCTAAACATGCCTCACTTTTCCATACAAGCTCTGAGGCAGTACACTGTGAGTGTGTGTATGTGCAGTAATGAGCTGTGTGTGTGTGCATATCCGCGCATGTGTGTGTGTGTGTGTGTGTGTGTGAGAGACAGAGATTGGGTTTGCATACGCATATGGTAAAAGTGTGTGTGTGTGTGTGTGTGTGTGCTTATGCATGCACGCCCATGGTAAGCATACGTATGTGTGTGTGTGTGTGTGTGTGTGTGTGTGTGTGTGTGTGTGAGCTGCTCTGAGGCGGGAGTTTAATGACAGATTAAGTCACTTCAGCACTGCTGGCCCCTGAGGCCTGCCTGACCCAAACACTGTTAACAAATCCGTCTGGGGTAACAGGAGCTGCCCCAGACCTGCCACGGCTGGCCTCTCTGTCTTGTCTGCCTGCCTGCCTGCCAGCCGGCTCACTGCTGTTGCCCCTGCCTGCCTGCCTGCCTGCCACCTCCCTCCCACCAAATGCCTGCCAGCTTATCTGTCTGTCTGTCAATTCCTCTCTCTCTCTCTCTCTCTCTCTATCTGTCTGTCTCTACCTCTATCTATTCCAACTCTCTTTATCAGTCTATCTATCTCTACTTCTCTTTTGGTATGACTATCTGTGGACACCATTCTATCTAGCAGCATGTACCTGCCTCTCTATCCTTCTCTCAACCATTTGCTGGTAGCATGTTTGTCTTTGCCTGCTAGGCTGACTGTGTATAAAGGTTGTGTATGCTGGAAGGTCTGTCTGTCTGTCTCTCTGCCTGTCTGTCTGCCACTGCTGCTGGTCTGTGGGGTTATATGTCCTCTTTACAGTCTTAGTACCTGTCTGTCTGTCTAGAGCTGTGTGTCTGTTTCTCTTTGTACACTTTCTGACACGCTTTTGCCAACCAGTCTCTCTCTCTCTTTCCCTCTCTCTCTATTTGCTTCTCTCTCCCTTTTTCTCCTTCTTGGATCAGCCCCTCTGTAAGTGCCTGTGTGTCTCTATCGCTCAACTTGAGCTGACATTTCTCTGGAAAAGTCGCGGACGTCTCACTGCAGGAGTGTTACCGGGAGACACTCGCTGGCTGTGATCTCCTCTTGGACGTTCGCCCTGTCCTCTGCGAGGACACATGAAATGGACACGGGATAGGCACAGCATAGCAGCATAGCACATCCAGCGTTGTGTACCCCCACGTCTCCGCAGCAGTGGATCTTGGGACAGCGGGGTGTGTTTTGTCACTTAGCATGTATGAAAACCTATGTCAGCAGGCTAGGTTTTGCATTAGCCGCGTTTGATTCAGAGACTAATATACCATAATTGGTATGTTACAGTGTTTACGTGCTGACCTTTACTACATTATACCACTCAAGACTTGCAACTCGTAACTGATGCTGCACAAAACCAAATCCTCTTCTCACGACAGTAAACTCCACTGAGTTTGAACGCAGCTCTGTCTGTTACTGTATCTTAATCTCTCGTATCGCCTCCCACTTGCAAAGGATGAGTGGTGGGGGGTGGGTGGGGGTTTGGGTGGTGGTGTGCGCCTACGACGTGACAGTAAGCCTTAGTGGCTGAGACCAGATGGCTGCAGGGCCTGGAGTGGCCAGTAGGTCACCCAGTCTAGCCTGCCTGGGGCCTTGGTGTAGATCACCAAAGAGGACCAGTGTCACAGGCTTGCTGAGCGCAGCAAATCTCATAAGCCTATGGGAAAAGAGGAAAAGTTGCCCCTGGGTAAGGCCACCTTAATAAGGTTTCCTTATACTGCTCTGGCAAGCCTGGAGAGTTGTGCAGGTGGCAGGCTCTTATTGCTGACACAGGCGATCTGCGTCGCAAGTTAATCACATAGATTAGAGGTCAGGTAAGCGATGCTGAATGACGTAGCATTTGCTTATGCCTGTGTGCATGTTTGTGTTTCTTAGCAGACGCTTATGTCCAAAGTAACTTTAAATATATTTGAACTAAGGACCAACTAAAATATATTGTGGCTCACCTCCCTTCAGTGTTTCCTGAAAAATTCTTCACTGTTTCGCTATTGTTTAAGGAACCAACTGCACCAACTTTGATTTTTTTTTTTTCCAGTTCAAAGAGCCAGGGCTGTTATTTCTGCATGTTTGTTTGTTTTGAAGTGAAGGCTGTGTTTTGTTTTTACCAAGAACAGAGAGCTGGGACTTATTTCCTGAACTTATTTCCACTCACAAAACTGTAATATGTTAGAAATTGATTTCTATTACTTACACTTTTAAGTTGGAAAGACTAGAACATTAGAACATAGCCAAAGAGACAATGAGGTCACAATGGTTTAGACAAAGCAACACAACCACCACAAACTGGCAGAGAAACTGACAACACAGACTGTGACTCCTGTGGCTATGTCAAAGTATAGATCAACTAGAGCACTCTAAAAGTTGAACAGTAAGACATGGCTGTAACTAATAAGTGGAAAATGTCACTTTTGAAGGCAATGTGATGAAATGATCTCTCTGCTCCAAAAGTGGAGAAATGTTAGTGTGAGACATTAATTAAAAAAAAAAACCACATTCACACAGACACAAACACACACACACACATGCACGCACGCACACACACTCAAATGTTCAGAGAAAGGCGTTTGAGAAAACACTGCAAACTGAGTTGAAGTGTACACTAGAGTTGTGTACATGAGAGTACATGACACAAACACAAATGCACATACACACACACACACACACACACACAAGAGAGCATGAAATCACTGTAAACTGCAACAGCGCACTGTTTCACCATGGGAGTCGCCTGCTGTGTTGTTAACACAGACCAACTGATGCAACCAAAGATTCATCTTGCTCTCTGTCTCTCTCACTCACACACACACACACACACTTGTGAAGGTCCGGGCCGCTAGTGCTTAATCTTTGGCCAGGCATCCACGGGTCGCTAAAGAAGTGGCAGTGAAGTGAACGTGCCCAGCTGCTCAGTGCCCCGGCCGGCCCCATTACCATGTCTGACGGTTTACACATGAGGACTCACTCCGCCACAGGTCAAGATGTGAGTGAGAGAGCTCAGGGGATGATGACTCTTTTCTGTACCCTCCCTCTTTCTCTCTCTCCTTCTTGGTCTCTCCCTTTCTTTCTATCTCTTTCTCCCCTTCTCTCTCTCTCTCCTCTGTTTTCACACTCTTTTTTCTACTTCCCTCTCTTCTCACTCAGCTCATATTGTCATCCTCTATGGTCTACGGGTGAAATCACATCCTGTTGGCAAAAGACGAAAGAGCTTGTATTTATGTCCGTCAACATGCACCACTAGACCACATAAAGAGGGATGACACCTGCAGTGTATGTGTATGAGAGAGAGAGGAGAGAGAGAGAGAGAGAGAGAGAGAGAGAGAGAGAGTGAGAGAGGTAGAGTGTGAGCACGAGAGTGCGTGTGCTGTAAAGTGTGTGTATAAAAGGCAGAGTTCAGACTGTATGGGGCTCCCCTGAGCTGGACAATGACAATAACTGTCGCCCTGCAGGAACACCGCTCACCTCCGTGTGTGTGTGTGTGTGTGTGTGTGTGTGTTTGTGTTTGTGTGTGTCAGTGTGTGTCGGCCCCTCACCCTAGCCAGTCCCTGCACCCCTGAGGATGGCAGTAAATTCTGCTCAGTCCTGCAGGGGGAACCTTCTGCGAGGTGGCCAGGATGGATGTGTAGCATAGATCACCTAACGTGTGCAATATCACACAAGCCTCCTCTCCCACTCTCTCTCTCTGCAATGTACTCTCCTCCATGGTCTACTCAGAAACTACAAGCACCTGGTTCTCTGCCAAGACAAACACCACTGATCACAGCAGCCGCGTGTGCATCCCAGTGGATTTATAGGCCTGCAAGGTAGGGCACTATCACAAAGACTAAGTGATTCATACAAGCTGACATGGTGGCAGGTGCCCCAGGAGACAGGGGGGAAACAGACAGGAGAAAAGATTGTGGGTGAGCGAACGAGCGAGCAAAGGGCCCTGTGGCTCCTACTGTAGGAGTAATGAGTTGAAGAATGTTGGACAGGAGTGGCGGGGGGGGGGGGGGGGCCTGGCTCACTCACCTCAATATCTGTGTTGCCACGGGGGCCTCCGTTTAAGATTCCGCCCTCGTAAATTAAGGAGGCAGCCTTAATCAAATTAAAGCACGCCAACGATACCTTCCCCAGATCCGAAACCTGATCGAAGCAGTGCGGTGTGGAGCGGTGGGGAGGGAAAGGCACTCCCATCAGAGGAGGGGATTGCCTAGTGGCTGTGGTGGAGCATTCCAGACATTCTGGAAAGAAACTTGCCCATTGTCTCTCACTATCCTCTCTCTCTTTCTCTCTCTCCCTCTCCTTTCTCCAGTGTGTACCAAGCAATTGAGGATAGACACCCTGGACCACAATGATAATGTCTATCAAAGAGCTGACATGTGGGCCCAGTGACAAATGGCCACAAAGCTTTATAATGGAACGTGCTGGGACAATTCAAGGCAGGGGTCAGGTAGATGTCAACCACGGCCACACCAATTCAATCAAGGAGATGACTGAAGTCCAAAGCAGGTCACTGCAGGGGCCATATCAGGGTGACAAATGCATGGAAGGGGTGTCACTCTCCCTTGTAGAATACTTAGTACCACACAGCTTCAGGGTCTTTAGGTCATCTGGATCTATGTGGGGGACTCATTCCATCTTATGGTATTTAATCTTACAAATACACAAAAGTTTCTGATGCCATCCTCTGGATGGGTAGGTAAAGAGAAGGACAGTGGGGCCAAGAACGCAAGAACATGATGGAGAGGTGTTTCAAGTACTTCTATCAGGCCACCATCACACCACAAATGACTATCAACAATAAAAATCGCACACACAACCTGCGGGAGAGAGGAGGAGGAACGAACACTCACAATCTAGCACTCCGGCAAGCGCACATTGAACACTTGCACGTTCAGCGCTCAAAGCTCACAGAGTTATGCTGTCTGGCAGAGAGCTGAGAGCGCTCAGAAACTCCACCACTCCTGACCCTGAAGAAGTATCACTTTTCTGGCATATAACTCACAGGTCTTGGCAGCGCATTTAAAGGATTACAGAGAGGAGAGAAAAATACTTTGTAACCTTTGGAAGCAAGGATCAGGAGATAGCTTAGAAGATGAAAAACAAAAAATAAAAAGAAAGAAAGAAATAGCTAAATGGAAATAGCTAAAACGCGGTGCATAGCGGACTAGGTCTCTTGTGAGTGTGGAACAGGTTGAGCGTGGAGGAAAAGAGCATTTGCCAATCCCACTGACCCGCTGACCTCCCGGTGAGGCCGACGCCCAGGTGCGGAGCTTGAGAGGGGATTTGCGGCTACTAATGCCCCTTTCACCTGCTGGAGCCGGGCCCTGAGCCACACGTGACGCCCGACGCCGCATGTGACACTGGCGCCAGCAGCAGCAGCAGCGGTGCCGGCGGCCGTGACCGCATCCAGGACGACCCGGCCTGACGTTGTCGAGGTGACGGATAGCGGCCATGGCTTGGGACCAGCTCCCTCTACTGTCCTGTTATTGCACACGCCTCTCGGTTAACCATCATGGAGATGGGTCAGAGTGTGTGTGTGTGTGTGTGTGTGTGTGTGTTCGCGCAAGGACCCTGGACCTTCGCCAGTCCCACGCCGGCCTACAAATTAAGACTTAAAAAGCCACACTAGTCTGTGGCCCCACCGCTTTACTGTCCTGCTGAGGAGAAGAGGAGAGGAGAGGAGAGAGAGAAAGAGAGCGAGAAGGACAAATACAAAAGGAAAACACAGGTGAACAAGGGAACGATACACACACCTGCCTTTCCACATGCACTGCTGGCAATACTATGGCATCTTAAGGTCATGCAAATAAAACTTGTTTGGAGGGATCTGAACTAAAGGAAAGGGAGGGGAGACAGTGATGGACGAATCAGTATATCAAAATCAAGAGGGAACCAATGACATATGGAGAGGTATGGAGAGTGTGTGTGTGTGTGTGTGTGTTGTTTGTGGGTTTATGTATTCATGAGACAGAGAGAGAAGAGACAGAGAAAGAAAGAGAGAGAAAGACAGTGAGAGAGAGACATAAGATGAAGAGGTAGAGTGTGAGAGGGAAAGAGGGGAAAGGGATATATCATTATGGGGATGGACAGAAAGAGACATAGCAAAGAGTGTGTGTGTGTGTGTGTGTGTGTGTGTGTGTTGTGTGTGTGTGTGTGTGTGTGTGTGTGTTTTGAAAAACTGAGACAGTGAGAGAGAGCAGAAAGTGAAAGAGAGGCAGAAAACCCCAAGAGGGAGGGGATGAGAGAGAAGGAAACAGAAACAGATGCACTGAGGAAGAGAACAAGAGAAGGAGAGAGTGAGAGAGAGACAGAGAGAGAGTGAGACAGAAAGACCTCCAACCGGTCCCGTCTCTGCTCTGCTCTGCTCTGCCCCGCGTTCAAACGTTCAAAGTGATCTACTCCGTAGGCTCTCCTCAGAGCCAGCGCAGCAAGATCACAGGCCCTCTCTAGGGGTGTGTAAATCCCAACCAGACGGCCCTGGGACTCACTCCCCACCCCCTCTCCCAGCGCACCGCAGTGGCCCGGACGCCTCTTCTGAACAGCGCTGCCCAGCAGCAAAGCCAGAGCCAGAGCCAGAGCCAGACGCTCCTCTAATGGCCTTTCCATATCAGCATGTACAGGGGGACTTGAGATGCGTATAAAGGATGTCCTGAGGAGATATCCCCACTTGGGCAATATGAGCAAGACCTGAGATGAGATTCTTTACTGTTTTTCAACAGCCCCACTAGCTGTGTTTTTATGTGTGTGTGTGTGTGTGTGTGTGTGTGTGTGTGTGTGTGTGTACGTGTGTGTGTGCATGTGTGCGCGCGCATTTATTTTGTCATTTGTTGTACGTATTTGTTTGGTAGTTTCCAGAGATATGACGACAGAATGTCTCCCTCACCACAAAAGAAACAACAGAGGGGAGAACTTTATGACGATGGATAACATGCCGTGCAAACAAAAAACAATAGAAAGATTTCAATAAAAAAAAAAATAAATGAGAGCAGGAGGCTTCGTCAGGAGCAAGAGCCTGCTCTACCTGCCAGGAAAAGATGAAAATCGGACACACACACACACACACACACGCGCGCGTGTGTGTGTGCACGGCCAAAACTTCAAAAAGAACAGAACGGACCAGAGCACACGTGTCTTTTGACACACACTCTCTGGAGATCGGAAAGGGAGTCAGTGTTCTCTCTCAGACCTTCCCTTCAGTCTGATGGCGGGGAGCTGACGTTGACGTCCATCTGATAGTAATGGTGTTCCCGTGGAGCTGTTTGTGCACCAAGGTCATGGAGCGATTCCCCTGGAGCGCAGACACTGAGAAAAATTACGCCTCGTTCTGCATTCTCCTTACTAGACCTACTACAGCTGGTTACTGTAACACACTTAGACAATACCTTTTTTGCATGGCAAGTAATCAAAATTGTATATGTAAATGTGTAAATAAGCCAGTATTTGCTGAAATATGCAACAATTTGAATACATTTCAGACATCGCAAAGAAAAAGAAAAGAACAAGAAAACTGAGCAAGAGGAAAAGTCCTGTGTGTCTGTGTGTGTGTGTGTGTCTGTGTGTGTCTGTGAGTGTGTGTGTGTGTCTGTGTGTCTGTGTGTGTGTGTGTGTGTGTTTGAAATGCTTTGGAGTTTTCCTTCAACACAGAGCATGTGGGTGGCAGCCACCCTAGTTGTTGGTCAGTCTGGCATGCTGACCAATCCACTGGCTCCCAGGAGCAGAGCAGAGAGAGGGAGAGGACAGTCCTTGGACTACTCCACATCTCCTCCTCTTCTCTCCACCTCTACCAGCACTCCTTCATTCTCACACCTTGCTCTCTTTCTTGATCCCTTGCTTTTTTCCCTTTCTTTCTGCATTTTGTCTTTCTGAAGAGTGACTGGCCACACATCTGCCTCTCATGTGTCCGTGCCTGTGTGTGTGCGTGTGCTGGTGCGTGTGTGTGTGTGTGTCTGTGTGTGTATTTGTGTATATGTATTTGTGTGTGTGTGTGTGTGTGTGTGTGTGTATGCGTGTGTTGTGTGAGCGTGTGCGTGTGAGTGTGAGCGTGTGTGTGCTGGTCCGTGAGTCAGTGTGTGTGTGTGTGTGTGTGTGTGTGTATGTTGTGTGGGCGTGCGCGTGTGAGTGTGTGCGCGTGCTGGTCCGTGAGTCAGTGCGTTGGACCACAAATCTCCATTACAGTGCGTGCGTCTGATAGGTGACTCAAGAGAAATGGAAAGAATAAGAACAGTAAGGACTAAAAGACACGGCGGGACCGGTAGAATGAAAAGAATTAGTGGAGAGATTGCACAAAGCGAGGGCAGCGGAGAGCTGGAGATGTAAACCACGCATTGTATCTGTGTAGTGTCCCCTGTCCTGGGACCTGCGTCTGCAGATCAAGACTTTATCTTCCTCTCTCTTTTTGTTTCACGCTGTCAGTTCTCAGGTCATTGCTTTTTTTTTCATGCTCTGAGACTCCTGTCATCCAGGCAACATAAAAGCATTACTGTAACTTACCAACCATGTGTGTGTGTGTGAGTGTGTGTGTGTGTGTGTGTGTGTGTGTGCATACGTGTATGTGTGCATATGGATCTTTGTGTGTGTGAGTGTGCGTGTGTTTGTGTGTGTGAGTATGTGCATGTGTGAGTGTGTGTGTACGTGTGTGTGTGTGTGTGTGTGTGTGTGTGTGTGTGTGTGTGTGTGTGTGTGTGTGCATGTGTGTGCATTTGTGCACAATTTGTTTTTGTTGAGTAAATTGAAAGCAGAGGCAAAGAGGTTCCAGTACGCTGCTGGTGATGGAGCAGAGAAAGAGAGCAGGAGATTAATGAAAGACTGAAGCCTTAATAAAAACAAGAGTGAGTACACACACACACACACACACACACACGTCCACAGGATATCATAAGCACCAAAGTGGGTGAGTGAGGACATGGTTAAAAAATTCTTAGTCTTAATATTAACTAAAACTATTTGTATGTGCTGCTGTTTCTAATTGATGCAGACCTCTTGTGAGGACTCCTGTCAGATTCTTTCTCTCAAACACACACACACACAGACACACACACACACAGGCTCGCACATAAACACACACACACACACAAAACCATTTCCAGCAGCTGTGATGACAACTGTTGCTATGGACTGACGTTTCGTTATTCTTTTTTTCAGAACATTAGCTGCTCAGCACACTTAACTGTTTAGAATGGATGTGCACATTGCTCAGTAGTGCACTCCATCTCTCAACTATGCACCCTGCTCACCCCCCCGAAAACTCACACATTCTCTCTCTCACACACATACGCACCCACAGAGACAGACACACACACACTCTCTTTCACCCTTGTATTTCTCCTTAACTCTCTTGGCTTAACACATACAAAGAAAATCATTCGTCATCTCTATTTTTCTTCCACCACATACCCCCCCCCACCCCCCCTCCCCCCCTCACCATCCCACCCCCTCAGCTCACTCCATCTCCACCCCTTCTTTTCACCACCAATACTGCGAGAGAGAAAGAATGCATGAAACAGAGGAGGAAAAGAGATAGACAGAAAGGGGGGGGGGGATAAGGGATTCCCAGTGCTTGATCCCCCCGTGACTCAGCAATGTGGGGGGGGGGGGTGTAGTCCGCCGGTCTCCTGCCACTGACCACCAGTCACCTAACCTCTCATAACCTCAGGACAATGAAGGTTGGGTGGGGGGCTGTCAGACCACAGTCAGAGACCCCAAACACACATACACCACACACACACACACACATTAACACTATCCCAAGCCACTACATGGGTCCGAGGGGACTAACGGTGTCCTACACCAAGAGCAGCCGCCACCCCCCCCCCCCAGAGGGTCAAGGTTCAACCACGTTTGAAGAAGCTGTGTGGGAAAATGAAGATGCATGCATTTGGAGAGCGGGGGCAGGGGGGCTCAATCAATCCTACACACCAACACCCTCTACCCCCAACACCCCCCACACACACACGCACACTCAGACACACAGACATACACCAACCCATGTGAGTCGTAGGCTATAGAACTGCAGGTGAGGCATAGGTATAGGCCTATATTAACACACACACACAAACACATACACACACACACACACACACACAGAAGCCAATTCCATTAAGGATGGACAGAACTGATTGAAAAAAAAGCTTCCCAGTAACTGCACACACAGTGGCTTCATAAGCCAAGACGGCAATCTGTGCATGCTGGACAGTCTTATCCTCCACGTACACACACACACACACACACACACACACACACACACACACACACACACACACAGCATACACAGACACTCTCAAATGGGATTCAAATATATCCAAAGTTTGACCCATTGACCTTAATGTGCCTGTGCCAATCAGCAGAGCTTCCAGTTACAGCATGGATGGAGACTTGCCCAAGACTGACAAATATCACAATTACCATTTGTTGTTTTGTTTTGTTTTTTTGTCAGAAAAGACTACGTCTATATATAAACATAGATACAATCTACAATCTGTAAAGGTAAGTTACGTTTTAAGTGTAACTTAAAAAAAGTCAGATTTCGCAGGAATCCTGATCAACTGTAAGTAGTATGTCAGCTACCGGTACATGACAGATCCAGTCAGATTTTTATGAAATGTATTAAATGGAATTTAATTTACATTATCATAACAATTCTATTTAATAAATTTCATAAAAATTGGAAATAATTCTCCGAAGAGTTAGATATCAATCTGACTGGATCTGTCATGTACCGGTAGCTGACACACTACTTACAGTTGATCATGATTCCTGAATGATGACGTGCCATGACAGGAATCAGATAAAATTGCATTTCAATCCAATTGCACGATTAACACACTTTTTAGTCAGAATAAAGAGTAATCAGACATCTGATTGTTTATTTGCAGTTGACCACACTGATTGAATAAAGCAAATGTCAGTCTGCACTGTAAATGTTACCTCAAGACAAATTCAAAAGGAAACACAGCTGCTCACTGTGACTATGGCAACACTCCAGAGCTGAGAGCTTGAGTTGCTATCCCATCAAAGTACGTGACAACATCTGCGCCCTTTTAAAGTTTAGAGGGGGTTTATGTCACAAGCTCCAGTGCACGCCCTAGCAGACTCTATTTTCCCCTTTTTTAAAGTCCCTTTTGTGAAGAAAGTGCTTGCCACTAAGACTACAAATCGTCTCAAGAATAAGACAGCATTCCTACACTAACTCATTCTGTCTGACAGAATCAGATGTCCAGCCAGAGCATGGAATAAAAGAGAAAGGTGATGGAAAAAAGATCATTTTGAAAAATGTCTTACTATCAATAGAGATAGAAAAAACAGCAGGAAGATAAAAGGAAAAATACTCTAACAGCAAATAGTATCTCTGAGTCAGAGATACCGAGAGATACCTAACAGTTATCATGAACTGTGAGTCACATATAAAGAACTGCTACAGGAACCTACGAGTAAATTACTATCATCATCTCTGGGTCAAGAACTGTCAGTAATTTTGACTATTAGTCTTATGTGACGAGTATCAGCTGTTATGAGTAAGCAGCTTAGCATTCATGAATCTACAGTATGTCAAAATAAGTCACTTTTGCCAAGAGTTGTGAAGCTGTTCAAGATGGCCAAGTGCCAGACTGACAGCTGAAGACCCCCTCGCCCCAACCCGTTGTGGTTGCATCACTGCCTCTCCCCGTTTTGATAAAAGGTGGCTGAAGAATTCCGATCACAGTGGAACTTTCCAGTAACTTCCTATCTGAAGTCTTTTCCAGGAGACAACCTGATAGCTAGATGAAATGCAGAAGCATCAGTTCCATGGGCTAACCCCCCACACCCCACCGCCCACAAACAACCCAATGAGTCTCTCCAAAGCTAAACTCTGTAAAATCTTTAGCACAAAGTTCTTCATCTCCTGTGCTTCTGACAAGACTATCCATCTAATCATTATAGTGCTGCCTTTCAAAACTGGTGTTTTATTTTTAGTATTCTTCCTCTGACCTAGAGCTGATACTCTAGAACTCTCTAACATAAATGTGTGCAGGGAGCAACTCCAGTAATGCTGATTGATTTCATTCTGATTGGACAAAGATTTCATGTTGTATTAATCATACATTCTACTGCTGGAGCTGGAACTTACTCACAGGTGGCTATGCAAGTTCTTAACCCAGCCAGCAGTGACTGTCAATCAAACAGTAACAAAAGATTTATGTGCTTAACCTCAAAGACTTGAAGAGTTAGGCAACATGCCATTCAAAACATGGCTTCCTTCAGCCGATAGTTGGTTTTACTGCAAAAATGAGAGGGGACACAAACACATGATAAGTACTCATAAAAGGGGCTACAATTAGGGATGAACAAGCCTGAGGGCAAACTACCAATAACAGTAAGAGCCATACACATCTCTACACAAATGTGTGTGTGCGTGTGTGAGTGTGAGTGAGTGAGTGTGTAAGTCACACCTCTTTAAAAACACTCCTTTCTCACTCTCTACATCCCCCCCCCCAACAAAAAAAAAAGGTGCAACAAATAAACAAGCTACCAGTGGGATGCTGAACATCACACGTTCTTTCAGTGTCACAGTCTTAATTAACCATCATTAAGTGTTCCATGTCCCATCTCAAACAAGTCTCAATTACACACTGTACATATCAAACAGTTGCATTATACAGCAACAGGCAGATTAATCTGATCTCCCCTTCTCACACAATCCCTACGTTTGAAACCACAAGTATGCATGCTAAAAAAATCCAGTTCATTCACTAAAGAGAACCAAAACAAACCTTGTGGTGAGAGTATAATCCCACAACCATAAAAAAAAACCTAAACAAATATCCTATTTTGTTTTCTAGTGAACTTCACATGCAAGATTGCAGGCCGAGGCCCATTACGAAGCGC
>PYXC01000767.1:1935000-1940000 GCA_015244755.2 Tenualosa ilisha
CCTTGATGTTAAAAAATAGATGAATAAATAAATAGTTTTTTTTTTTTAAATCAACTTCATCGTCCATTGCTTGTAATCAAGGAGATGGCTAATCTTTCAGAGGTGACATCAGCCTGTAATCAGCATTACTACAGCCTTGTCAGTATGATGCTTCAAGCAGGGTCAAACCATTGGTTTTCATTACAGATTAGAAAGCCATGGAGGCAAGCACTGATGCTGGTCTGTTTGGGGAAGAACTTTGTGTGTGCATGAGTGTTTGTGTTTGTGTTCTCTGTGTGTGTGTGTGTGTGTGTGTGTGTGTCTGTGTGGTTGGGGTGGGGATGAGGGGGTGGGCGAGGATTCTTCAGTAATGGCTTGGCGGACATGATTGACTGTTTACAATAATGGACTCCTGTATTTTCATTGGGCCCCGGGTTAATGTTGTTCCTCGAACGGTGACCTCATTGCGTGACGCTCTGCCAAAAGGCCTTTTTGGAAAATATCTTAATTACAGAGAGAGACTCGGCTTGGCCCGCCGGCGCATCCCAAGGCACGGACCCAAAGCCTTTGGGTGGGTGGGTGAGTAGGGTGGAGGGGAGGGGAGGGGAGGGCCGACCTGCTGTGGGATATTTGACATCTGGTGAATTACTCGACGGAACTTGGCAGCAGCCGTCCCCCCGCCGTCCACTTGAACGATGACAGTGCAGGTAGACGCGGCGTGAGTTACTGCTTGCTCGCGTCGTCTGTCGGAGCAAATGCCACCCTCGGCATTCCTGGAAATGCTCCCTCACCCCCACACATTGACATACCGGTTATATGCAGCTATAGGGGAGACAAGGAGTGAGCCAGGACTGTTAAGCAAGAAGTGTGTGTGTGTGTGTGTGTGTGGGCGGGGGTGTGTGGGCTGGGGGGTGCGGAGGAGGAGACTGCAGTAGCCCTCCTTTGAGACAGTGTTTACGAAGCATCTGCGGAGAGGCCAAACCTCGTTCAGAGGGGACTCTTCCAGAAAACTCAAGGTTCACTGCATCCCACAAAAACATTGGTAAAAAGTACAACCTAGAGTCACCCACAGCTTCCCCCAACTACCACACACAGACAGTATGAGATCAAACACACACACACACACACACACACACACACACTGTACAAAAACACCCAGACAGAGATTTTTACGTCTTTTTTTGCAAGTCCAAGTCAAGTCTCAAGTCTTTGGTCAGGAGTCCAACAGTCGCTACCTGTTTTACACCCGACTTGCGTTGTGTTATATTTGTGTAATATTTTTAATGCACTAAATAATTAATAAATACAGACTGTTCACGAGTCCCAACTATCAAGCTCCAGCCAAGTCCAAGTCTTTAGAGTCTCATGTCGAGTCTCAAGTCTCTATCGTAGGTGACTTAAGTGCGACCCAAGTCCCAGATTTGCATTTGCATTCAGACTAGCACACACGCCAAACTGCATCTTAATCATTTCCCTTCTCCCGTCTACATTTCTTGTTACAATTTACAATATATGTGACTGTATATATGTGATACTTGTGTCTATATGTGACATTCCACCACTTTGGTACAATTAAATGTCTCCCTTTTGACACAACTACCAGGTAGACTGCTATTCCATATCATGGGTAGTATGGTAGACTGACTTACTTGGCACATACATAGAGATGCTACTGTTAAACGTAGTGGAAGACATTAGTATCTCAACTTCTTCTCAAATAGTGTTGTCCTGAAGGATCGTTTTTTTTTTTTTTAAAAAGGATAAAGGAAGTAATGTTAAAAGAAATAAAAATAATAAGCAGAGAAAAAGAGAGAAAGAAAGAGAGAGAAAGAGGGGGGATTTGCATATATTCCTTTTATACTGTACTTTGACAATCCTGTTTCTATTTGAAGTCACGCAAATAAAGCTTAAAGTTGAAAACCGTGCATTATCATGTATTCCTTATGCACTACACCACAATGAGCTAACCCTAATACATCCTAATAGCTTAACAACTCCCTCATAACCAAAGTTCCCGTACTTTTTGTACCATCAACCCAAGATTATACATTATGCAACATTCAGCTACGATGTTAATCTATGTGGACACACTATACATGAAAATACTTTTAAATCCCTCTTTCGCTCTCTGATTCTGATTCATTATCAAGTAATATTTAATGAACAGATGTTAGAACATAAGTGCATGATTTTTTTCAAAGTAACTGCTGGACAGCGTTGACAGACGATCCTGTAGTTTATGCACAATGCGGTACTTTGGAGATTACTGTGATACAATGGGTGGAACAAACACAACTTCCATAACCCTGCAAAACCAAACCCATTCCCACCAGTCGACAGCTGAAGCATCTTAAGATGCCCATGAAAGGTCTTTGCATTAACCATGACAGACATGAAGTGGTGAGGGGTGACAGCACATCAACACATGCTTTACAGTCAGGGTGAAATCAGTGTCAGCTGTGGTGTTTGTGAGTTTTTGCCTCTGTGGCAACATGTGTTTCTTTGAAACGTCAATTTGTCCCATGCGTGTCAATGTAATTGCGCGTGAGACCGTGGTTCCCGAAAGTGTCGTCCTTCACAGGAAGCGCTGCTGACGTCGTTCATTTGCGTGTGTGTGTGTCGTGAGCGAGGACGCGAACAGGAGCCATGTTTCTACCTGCCTCCGTCGCCTCCGCTTTGCCTGCTGCCAGCAGACTGAAAATGGGCCACCGGGGCCACCGTCGTCACCGGCCGACAATGACACACAGAGCGCCAGACGGGTGGCAGTGGCGAGACAGGGGGTGTCAAATGAGTAATGGGAAGTGCTTGCCACCTCATTCCCGCAGCCAGCCTGAAAAGTTCAGCCCGCATGAGAGCAGCCCAGACCGGACGTTTCTCCGCCGTCTGTGAATCAACCTGCAGCCACCCTCTCTACCCCCCCCCCCCCCCTGACTCCCCGACGCACCCTCCCTTATCCACACATCGCCATCGCCACCTATTATAAAATGATTACCATTTCCGCTGTGACATTGGTGGTCAGACGACCAGAAAGGGGGGATGGGGAGTGGAATGGGAGGAGAGAGAGTGAGAAGAAAAGAAAAAAAAAAATTCTATTAATGGCCGTCTAACATTTGCAGCGTTGGCGTGTCCGTCTCACCTCACTGATGACTTTGGCTGTTCAGGACAAACGTAACCGGAAGAGAGGTGAGGATTCATTACGCCAGCAACACCACACGCGCACACACGCACACGCACGCACACACACACACACACACACACAAACACAGAGACAGACACACACACCCACCCATCCACACACACACACACACATACACACACCACACACACCCACACTCACACACTGCCTGTCATTGTTAGACTGGAGAAAACTATGCAGACCAAGTCCTGTCCACAATCTTGGTGAACGATGGGGTTGGTGAGGAGGGATGGAAAAAGCCACCTGTGGCATAAAAACACGGTGACGCTTAGAGGAGCCAAACAGATGAGGCTGTGGGAAGGGCCATGATCGGGGTCCCAGCGGCCAGGGCGGGCAGGGGGAGCTGTGGAAAGGGCAACCCACGAGAGGCCCTGAGTCACTATCACAGGCGTGGGATGGGTGGGTCATCTTTACAGATGACTGATGTTCCCGGAGCCCGGCACAGAGCGGCGTGGCGCAGTGTGACAAAAAGGAGTCGAGATGTGACGGCCGTGATTACGAGGTCCCGCCGGTGTTTTTTAGTGGGTGTGGAGAGGGCGCTCGTGTCGGGGCCAGACGGTGAACCGCCTGGCCGTCGCTAGACAGGCGAGACGGGCAGGATGGAAGGAGAGAAGAGAACAGAAACCCACTGGCGCACGACATGAGATCACATCTGACGCATTTCACAAGTGGACATCACAACTGTAGCCAGCTCATCAAAGTGAGGTCATCACTGCGCTCTTTTTCATGCTTAGAGCAAAACAATACAGCACAGATAATATCAATAAATAAAAGTAGTATGTAGTCTGTAGTAAGTAGTATGTAGTAAAGTAGTATGTAGTAAAGCAGTATGTAGTATGTAGTATGTATTATGTTATGAACTTAGTAATGTGCACTTGTATGAGAAGAAAATACTTCATACTATTCTGTGAGTGCATTAAAGATTCTGCATTTGCATCTCTTCCTTTTGACTCCTGTGTGTAAGTTATTCCAACCTCCTAAGGGGAAATTGTGAGTGAAGCCTGATAGGAACAGCGGCTGCTCTCCCACCACGCCCGTAAAACCGAGATCTGGCCCTCAGTCACACAAGAACAGAGCGCTCAAAGGCGTAAACATACAGTAAGTGACAAGTCTGATTCATGTAATGGTCTCTGATGGGGGGCTGGGGAGTTTGGTGACTGTATATGTGTGAGTGTGTGTGTGTGTGTGTGTTTGAGTGTGTGTGTACATGTTGTTTGATAGCTTACTCATCCTGGACATGGCTGACATCACCAGCACCTGTGTGAGAACTGTGGATTCACTGAGGGGTTTGGGGTTTGGAGGACAAGATCCCCCCCAAAGACTGATGAGTTCCACCAGAGTAAGTCCAAACTCAGAAAAGAAACAAGCAGAAGAAAAACAGATGCAAATGGAGCAAGCACACAAGATAGAGAAAGAGAATGCGGACAACCAAACAGTGGAGTGAAAGAATGTCAAGATAGACAGAAAAGACACAAGAGATAGAGAAAGCAGTGCCTCTACCACCACACCCCTCTCCCACACACACACACACACACACACACACCGAATGCGTTCCCATTCCGAACTCTCAGAAGGCGTGAGATCTTCAGCGGCAGAAAGTCAGATGCGACTGCACGCAAACCCATACCCTCCCCGCCAACACCATTCATTCATGCAGGCGAAGTGAGCCAAGCAGAGCCAGGGCTTTCCCTCAGACGGCCCAGCTCGCAACATGTTGGAATTCACCGCCAACACTGTTCCAACACATCCACACAGCCCCAGGGTTCATTAGCATCTGGCAGCCTCCTGCTCCGTGGCATACGGCTTTTATTACAACGACACATAA